>VBSM01003044.1:5720916-5744311 GCA_008086735.1 Cheirogaleus medius
CCCCCCCCCCCCGCCCAGTCTGCATCTTCTAATCTATTTTCCCTCCTTGGCCGTCACATCTCCAGGCAGGCGCCCACTCACTGTGCATTAGCCATCTCATCCCGGGGCAGATTCTAGTCATCAAGGTAGGTGGCTTGGCACCATGCTGGGTCTACCATTGGTGTTTAATAAAGGTTCAGGGCACTGAATTGACTGAGCCATGCATGGAGTCCAGTCTCTGTTGCCTTAAAGATGCAACCGATTTTGTCTTTTAATGGTTTCCCTGTCTTCATTGCCCTTCTCCAATCCAGCCAGCCTCACTCTGTTGCAGCGAAGGGGAACTTTCCAAATGCAAATCTGGTTCTCTCTCTCTCTCTCTCCTTTCCAAATTCCCTCAGTGGCTCCCGTGGTCTTGAGATCAAATCCAAACTTCTCAACACAACCTGTAGGAACATTTGGGACCTGGGTCCTGCTCACACTTCCAGCCTCATCTCTCATGCTCCACCCCTCGATGACTCCCCTCCCCAGTGATACTAAATTGGTCTCAGTTCCCCAAATGCCACATTCTTTTTCACATCCGCACATTCTGTTTCTTTCACCTGGCATGCCTTCTCTGCGATCTTTAATCTGGCTGTTTAATCTGCATCTTGGTGGTTTCTCTCAGGCCACACCCCTTCCTCCAGGAAGCCTTCCCTGCATTCGACACTCCTTTTCTCTACTCCCACAGCACCCTGCACCTCTCACCATCTCTCCACTTATCCTGCTGGAGAGTCATTGCCATTTGACTTGTCCCTCTCATTCCTGCAAGACTCTGAGTACCATGAGGGCAACAAGCTGATGTTGATCACTACATCCACACGCCCAACACAAAGCCAGGCAGATAGTAGATGCTCAGGAAACATTTACCAAATGGGCCACAGGGACAGGACCATACACTCTTTCTGTTTAAGAAATGAGATGGGCTCAGACTTCCCTTTGTGGAACACAAGAAAGCAGAAGACTTAACATCTGGAAAAGGCCCCACCTTCACCCAGCATGTGGGAAGCCAGGATCTCTCTCCTTCCTTCCACTGCCAGGTGGAACACTCATCCCAAGCCAGGTTCCCAGCGCTGGGCAGGAGAGAGCCCCTTGTGCACACTCGATAAAGGAGATGAACAGCAAAAGAGAGAAAGATCAGCTCTGCCCAGAGGGATCTAGAGGCAGCATCCCAACCTGAAGACACCAGTGTGGGGGTCTGGATTTCAAGATGTAAAAGAACATGGAGTTTGAGCCATAGTTTCCTGGAAGCTGATGAGGTCTGCCAGGGCAGTGAGCCACGGAGTAAGGTTTTCCTGGAGGAAACTCCAGCTTTGGAGTCAACTGCACCGTCCAACCTTTCCTAAAACCACCCCTGACTTCAGACTTTAATACCTCTCTGCCTGAAGCCATAGTGGAAGAATCTGTCCTTTGGGTTCTCTGGTCTCTGCAGGCCTGGACCACTTAAGGTCAGTGCTATGCAAGGCCAAGAGGAGTTGAGACGCACCGAGCACATCTGTGTGCCTGGCCCTGAGCATAGGGTGTTTCCTTTCATCTTCAAGATGGCCGGGAAGCACAGGAAGCAGCATCCCCATTTTACAGAGGAGACAACTGAGGCTGGTAAGGGCCAGAGTCCAGACTTAACCCGAGATTATGCGATGCCAAGTCCAAGCTCTTTCTTCTACATCATCCTGCCCTGCCACTTAGATGTCTATCCCCTGATGGAGACCCCCTCTGACTGTCATCTACCTATTTGAAAGGACTGTACCTTTTCCTTATTCTGTCCCCCGGTCCCACCCACCCCAGAACCGTGTACCGAGCTAAGATCTGGCTAATATGACTAAGCCCATTGACTTTGATGTGGGATAAAAGAGCAAAGCCAGAGGCAACCAGGTGGATCCCAGGGGAAAGGCACCTTGCCACTGTGTCAGCTTAAAGTACTTCTCTGGAGAAAGTGGCAAAGGCAAGCAGAGATACTTGTACATCCAAGTTCATTACATCACTACTCACCATAGCCAAGAGGCAAAAACACCACAAATGGCCATCAGCTGATGAATATAGACAAACAAAATCTAGTCTCGCCATACAATGGAATATTATTTAGCCTTAAAAAGGAAGTAATTTTTTCTATATTCCACAACATAGATAGAACCTGAAAACATTATGCTAGGAGAATGATGCCAGGCACAAAAGGACAAATCTTATATGATTCCACTTGAGGTACCTAGGGTAGTGAAATTTATAGACATAGAACATCACATGGTAGTTACCAAAGGCTGGAGGAAGGGGGAAATGGAGAGTTATTATTTAATGAGTACAGAGTTTCCATTTGGAAAGACAGAAAAGTTCCCGGGACGACTGGCGGTGATGGTTGCACTCAATGCCACTGAATCGTATGCTTAAAAACAATTAAAGTGGTAAATTTTATATGTTACCACAATTTTTAAAAAGGGACAAAAAACAAGAAGGCAGATTCAGGAAACGGAGTTAGGAAGAAGGAAGGATAGTCAGAGGATTTAGGGAGACAGGACAACCTCAGGTTACCAAATCTTCCACTGTCCTTTCTTTGAGACAGGGCTATTAGCAAACTCCTGCACAAAAACTCACCTCTAGAAGAGTGTTGAATATAGGTGATAATCACTCTTCTCTTATACATGTAAGGTGAGAATGATTGGCCTCACCACAAGTATCCAAGAATATCTATTCAATTACCGCACCAAATGCCTTCACTAATTTAAGGCTCAAAAAAGGAAAAGATTATAAGGGTAATTCGGTGGTTTCAAATGTGCTTTTCCCTCGAAAACAGCCTTAAGAAGAACAAAACCGCAGCAAATTTTTGCAAAATGAAATTTAACCACCACTTGTTTTTAATGTAGATTTATTTCCAGTTTTAATAAAACCCAAAGCATAGAGAATGCATTATTAATGTGTCATGGCTTCCGCTCTTGGGACAAAATGTTTTTGGCCCCTCCAGAGTTTGCAGTAGAAATCTCAAATACTGGCCCAATTGTCAGGTGTGAGGAACAAAAGGAAACTAACCCTCCTGCTTACAGATTCACACACGTCACCTGACATCACTCACTTATCTACCACCTTAATGCTTCGCTTCCTCACAATGCTTTCTGGCAGGTGGCCTAGGGAGGGTGTCTGATCCCAGACCCAGTCTCACTCTTGCCAATGGCTGCTCTGGATCAGGTGACCACCTCTCATCCAATCAGTTATGGCTAGGGTGATGGCAGTGGGGGTCATGTGATATCCAACATGGCTGCCTACTGAACAAGGAAGGACTCAGGCCAGGACAGTTTCCCTGAGAAGGCAGTGTGAGCAGAGCAGATTTGTCCCATACATCCCCCATTGTATGAGAGAGAACCGTATTCCAGAAAAGGGATGCAATGTGGAGAGAGGTCAAATGGCATCATGAGAATAGAATAAGACTTAGAATTAAAGACTAAAGTTCAACTCCTGGCTCTGACCATTAGATAAGTCACTTTTCCTCTGTGACCCTTAATTTCTCCATCTGTGAAATGGAAAAAATTAAGCATGCCCTGAACATCTCTGGTATGTTATAGATAAGAAAGCATTCTGTGAGCTGTAAAGTGCCACACACACACATATATATTCATATACATATACATATATATATATAATTATTGCCCAAGGTCACTTGGCTACTTATTAGAAGGATTTTATCCAACTTGACTTGGCCAACTTATGCATCATTCATGTTCAGAATACTAACTTGATTCTACCAGGAATTAAGCATGGCTTATCTTACTTAACAAGGCGGCCGGCGGAGGTTGGTAGTGGATAGTCTTTAGTTATGGGCTCCACAAGACAAATTTTCCAAAAGGAGAGAAAAGAGAAAATCTTTTTCAAGAGCCTGGTACATGGCAGATGCTTATGATATGGTGTGTCACTGTTCATAGCTCTATGAGAGCTCTATGTTATCACTCCTTATTTGAAGAGATCATACAATTAATAAGTGGGTAGGGTACATTCTGATTCAATTTCCAGGCAATCTGACTCTCCCTTTCCCCTCCTATCAGCAGGCTTGCATGGAGGCATCTTCATCATTTCCTTCCCCCACTTCATTCTGCTTCTTTCCCCTCCATCCTCTCCGCCCTTCCTGGGACCATCAATACTTAATGCTTTATGCTGTCACATTTGTAGCTGTGAAGGATCCAATTGTGTGGTTGATCTATAATGTAAGGTTAATGCCTAATTTGCTCATTTAACATTTCTTTCGTGGATAATTCATGATAGGTCATTAACAAAAGCCAGGGCAAACGGAAGGGCATGTTCATCGCCATAAATCAGAGGCCTAAAAACATCATAGAAACAGGAAAATGCATGTATTATTCAGGTCAAACAAAGAGCCAGGTCTACATAAGGCTCCTCAATGCTCTTCTGACCCTGAGGTCAAGGGACCAAGTGCAAAGCTTAAGAGGAATTTGCTATTAGCAGAAATAGGACTGCCCTGGGCAGTGGGGACACACATCTCCTAGTCAATATATGGCTGCACATCTCATGGTTAAACTATGACTCCCCAGGTGGAAAAGGCCCCTTCAACCACCAGAGAGTACACACCTACAACACCAATAAGTAGCTACCATTTATCAAGTGCCTACTGTGTGCCAAGCCAAACGTGTGTATGTGTTTGTGTTCCATGTATCAGGTAGCTATTGCTGCATAACAAACTGCCCCAAACTCAATGGCTTTTCCTGAGTCTGTGCCTCAGCTGATCTGGGGCCAGGCTCATCTGATCTCAGCTGGGTTTGCTCACGCATCTGTGTTAAGCTGATAGGTAGGCTAGGGACTGCCCTTGTTAGTATGGCATAACACGTCTGGCCATTGGCTAGCTGTTAGGAACAAGGGTGACTGGGCCATGTATCTCTCATAGTGAAGTCAGGGTTCCATGAGATAGATTAGAAGCAGCTCTTGAGGCCTAGGCCTAGAACTGGCATGCTGCCACACCGGCAACATTTTATTGGCCCGGAGTAAGTCACAAGCCCAGCTTAGATTTAGTGGTGGGGCAACTCATCCCATCTTTTGATGGAAGGACCTGAAAAATCACTGCAAAGAGTACAGAAAGGGTGAAGAATTGCAGTTGTTCTTGCAATTATTTCTACCATTTCCTTCTTGTAAGAAACCATTTATCCATTCTTCCAACAGATATTTGTTGAACACCTACTATGTGCCAGACATTGTTCTAGATGCTGAGAAAACAAGCAATAAATAAGCTAAGGTCCCTGCTCACATCAAACCTGATTTCAAGTGGAAGATAACAAATAGCAAATCGGTAAATAAATGCATATAGAAGATACCCTATAATGGGTATCTATAATATTTCCTATAATGGAAATATTACAGAATGACTCTCTATTAGGTGGCTAGAGGCAATTTTTGATAGGGTGCTCAAGGATAAGCCACTCTGGGAGGTAATATTTGACCTGGGACCTGAATAATGAGAAGGAATCATAACTAGGTACAGAACATTCTAGCAAAAGTAAGAGCAGGTGAACAGACCCTGAGGCAGGATTGCCTCAAGAAATGGAAAGAAGGCCAGTATGTGTAGAGCACAGTAGGTAAGAGGAAGAGGGATGCCAAAGGAAGTCCAGAAGTTAAACAGATTTTTGGAGGGAGGTATGATTACTTTTCAGGAAAATAAAACTCAGAGGTGAAGTGATTTGCCCACAGAAGTTTGTAAAAATAGCTGATGAGTGGCAGAGATAGGATTCAAAACTGAGATTATCTGAATTCAAAGTCCACACTCTCTCCACTGTCCCACTCTGCCTTCTGGGCTACATATCAGGCTGGGGCTTTTTATGTAGGCAAACAAGATCCCAAGTAGCATAATCTAATGTCAGAGCCTCTCGTGGAATTTGATGATGGCCAAAGCCGGGCACTTCAGTTCAGTCTGAGCTAATCTCACCTTTGGCTGACTCTGCCCCACGCTGCTCCTTGGGCAGCCGACGGACAAGCTCACACACCACAGGGCCCTATGACGAGTTGGCCAAAGCAGCACCCCTGGCTGCATTCCCAGACCGTATCCTTTCTCACTGGCTTCCTATTTTCCAGGCAGCTCTATTCTCCTCCCTGTCTTGGGTCTTTGTGGAGAGGGCATCCCATCTCCTAACCAGATTCCACCAGGAATCCTGAAGACTTTCATTATAGAATCTTTGCCTGTAGCCAGAAAAGAAAAACAAGATGGACAGGCAAGATACCTGCTGATAAATCCCATAAAAGGTCAAGAAGCTCCACTTCAACAGTTTGGTTGTCTTACTTGTGGGACAAACCAATGCAAGGCTTTGCATTGGTTGAAATATGACATTCACTTATGCAAAATATTTTAATGAAGCACTTTCTGTGTGTCACTTTCTATATGTCAGACTGCTCTAGGCAGTAAAGATAGAACCATAAAAAAAGAAACAAACAAACAGAAAACAAAGGCTCTGCTCTTGTGGAGATCGCATGCTTTACAGGAGAAGATCAAGGATGAAAGGATTAAATGCACGTTATGTGAAGTGGATGATAATGAAACAGGCAAAGGGAGAGGATTCCTGGGGAGGGGGGAACATGATCAGAGAAGGTCCCTTGGATGAGATGCTACTTGAGCAGGAACTTGAAAATAAGGGAATGAGCCCTGTAGCTATCTGAAGGAACAACAGGCATGTACTTGGACCATTACAGAGCCCTAGGGAGACCAGTGTGGCTGGAACTGAATGTGCGAGGGAGTAGGGGCCAGTAATTAATCAGAGAGATCACAGGGGTCAAATCCTGCAGAGCCAGGCAAGCCACTCTTGGCTTTCACTAAAAGTGAGAGCTCCTGGGAGGTTCTGAGTAGAGGAGGGACACAATGTGACTTACGTTTTCAAAGTGTCCCCCTGACTGCTATGGTAAGCAGAGGATGCAAGGGCGGAGGCTGGAGGAAGCAGAGACACCTGGGAGGATGCTGTCGCAATCACTCAGGTGAGAATCAACAGCAGCTCAAATTTGGGACGTAGCAGGTGAGAAGTGATACTCGAGTGAGCAAGACAGGTAATCAACAAATAATTGCACAGTGAATAATCTAATTAAAATGGTGAACAGAACTGCAAAAGAGAGGTCCAGGATGCTATAAAAATATATAACAAAGAAACTGGTAGTCTATTTCTTTGCAAGGGGTGGTAGTAGGCAAGGGAGGCTTCCCAGAAGAAGTGGCACAGAATCTCCAAATTGAAAGATGGGATGGAGTCAGTTAAATAAAAATGAGAAGCTTATCCCAAGCAGGAGGAAGAGCATGTGCAAAGGCCCTGTGGGAGCGAGCAGATGGGCCATTGTGGCCATTGGGATGCGCGTGGAACATGTTCTTCCTCTGAGCTGTGCCGCCCTGTTTGATCGCCTCTGAAATAATTAATGATTCAGACACTTCGCAGTAAGATAACCACACTGGCTCCACGGTGCTATTACTGCTGTTCTCTTCACTCCTCGGTATGCAGTTAAGGAGGATCTAGACCTTCCCACCTAGTAAATGAATAATGAGGACCATCAGACTGGCTGGGCTAGTGCGAGATTAATGATGGTGGTGAGACTCTGACCTGGCTAGAGCTGAGTGCCCCTCACTGGGAAGGGCCTGAGAAACCCTCTTTTGTCCCAAATCCCTGCCCTCCTAGACAACCCTGCCGCTTCAGTGAACTAAGCAGGTGTGGGGGAGACGGCAGGATGGCCCCTCAAAAGGGAAAATCAAGATTAAGCACATAAGCTGGCCTTTTAAAAGCTTAGCAGGCCTTTCCAATTGGATCCCAAATGGACCACACTTGAGAAATTAAATAAACAGCATTTGTCAAGGGCTTTTGTGGGCTCCCAGCTGTATTTATTTATAGGTTGGTCTGTTATTTATGGGTGCTCGTGCTCCATATAAAAGCTTTGTCGGAGAGAAGTGGTAGGGAGGAGGCAGAGTGCTTAATGCTTACTCGGACACTTAAGTCTTCGCTCCAAGGAGCTCAAACAATGAGCATTTGCTCGCTTTTGTCCCACAGAAGCTGGGTGCTTGTGTATAACAAGACGGAGTTCATGGACATGCTGGGTCACTGGGCACCTCCCCTAAAAAAAGTCATGGGTCCCTTCAGAGACTTCTGAGGGCCAGTTCCCAGGGAAAAGCTGAAAATTACAGATTGGCCACATCTTTGACTCATTGTGACTTGTGACTCACAGCTGAGAAAGCCCAACAGTTATGCCTTGAGACACACCGGCAACTCTTGGCACAAAGTGGATGCTCCATAGATGTCAGAAGATGAATGAATGAAGAATGAATGACTATTTTCTGTCCCTGCAGTTATGAAACTAGAAAATAAGACCTCAAGATGTCACATAGAATATGTTGGTTAAAGAAAAAAACTTGGTATTAATATGTGTCTAGGTCCTTAAAATGTCCACAGCTTGGGCGGCTTAGTTCTCTTCTAAGAATTCAACCAAAAGAAAAATCCAAGAATTAAGAAAATAAGAGGGAAGGGGATGGGAGGGAATGGAAGGGAAGGAAAAAAACACTCTGTGCAGAAAAAGACATTCATTGTCTTGTTCTTTGTAATAGTGAAGAATGAAAAACATATGGAATATCAACATTAGAGGAATTATTAAATTAACTTTGGTGCATCCCTACCTTTGCGTTATTAAAAATTTGTTCATAAAAACCACACAATGATACAGAAATGCCTGCTAAAATATCACAGGAAAATGCAGTATACAATATTTACCTTTAGGGTCTTATTAAAATTAGGTGTTTTTTTTCAACTAGTAGAGGAAAAAAATGTTGAAACAAAGCACTCCAAAAGGTTAAATGTGGCTATGTTTGGATAGGAGAACTATGAGTAATTTTTGAAAGTTTCTTTTATTTTTCTAAATTTTTAACTTTTCATTAAAAATCACTATTGGCTTCATGATTAAAAACAGTCAATAAATTCATCATTTAATAAATACATAAATAAATAGTATCCTCCCACCTCAAGGAAAACCTCTCTTTAAGGCATCCAAAGGAAGATACTCCACTGGGTTTTTTAAATTAGTACCATTAAATAAATAAAATAAAAATTTTTCCTATTTTTCTTGAGAGAGTCTTACTCTGTTGCCCAGGCTGGAGTGCAGTGGTGCAATCATAGCTCACTGTAGCCTTGAACTCCCAAGTCTCAAGCAATCCCTCTGCCTCAGCCTCCTGAGTAGCTGGGACTACAGAGGCACACCACACCTGGCTAATTTTTTAAATTTTTGTTGAGACTGGGTCTCACTATGTTGCCCAGGCTGGTCTCAAACTCCTGGCCTCAAGCAATCCTTCCGCCTTGGCCTCCCGAAGCCCTAGGATTACAGGCGTGAGCCACTGGGTCCAGACTGAATTTTTTTTTAAATGTTACATACATTTGTAATTGTTTTGCTATCATGGAAGTCAAACAAATGCCTACAAAAAAAACTAAAATATCAGCATCACCAATTAATCATTTTGACTTCTTTTAAGTGCAACAAACAAAAAAATATTTGTTGTTCTGTCTTTTTTTTTTCCCTGTGCCTTTGTCTACATCAGCCTCCCAGCCCTACAAAATCCTCACACCCACCCCCAGTATCTCCCTCTTTCCAGGCATTGTGGTCTGTCTCATTCATTCGTCTTTTTGCTGGTAACCGACACCCTGTGACCTTTCTTCGTGATCATCGCTTGCCCACAACTCACCACCTTCCCCAGGAACCTAGCTAAGATGTCAGGGCAAGCAGAAGCCCCCAGACTCCAAATCATGCAAATCAGTGTCCAAATCCCAGGTCTGTGTTCAAATTCCCAGCTGCATGACCTTAGGCAAGTCATCTGATTCCTCTGTGTCTCAGTTTCCAAGCCTGACAGCGACCAAAATGAGATGAAAATAGTGACAAAGAGTTGTGAAAGGAAAGATTAACATATCTTGACCACTTAGAACATTCCAGGCACTGTGCTAAGTGCTTTACATGCATGAAGTCATTTAAAGCCCACCACAAGCCAATGCCATATGCTTTTTCCCATCCTGCAGGTAAGGAGATATACCCATAAGAAATAGTGACCATTTGCAGGGTGCTCATCTTGTAGTTAGACCCTGGTCTGATTCCACCCTTACAAAAACTCGCCTAAGGGACCAGTGTTATACCCATTTTCTAGATTAGATCACTGAGGCTTGGAAGGGCACAGGGTTTGACCATGCTCTCGCAGCTCATAGGCAGAGGAGGCAGGACTCTCATTGAGCCATCTCTCCCTGCCAAACCTCTGAGCTATACACTGCACTTGGTAGACACTTGATAACTGGTGTCATCAAGAAGAAAGAAAGAAAACATGTGCTGCCCAGACTAGGGTTGCTTAGACCTTCACGGAGCTGGGTAACCTTTGGCTTCTGAAAATCACCCCACTGTCAAGCCATGAGTCCGGTTACAGGGAGGCACTTTGAAGCAGGACAATCTCGAGGACCGTGGACATTGCTCATTCTGCAGCCACATCTCTGAAGTAATGGCTCCCGTCTGACCAGATGCAATCAATACACTCCTGCCCTTCCCACATGGATGGGAGGTCATAAAAAGAAATCTCCAAGGAGGCAGATAAAAGTTGGTGCCCAAAATCTTGCCTGGGATGAAAAGCTGTTTTTATCTAGTGCAAAAAAAAAAAAAAAAAAGAGTCCTGTCCTTTGAGGCATCAATTAGGAAAAAAATTATGGGCTATGGGGGTTATGTTGGATCCTTTAGAATGGATTCAACTCAGGGGCTGCCTGTTTCACCTAGACTCCTGTAACTCGTAACGAATTGTAGATGTTCTAATAAAGACAGGACCATAGCAAGCCAGGCTATTTGGGGTGAAAAGGAAAGTGGGGAGTCAGAGACTCACATGTGTGAGTCATTTGGGTTTGAAATGATCAGTTCTGCTGGCCATGGAGGAGGGGCCAGGGCAGTTGGTTCCCATTAAGCTCAGCAGCCTGAGAATCCCCTGCGTGTAGATACGTGCCTACCCCAGCTCCGTCCTGGAAACCAGAGAACCACAGCCCCTGATGCAGCCTGAGAACGTCCCTCCTCCTCCTCCTCCCGCAGCTGCTGACGCAGGGACCTCAGTGTCTCCACTGGGCCTCGAGAGAGAGAAGTAGCCAGAAGGCCTCAGGACGCCAGCACTCCCATCCGTCCCATTTTCCAGGGCCCCTAATTAGGTATTTACATGACAGACCAATTACATCCTTGAAAGAGTGGTTACAGGCTATTGGGTAATTAGTGACATTTTTAAAATACATTTTTAACCACACAAAACCATGTTTACACAATGTTAAGGAACTGGCTTCAGACCACAGAAGTGAAAAAAAAAAATTAGCAAAAGCAGAAAAAGTCCAGCCCTACAGGGTACAGGGCCATGTTCTCTTTGATGTTCAAGCCATGGGTATGGCTGATCAGCCCAGGACTGACAGTCAGTTTTCCTGATTTCTGGGATCTGAGGACCTACTACTGCCAGGCATTGCCCAGGGTGTGGAGGATGCAAAGTGGATTGTACATCAGTCTTTCAACTTAGGAGCTCACAATTCTCAGTTGCATGGTGGCAGTGTTTGCAATGTTGTCTTCATTGATGCATCGCTTAGTAGTCCATTCAACAGTGACTGAGCACCTGCTATGTGCCTGACAAAGAAGTATAAAGATAAGGAAAGAGCCTCTCCTCTTGAGCAGTCCCCAGTTCTGAATTCCAGCGGAACTCCATCTATTAGCATCTTCATGCAGGCAGGTCTATGTTCAATGAAAGCATCAAGCACCTCTCGAGGCCCAGGGGATTCAAAGCTAGTTGCAACTCTAGATTTTTTCCAAAATTCACAGCCCTTGGGTGGTTTTGTATTATTATCTTCAATTGATTGATTCATACATTCATTCATTCACTTACACATATGCTGAGCTCTTACTGTGTAACACTGTGGTCCCCAACCCATGGGCCATGGCCTGTTAGGAACCAGGCCACACAGCAGGTGAGCTGTAGTGCGCGAGCTGGTGAAGCTTCATCTGTATTTACAGCCGCTCCCCATTGCTCGCATCACCGCCTGAGCTCCACGTCCTGTCAGATCAGTGGCGGCATTAGATCCTCACAGGAGTGAGAACCCCACTGGAAACTGCGCATGCGAGGGATCTAGGTTGCGCACTCCTTATGAGAATCTAATGCCTGGTGATCTGAGGTGGAGCTGAGGCGGTGTGTAAGCGCTGGGGAGCGGCTGCAAACACAGATTATCATTAGCAGAGAGGTTTGACTGCACAGAGACCATAATAAATCAATTTCCTACAGACTCATATCAAAACCCTATCAGTGAGTGGCAAGTGACAATAATAAAGTGCACAATAAATGTAATGTGCTTAAATCATCATGAAACCATCCTCTCCATCCCCATCTGTGGAAAAATTGTATTCCATGAAACCAGTCCCTGGTGCCAAAAAGTCTGGGGACCACTGCTGTAACAGATATAAGCCTAAGTCCTCCGATTCAGAAATAAACAAACAAGGTCTTATCCCTGCCCTGGGCCCAGAGAAAGACACATGGGTCCATGGTGTCAGCAGAGTGAGCTGCTGACAGGTGAGCTGTCAGGTGAGCTCCATGGTGGGACGGCCCCAGAGGAGGGAATTAAGCCCTGAGTGGGCAAACGTTGACTGGAGGTGGCCAAGTCATGAGTTTAAACAAAGATCCACGAGGGAGAAACATAGGAGTTGTGGACAACACACAGTCAAGTATGGAGGCAGGGGGAGGAGAAATGACAGGGGGCACAGGTTCAAATCCTGCTTTGCCATTAAATAAACCTGGGCCCTTAAGCAAGCCACTTACTGCCTTTAGCCCTCAGTTTCCTATCTGTAAAATGGAGAGCTCACCATCTGCTGTATAGACCTGTAATGATGATAGTAACAATGTCCTATTAATTTGTGTAATATTGTTAATACTAACTTTGCTCACACTTTTAATCAGTGTTCATCCAGGCACCATTCTAAGGTCTTTACACGTATTAGTCATGTACCCCCTATTTATATAACCCCTATGAAATATCCCCTTCGTCACATTCTACTGGTTAGAAGCAAGTAACAGGATTTGCCCACATTCAAGGGGAAGGAACATTCAAGGATGTGACTCAGGAGGTCACCCTACAGCCTGCGCATCACACAAGTATAGTAGTAGTGTCAAATTTTAAAATTAGAGACCCAGGCAAGCAGTGATTGCTAGACCAGATAGAGAAAAAAACTACCTAGAGAACTTGTAGATCCACCTCTATGTGGAGCTTCCATGGCCTGATTTGGCCAGGAATATTACGCATCGTTTGTGGTGTTCCCACAGCTCTCTGTACCTCCAGGATCCTCAGGGCTCTAGCTTTCTCATCCACAAAATGGGGCTCATGTCCTCACTTGCAGGACTGCAGAGAGAATTCAATGACATAACGTATGTATTTGCACGGTTGAGCACTTACTGGGTGCCCGGCTTTGTTGAAGCACTTTACATGGGTTACCTCGTTTAATCTCACAGCAACCCTATGTGGCCATCACTGTTACTGATCCCATTTTAAAGAGGAGAAAACTGAGGTTCAGGGAGGTTGTCATCTGCCAAAGTCACACAGCTAGTAGTGGTGGAAACAGAATTCAAGCACAGGGACAGCCTGTGCTCTTATCTGCAGTACTATGCAAATTCCCCTGTTTAGCAGACACACGGGCACACTGGAATCCCTCAGTAAACAGTAGGCATGATTTTAACCATAAGTATCATTATTTATACTGTCATCATATCCTGCTCTTACAGCAGGGCTCATCACACTGTGTTACAGAGAGTTCTGTGTAATCCTGTTTCCTCCACTACACCCAAGGAGGTACTTTTTCTTAATCATTATATCCCTAATGCCCAACACAATGCCTGAGCACAGTGGCACTCAATAAATGCTTGTTGAAATGGATTTTGTTGTGCTCTGGATTTGCAAAGGGCTTTCATCATAGTGGGGTAGACAGGAAACCACTATGCACCCCAGCTTATGGACAGAAAAAGAAGATCCAGAATCTTACCTAATCTTGCACAGCTAATGTTCAAATTTGAGCTCTGTCTCTGCCCAAGACTGCATGTGCGTTTCATAATGGCAGTGATGCTAACAGATGTTGTAGCCATGACAGTAACCACTTATTGAGTGGGGCCGATACTGTGCTAAGAAATGCCTGCGCCTCGTCTTGAGTCCTGTTTTACAGATTAAAATAATGAGACTCAGAAAGTTTAAATCACCTGCCCAAAGTCTCCCAGTAGGTTGCAAAATGGTCAAAATCATTTGCTCCTCCCTGGATCCACACACTTTGCAATGACACTTTGCAGCTACCTCCCATCGAGAAGTGGACTATATCTCCCAACCTCACAAATCAGAGCTGACGCTGGGATTTGCTTTGTCCAATAGAATGTGGCAGAAGTGACAACGCGCTAGTTCCAGGCCTGGACCTCAAGAAATCTTGCAAGCTCTTCCCTCTCTCTCCTCTTTCTCTCCCTCCCTCCCCCTTTCCTCTCCCTCTCTCTCCATCCCTATCTCTATCTCGCAATCTCTGCAAACACATGAAAGATCCCATTGGAGCCAGCCCTCCCAGTCAATCCACAGACGCATGAGCTAAAATAAATGGCTGTCATAACCCCTGAGTTTCAGGTGGTTTGTTACACAGCAATAGCTAACTGACATAGGCAGCTACTCAATGACAGATCCAAAGCCCAGGTCCACCTGACTCCAGAGCTCTCTTGCACTTCAACGCACACCTTTCAGGTCCTCATCCAACACTCAAGTCCCAAAGCCTTGCCCAGGAGGCACATGCAGCACTGCGGATGTCCTCTGCTTCAGGTTTCAATGACTTAACCTCCTTGACCGAACAGTCACGTGCCTATCTCCAGAGAGGGCCCTCAGCCTTTCACGGAGCCTCCATCACTCCCCTGGCCTTACCCACTACTCCTTCCCACCCATTCAAACCCTTCACATCCTTGAAGGTCCAGTCCAAACACCATCACCTGCAGAAAAACTTCTGAGAGCCCCCACCTCCATCCTCAGACTGTCATAGCATCTCTGTTCACCAAGCCTCTAGCGTTCAGCGCCACCCGCATCTGCTTTCTTGTGATTTTTTTTGTGCCCATATTTTATTTCCCTGCTTCCATTACATCTCTCTAGATCTTACAAGGAGTCGTCCCTCAACTAGTCCATTCCATTAGCAAGTACTTGTTATATGCCTAGCATTGTTCCAGCCACTGGAAATAGCCTGTGAAGAAGATATGCAAGGTCCTCGTCCCCAGCAGGGAGACCACATCATGAACTAGTAGACATATGAGAAAATCTTGCATAGTGAATAAACTCTCATCTCCTAAAAAGGAGATGAATTAACTGATACAGTAGAGAGCGAATGGGGGAGAACTTCCTTAACTATAGTGGTAGTGGTCGGGGAGGTCTCTCGAAGGCAAGGGCATATGATGGAGACCTAAAGCAATCAAAGGAATTGACTCTCAAAAGAACTTTCAAAAAGGAGCCCCAGGAAAAGGGAAGAGCAAATGCAAAGGCCCTGAGGTGGGAACAGACCCAGCTCTTTGTGGAAAAGAAAGAAGGTAATCACAGCTACAGCACGGGGAGCCCATGGAGGCAGGTGGGACAGGTATTCGGAGAGACAGACACAGGCCAGGCCAGGCAGGCCCCCAGGGAAGAGTTTAAGCTCATTCTAAGTGGAATTGGGTCAACAGATCACTTCCCTTTGAGGAGCTCATGAACGGAGCCACATACGGTTGCAGCAGCGCATCGACCCTCTCTCTGTGAGCATCACTATCCTCTTCCCAGCCTGTATCAATTAGACCCCTGATTCCATTGCTCCCAACTTCAAAGGAGAAAAATTGACAGAGAATTTACAAAGGACAATAAACCCAGTTCGTCCAGGCTGCAAGCCCATAAACTTTTACCGGCCCTTCAACTGCCCGGGATACATCACTCCCTGCCACCAAAGTACTGCCTTTATCCACAGCCAACACAATAAAAAAAATAATTGTATGGAATCCCACACCACCTGGGAGAAAAATCCTGGAAATAAAATTGGCCTCAATGAATCAGTCTAATTGGGAATGGTCAAGGCTATTACTGGAGATGCCAGGTAACAGTTACAAGTTGCTGTTCATCAGTGTTCCAAGAGGCTCAACCTTGCCATTTACTCCGTGTGTGGCCTGGGGCGAGTCCCTGTCCCTTCCAGCCTCGGTTTTCCCTGGAAATAATGGATTTGGATAATCTTTATGGGCCTCTCTGTTCTACACATCTAGAAGTCCACAAGAACTTCTTAAGGATCCCCTGAGAATTTCCTGGGTGACACTGGACATCTGTAAGCACGTGGAGGAACAGTATTGGGCATGCACTGCAGGTGGCCTTGTACATTGGTACAACTATCTTGGAAGACACTGGGCATTATGCATCAAGAACCTTTTAAAAAATAGCACAAACACCTGGACATAGGAAATGGTCATGCCAGAATACAAAGATATTTCAGTGGTTCTCAGCAGAAAGTAATTTTACCCCTCCCTCCCCCTACAAGAGAAACTTTGAAGGGGGTGCTACTGACACCCAGTCTGTAGAGGCCAGGGATGCTAGAATGCACAGGACAGCCCCCACCACAAAGAACTAATGCTGCAGTTGAGAAATCCTGGTGGAGGTAAAGGACAGTCACCCAGTATTGTTTCTAGAGATGTAACATAAAATATTAAATATTGAACCAAATGGAAAATACCTCCATGCAAAAAACGGGGGGGAGGGGAATGAGTTAAATAATTAAACCCACACAAAAAGGATTCAATGCAGTCATAAAAGGGGTGAGCAGTTTTGTGGCCAAGAGCCTGGCCTCTGGAGACAGATTTCTGCCTGGTTTCAAACCTCACCCTGACCTCTTAGTACATTGAGTGACTTTGAGCCGATCTCTTTACCTTCCTGAGTCTCAATTTACTTATCTGAAAAATGGGTATGAGGGTCATTGTTCCCTCATAGGGTTGTTGGGAATCTCTAAGCATCACATGGGGAAGATGGTCCGGCACATCGTAGGTTGAGTTTGGTCCTGGCCCTCACATACATTTGGGTTTGCAACCCCAGAAAATGACACAGAAAAGCAGCCTTGCCTGGTGAGATGAGCCAGCAGCCAACTGAGTGTGAGGACTTTGGATTCTGCCATTGACACTGAACTATAATTATGTGGTGAGAGCCCCAGACAGAGGCTTGATTTCACATTTTCTTAGACATGCCCTGTGATGAGTATCTTACAAGCAGTCTCTCATTTCCAACTCACAGCAATCCTATAAGACAGATTCAAGCATTATCTCCATGTTACATATGGAGAAACTGAGGCTCAGAGAGCTAGGTAAGCTGCTCAAGGTCACTTGCTGATAAGGAAGCAGTGTCAGTGAGATTCCACCCCAGCTCTGTCTGGTCCTCAGCTCTGCACGGGATGGCATTCCTAAGAGGCTTATATTGCACAGGTTTAAATAAGAATTTTATAAGAGTTTACCAAGTCATGTCAAGATAACCAACTTGTCCCAGTTATAGTCCTGAAAATCTCTCAGCCTGGGAATCCCCTCAGTCTCAGGCAAACCAGTCTCATTAGTCACCCTCCTTGGGGCCAGAGATGATGACTATCTCTAGTTCCCCAAGCCCCCGAGGCCTGGTGAGAGAGAGTTTATGAGTGTGAATGTGCAGCCTTTCTAGGGTTTAGAAACTTCTCTGACGTGGAGAAATTGAGGCAACAGTGAGAAGGGGCAGGACCTCTGGCCAAAGTATCAAAAACTCTGGATCTACCACAAATTCACTGCTTAAACCTGGGATCCTTCCACATATTTTTCTTGTCCACTGAAGACATATGGTATTGAGTTAAATCTCTCTACAAAAGTCATGTATCATCCCCATATCCAGCCTTCCACCCGTCCATCTATAACATAGTATTGTGGTCAGCTGCCCAGGTGTGAATACCTGTTCTGACTTTCTGGCTGTGTGACCTTGGGCAAATGACTCCCCTCTCTGAGCCTCAGTCTCCTCGTCTGTAGAATAGGGGTAATACTGAGAATTCACTTCTCAGTACAGGGAAACTATTTATCACAGGGCTTTGGCATACCTGAAGTGTTCTGCAGGTATTGGTTGATATTTGATCAATGCTCGTTTGTGAATAAATCTATTTTATTTAGCAAATATTAACTGAGCACAGTATGCTTGACACCCAGGACAAAATGGTGAACAAAGTCCTCACAGCTCCTGCGTCTCTCACATGGAAAAGCACAGATTCGAAATCCAAATGAATTAACGACCAACTCCTTCCCTTCTGAAGTTGAGATTAAAGAGAGAGAGAGGCAAAGAAAGAGGGAGAGGCTGCGCTCTCTCAAGTGCACAAGCCAAAACATACATCCCGCTCTGCACGGCCCGCCATAAATCCATCGCTTGGCGAGGGCTCTTCCCAGCTGGCATGGCGACCGTTTGGAATACGCAGTATTCCTCCACAACTGGCTGTAATTACCAGCCAGATAATTATCCGGCCAACCCACTTCCCTCAAATACCTCTCAGGCTCAGCAAGCAGAGAACAGCATAGGCAAAACAAAAGAAAAAAGAAAGAAAAAACAAAAAACCTTCCTTCCTCTGTTCCTGTGAGCCTCCCAGCCTCCTAGCTAGGCCAACCTCGGGAGGTCCCTGCCAAAAACTGTCCCCCAGGAATAAGCTGAGTTGCCAAGCTGAGTGTGCCAATGCCTTAAATTGTTTTATGTTTTTTGTCTCTATGAATTAGGAGTCGTTAGGAGAAGGCCACCCAAGGAAACCAAGCACAAAATATACTTGGTCACAGATGGATAGGAGAGGTTTGTTGTTGCTCTTTTCGGCTTTTTTTTTCCCCACTAAGAAAGTGAACATGAACTTTTTTTTTCTTTGTTAAACGGCTGACACATTTGGAGCCAGGTTCTTGGAGCCCAAAGAGTGTAAGGAGCACATCCTCCTGGGCGTGGAGGAGACGTCCCCTCCGTAAACACCCTTGCCAGGGCAGCTGGGCTGGGCCCGGGACCCCCTCACATACACATGGTCAAGGGCACCCTTTGGCTGCAGATCCTGGCAAGGGAAGGACACGCTGCCGAGGTGGCGGCTGCGTCCCTGTGAGCTTCCGCCCAGATCCCCAACCAGCCCCAGCACCACGTGACCGGTGCTGGCCACCGTTCCAATCCCTCGTTAAGCAAGTGGATTCTGGAGTCAGTGACCCGAGCAAAAATCCTGCATCTTCCTCTCACCACTTAAGCAAGTTTTTAAACCTCTCTGTGCCTCAGTTTCCTCCTCTGTAAAATGTGGAGAATAAGGGTTCTACCCCATGTGGTTGTCATGAGGATTAAATGAGGTAATGTTTAGCACAGGACTTAGCACCTGTATGTGCCCAATAAATGTCAGATACTAATAAAAGTTACTCACTCCCTCCATGCCTGTTTGCACAGCTTTAAAATGGGGATCCTTTGGGGAGTTGAGAGGATTAATTTAATTATATTTTATGTATCTGACACCAATTGCTAAATGTCTGTTTTGTGCCTAAAACTGTACTGAGCAATCTTATTAGAGCCTTATAATAATTTGGAAAGCTCAGCATCATTTGTCTAATGAGGAAACTGAGGCTCAGATAAGAGAAGGCACTAGTTTGAATTTTCTCTGATTCCAAATCTGTAAGGTTAAAAAGATTAGATGAGCGGGCATGGTGGTGCATGTCTGTAATCCCAGCACTTTGAGGGGCGAAGACAGGAAAAATCACTAGAGCCCAGGAGTTTGAGACCAGCTGGGCAACATAGCGAGACCCCGTTTCTACAAAAAAAATTTTTTAAATTAGCCAGACATAGTGGCACATGCCTGTAGTTGCAGCTACTTGAGAGGCTAAGGCAGGAGGATCGCCCAGAAATTTGGGGTTTCAGTGAGCTATGAATTCGCTACTGAACTCCAGCCTGGGCGACTGAGTGAGACTCTTGTCTCCTTTTCTCTAAAAAAAAAAAAAAATAGATGTGTGTCTCCCTCTAGGATGAGCGTATACAAGAGCATAGTGGGATCATTCCTGCTTTTCATTCCTTCCTTCCATACTCTCCAAACAACCTTGTGTCTAATTTGCTTTCCCTGTCTCGGGATTGGGAAAGTCAAAATAGCAGGTCCAGGGGTTTGTGATAAGAAAGAATAATTATGCACCAAAATTACCCTTTTAGAATCTGATTGCTGTCTAAGTCTTGTGGAAATTTGGTGAAGGTGTATCCCTTTCCCAGATTCTCATCAACTTGGTTACATTAATCAAATCAAATTTCTGGAGTATATTAACCCCATACACACACAAAAAAAACTGCCACCACCATCATCATCACCACCTCTACCATCACTATCATGATTAGCCCACTATCACCAATCCCACCAGTATTAGAACCACCATCACCACCACCACTACCATCATCGCCACTACCCACTACCATCATTTCCACCATCGACACCACTCCAGAAGGCCTTATCTGAGCAAAATATAACTTTTGGAGACAAGGAAGAGTTTAGACGTCGGGCAATCAGTGCATTAGCAAAAATATACCACGCTTCAAGGTGTGACCACATACATAATCTCCTGAAGTAGTGAGCTATTCCTCTAACTCCCAACTTCATTTACATCATCTGAGCCAGAGTTTCAGCCAAACCAGATGGAAGTTAAAGACAGGAACAGATAACAGATGCTACTCAGAATGATGGTCACAGCATGATGTCTACAGGAAGAACATGTGTCTTAGAGTCAGACAAACATGCGTTTGAATCCAGCTCTACGACTTACCAGCTGAGCAGCCCTAAGCAAGAGCTGAAACCTCTCTGATTCTCAGTTTCCTCATCTGTAAAACATGGATAGCAATTCCTGTCTTGCAGATTTGAATTGCAATCACATGAGTACAGTGGCCAACACTTAGCATGCATTTAGGCTCTCAGTTAAACCCAAGATCACTATAAGGGTTATTCTCTACACACTCCCACTGAATACAGTTTTATTAGATGCAAGTTGTCACCTCACTATCCCAGAGCCAGCATAGAATTTAATTCTGGAGAAATTAAGACATTTGGAAAGTTTAAAATGATCTCTTGTTTTCATTTTTTTTAAAATGCTGTAAGTTCCAACATGCTCATCTGTACAAAGGAGATGCACCTCATTAGAAATGCAATGTTCCAAGAAGAGGTTGTTTAGTGTGGCAGAACACAATTGAGCCCACAATGCAATTCATGTGAGTTGAGTATCCCTTATCCGAAATGCTTCAGAACATAAGTGTTTCGGATTTTGAATTTTTTCGGATTTTGAAATATTCACATTACACTTACAAAATTCAGCATACCTAATTCAAAAATCCAAAATCCAAAATGCTCCAATGAGCATTCTTTCAGGGTCACATGGATGCTCAAAAAGTTTCGGATTTTGGAGCATTTTGGGTACCTGTATACATAAAACGTTCTCTTTTTTCCTCAGTCCTGCTTCTTGTTATAGTTCTTTTTAGATTTTTTCTTCTTCTTTGGGTCAAAAAAGCAGCTCATTGCTTGACCGAAGGGGTGAACTTCTCATTTTCCTAAACAGTTCCCATAGGGCATGGAGTTTATTTTCCTGTCGTCAAAGAACTCAACTCAATCCGGAGCTCACACAGGGGTGGGAGATGTAGCAAGAAGATAAAGACAAAGCTAGAAGTTTGATCCAGCTTTCTTTCCACCCCTCAAGGAGAAAATCATCCAGTTGTTCTGACAGGGCTTTGCTAACTACAGGTTCAACGTACCTGGAAAAAAAAAAAAAGAGGCAAAAACCACAGAGGAAAGATAAACCAGAGGCGCCTACATTTTCCTCAGTCAATGACAAATGGAACACAAAGAAAAATATTAAAAAGACACCTGCATGCAAATGTTTATAGCAGGGCAATTCACAATCGCAAAGATGTGGAAACAACCCAAGTGCCTATGAATACACGAGTGGATTAATAAAATGTGATGTATGTATACCATGCAGTACTACTCAGCCACAAAAAACAATAAACTAATATCTCTTGTATTAACCTGGATAGAGCTGAAGCCCATTCTTCCAAGTAAGTAGCACAAGAATGGAAAAACCAGCACCACATGTACTCACCACTAAATTGGAACTAATCGATCAACACCTATGTGCACATATGGAAGTAACATTCATCAGATATCAAGCAGGTGGGAGCAGGGAGGAGGGGATGGATAAATTCACACCTAGCGGGTACAATGCACACTATCTGGGCACAGTACAAAAGTAATTTATGTAACCAAATCATTCGCAGCCCTGTAATATTCTGAAATAAATAAAAAGAAAAAAGAGGCACTTCCCTAGGAGCGGTAGAAGGCGGGGTGCCGGGGCCGCTATGATCCCGGCATTCCTTGCGTGCCGCCACTAAGATGGCGGCGCCCATGTTGCGGCTTTTTTCTAGGGCCTGGTGGTCTAGTGCCCCAACCTCATCAGGAGTCTTGCCCTTGGGGTCTGTAAGGCTCACTCGGGTGCTCAGGGGTTACTGGCGGTGCAGAAGGCTCGGGGTCTGTTCAAGGATTTCTTCACGGAGAGGGGTGCGCCAGGCCTATGACTTCTATCACCTGTTCCAGCGTTATGGATGCAGGGTCCAGCTGGGAGGATCTGATCAGTTGGGCAACATCATGTCCGGATATGAATTCATCCACAAGTTGACTGGAGAAGACGTATTTGGAATCACTGTCCCTCTAATTACAAGTACAACTGGAGCAAAGCTAGGAAAGTCTGCTGGCAATGCTGTTTGGCTAAACAGAGATAAGACATCTCCATTTGAATTGCATCAATTCTCCATCAGGCAGCAAGATGATTCGGTGGAAAGGTACCTGAAGCTCTTCACTTTTCTGCCTATTCTGGAGATTGATCACATTATGCAACTGCACCTCAAAGAGCCAGAAAAGCGGGGTCCTCAGAAACGACTTGCTGCAGAAGTAACAAAGCTTGTTCATGGCCGAGAAGGACTGGATTCTGCTAAAAGGTGTACACAAGCCCTTTATCATAGTAGCATAGATGCACTGGAGGTCATGTCTGATCAAGAGTTAAAAGAGCTGTTTAAAGAAGCTTCATTTTCTGAATTAGTTCTTGACCCTGGAACAAGCGTCCTAGATACATGCTGCAAAGCAAATGCCATTCCCGATGGTCCCCGAGGGTATCGAATGATAACAGAAGGTGGAGTCACAGATAAGTAACAAATCCTGAGAGTGTTTTAGTTGTTGGACAACATATTCTCAAGAATGGACTTTCTTTACTTAAAATAGGAAAAAGGAATTTTTACGTTATAAAATGGCTTCAGCTATGATGAAAAATCCTTCTGGTTGTTCAAACGAACTTATCCATCATTCATTCTCAAGACATGAAAGG
>VBSM01003044.1:5744411-5815488 GCA_008086735.1 Cheirogaleus medius
CCTTTATTCTAAGATCCTGTTCTTCCCATATTTACGGTTATAAAAGATTCTCTCTTTGGCAATGGAGCAAGAGTGATTCACGACCACCAGTCTTTCTCCTCTTTGCCCGCTAGCTAGAAAGACCCAGGCTCTTGTTGCCCAATGTCTTTCCTTGTGCTTCCTGAGGACAGGGTCTGCCTTTTCTGGATGGTTGGATTGAAGGGGCAGGAGGGGGCTTTTCTGATGCTGAGCCAGAGGAAGGGAAGAACATACCACTGCCCCAGGAAGGAAGGGGAAGGCCCAACAAGGAGAGGGGTTAAGCCGATCTGCGGGGCAAACAGCTGGAGTTGGGTGGGGAAGGAAGGACGATGGTAATGGCAGAGACGGGGGAGGAAAGGGAAGACTCTGTGGAAGGGGGTTGACAATATCCCTGGAGTTTGGGAGTGGGAGATTTAGGGAGGGGATAAGTATTGGTCCTTATTTACGTTACCTGAGAATATAGGTGGAGGCTGGGATGCACGGGCATTGGATCAAGCTGTGTGGAGACCATCCTTTGAAAGCAGCTTCATTCACTTCAGAACTGAAACTTTGGGGCCACAATTTTAATCAAGTGTCACATTTACAAACTGATAGTAAGTGCAAATAGCAGTTTTTAAAATATTATTTAACTTGGCAAAAGAAAGAGTTGGCAACCCTGTGCCATCTCCCAATAAGCATGAGAATTGCTTCCAAGGTGTACGGAGCACTGTTTTGGCACATGGAATTGATTTTTTCCAGGGGTCAGACCTTTTATTTCGCATGTAACGGGGTTTCTTCCTAGAAGAAAATGGGAGGATAAACCACTTTCTGAGTTTAATTAAAATAAGCAAGCTCTTGATAATTTTTTAAAAGCTGATTATTGCTGTATAAAAAAGTCTATATGATCCCAACTTGGGAGTAATGGAAATGAACATTTAATGTTTGGGAGGGACTTCCACAGGGCAGGCACGGGGTTAGGTACTTTGTGTGCCTTTCTTAGTGGGACAGGGAGGAGGTAATGAGACTCTTGAAGGAGGAGGGATTACGACTGATGGAATGAGGGGAGAAAGAGGAAGGGGTCAAGGGCAACTCTCAAATGTTTTTCCTGATCTACGGAATTGATTGGAGGGCATTCCTTAAGCTAAGGAACATTACAGGAAGAGAAAATTAGGGAAGTGGGGGAAAAATATTAAGTTTCATTTTAGACCTACAGAGTCCCCAGTGCCTGAGAGATAGCCAAGTGTCAGTGTTCAGGAAGCTTTAGGATAGATGGGTTGGATGTCCAGGAAAGATATGAAACAAGATATTTAGATTTAGATATCAACCCTATAAATAATCCCAGACAAGATTTAATTTTGTATCAAGCCACACCCACCATTTCACTAACTTCCTATCTTGTCCATGTTTGGAAATCTTGTTCATCCTCCAGGGTTACTCTTAATCTCTTGTCATTTAACTCTCAGTAAACAATCTTAATGACTACGACCAATGTCTCTACAGGACCCATGGTTTCGAAGCAGCTTTATGTTCGAGATCATGTCTGTGATAGGATTTCTTTGGGTTGCAAATGACAAAGAGCCAATTCAAACCAGCTTAAGCAGAAACGGAGTGCAGTGGGTGGTGTGTCTGTTCAGGTGCTCCAGGAAGCAGAAGCCAAAACAGAATTAGAGACTTAGTGGAGAAGCCACTGGTGGAGAATAAAGGAAGCAGGAGGAGCCTGCAGACTGCAATCCAGGTCTGATACCTGGGAAGGGAGAGAGAGACAGGAGGAGGATTGGGTAGGAAGAGCCTCAGACCATAGTGCAGCTCCAAAGCAAAGATTTCCCATTAGAGGGGTCCCACTTTGGACAGAAGTGACCCTGCTCTAGAACCCACGCCATGCTCAGTCATCAGCTAGGCTAAAAGCAGCTCAGGGGGAATGTGGCTTCAGAGAGAACACTTGGCTGATCCAAAGTTGAAGTGGCTGGAGAATTCCAACTACGCTGCTACTCACAGCAGAGAGAACCGGGCAGCACATCTTCACAGGGGCCCCGGGTAACTGAGAAGCTTCAGGCCTAGCTGAATCCATAGTAAGTTCAACTTAGAATACATCACTAGATATCCTCCCCATCTCTCATATTTCTTTCCTCTATTGAGCACAGATGATCCCTAGAGCAGCTCATCATTTCTAAAGGAGGGGATTGAACCCACTCCCTCCCAACATTCATGCTGATCTCAGCAAAGGATTCACACAGCCACCCCTGAACCAATCCACTACATGCAAGGGACTGGGGATGCTCTAAAAAGCCAGGTTGTGTAGTAGGGAAAGAAATGGGCGCCTGATTTTAAGTCCCACCAAAATGGCATGGAGCAGAGAAGGGCAGTCTAAAAGGCAGGATAGTCAATAAAAGTAATGGACATCCGCCGTCACCATCCAGGCAAGCAGGGAACCAGGAGGGAGGCAGATTCTTCAGCTGGGAAGAGAACTCACAGAGCAGACTCAGTGAGCCTCATTTTATTTTAGGGACCACCAGTAGAAGGTTATTTTGGCCCAAATTCCCAAGGTTGAATTTTGTCAGGCACTGGGTTAGTTGTAAGGGGAACAATAATATTCTCGAAATAAAACTAATTATATTTTCTTTTTAGAACAATAAATAGATGTCAGTGAGAAATGCAAGGATATCTCAAAATTAAATTTCAGTAGTAATAATTACCATTGCCAAATGACATATTTTCTGGATTAAGGGCATGGACTATGAATTTCTCATCTCAGCTCTGCTACCTTCTAACTGCATGTCTTATAATAGTTTAGGGCGGCTATAACAGAAGACCATAAACTGGGTGACTCATAAACAACAGAAATTTCTTTCTCACAGTTCTGGAGCTCGGGAAGTCTGTCTAAGATCAAGGCGCCAGCAGTTTGGGTGTCTGATGAGGGCCCGCTTCCTGGTTCATAGATGGCCATTCTCCTCGCTGTGTCCCCACATGGCAGAAGGGGTACAGGAGCTCCCTGAGGTCTCTTGTATAAGGGCACAAATCCCAATCGTGAGGGCTCTCCAGTCATCTCCCAAAGGCCCCACCTCCTAATACCATCACCTTGAGGGTTAGAATCTCAGTGTAAGAATTTGGGGAAGAGGTGACAAAAATAGTCAGTCAATAACACTGCAGAACCTTGAATGATAACCTCCTCGCTTCCGTATCTCAGAATGGAAGAGGTGGGGAAGGGACAGTCTATTTATAATAAGACCATTATAAGAATCCATTGAGCTCATGAGTGTAAAGAACCCAGCACAGTGCCTGGCACTTAATAAGTGCTCAATACACTTGTGTCTAATATCATTAAACCTGAAATATTCCATACACTTCAGCTACTATTGGCTTCCTGCCCTGATGCCAGTCAGCCAAGCCAGCAAGCCTGAAAAAGCCCGTTGCTTCATAATCCAATAATCCCATGGAGCCTTAAGACGGGAAGGAAAGTGTTCCAAGCCCAACGGGCTATTTTTGGAGATGAAACATCATCCCATTATTTGCAGAAGAAAAAAGGGGATGGGGCAGAGAGTGGCTCTCCATAGTATCCTATGCCTACAGTTAATTGCGCCCAGGGGAAGGTTCCATTAGACAGACAGAGAGAGAGAGAGATGTTTCAACATCCTAGAACACAAAGCACCTTTACAATTGTCCTTGATTTATTGCATTGCTGAGGCTGGCTTCCAGCTCCAACCACAATCTGCTTTGGGTCCGCCCAGGTTTCTGCTCATGCAGATACAAGGGCCCAGCCACAGGCCTGCAGGGGAGGAAAGGGTCCAGGGGTTCTCACGTGCCCTTCGCTTAGCCTGGCCCCCTTCTTGAGGCCGTGGAGACACTCCAAATTTCTTCAGAGTCCTTCCTATCAGGCTTCATTTCTTGCATTTTTTCGAGGCTCATCTTGCTAATCTAGATAATGTTTTGCAGCAGAGATTTCAAAAAAGAAGGCAAGTATACAAAAGAGCTCTTCTTTGGAGGCCATGGTTTGCGGGCATACTGGCTGGCTTTCTCGTTGGTCAAATGAAATAAAGCAAATGGCAAAAGAGAAAGTGTGTCCTGAATAAATATTGATGGGAGGAATGCACTTTTACCTTCGTCAGGTGGGTAATGAGGACTATGCCCAAGCTTCCCAGGAAGAACCTGAAGAGGGAGATGCCCAGTGTGCTCAATCCAACTCTTTCATGGCCATACTAGGTGAGATGAAAAGTTGACATGACTTTTGGAAAGCGCTTAGGTCAAGACAGCATTTGCTAAGCTCATAGCATTAAAATACATAATTAGAATACAATTAACAGGTGATTATGTGTTAGACTACATACCTCACTTAACCCAAACAACAAGGCTGAGAGGCAGGTAGTATCATGATTCTCATTTTCTAAATAAAGAAACTGAGGCTCTGAAAAGAGAAGCAAAATGGCCCATCAACTGCACTCCTAGTGTTATGCCCAACAGAAGTGACTGCATGTTACAAAAAGCACAAAAATATCCATAGCCACTCAGAATGGTCCAGACACCTATCAAGGGAAGAATGCATTGGATTAATGGATTAACAGATTATTGTATATTCATGCAATGAAATACTGTGTCAAAATAAGAAATAAACTCTTGCTATAGGCAACAACATGGATGAATTTCACAGATTATTACGGCGGGTACAAGAAGCCAGACACCAAATGGTATATTCTGCATAATTCTATTTATGAGAATTTCAAGGACAGGCAAACCTAATCAATATAAGATAGAAGTCAAGATAGTGATTACCTCTTGGAGAGAACATTAAGGAGTGCTATAGCTTGATCTAGGTGTGGTTACACACACATATACACACACACACAATCACTTAACATTAATGCACTTTATGAACTTTAACTTTTGTGTGTTTTACCTAAATAAATTTGCAAGGAACAATGGAAGGAAGAAAGGAAGGAGAGAAGAAAGGGAAGGAGAGAAAACACGTGCCAAAGTCCTACAGCTAGTAAATGGCAGAAATGGATTGCACTCAGATCTGCCTGGATTTAGAGTACACTCTACCTACTGGGCTACTCTGCCTCCCTGCCGGGTTTATGTTGACTGTTGAATAAACATTTGTTGATGGATGGGTGTCTGTTTATGGAAACTCAGCCACATTAGCTCACCAGCATTCAAGATTTAGATCCTGGTGAATTCTCTATGACATGACCTTTCCTGCCACCCTTTCAATATCTCTCCTGGCTCTCGAAGAGGAAAATTTAGCTACGGCAAGGATATAATGGGCTTCTACTGCAGGCTAAAGTTTCGTGGTGAATCTGGCCTCTTGTTCTTAGGCCATCAAAAGGGAATGTGGACAAGAACAGAGACAGGTATTGATCCTTGTTCATTATTTAAATGCATATGGCGGCAGGCAGCTCTGCTCAATAAAACCCTGACAGAGACGCCTCAGGCCTGAGTGATGGCCCTGGCAACACCCACGGGCTCCTCAAGGGGCCTGAGACTCAGTTTCCCCAACTAAAATGAGTGGGAGTGTTGACTGGCCCATCTTCTCAATCCAGAAGGCTTGAGGGGCTATTTTGGTTATACTTACAATGTGCAGTGGGTGCTTTTATATTTTTGGACTCATGGAGTGGGGGAAGCATTCTGTCATTTTTCTCCAATTTTAAAAACAGAGTATCTAAAATATTGTGGATTTATTAGAATTTCAGGCTGTTCATGGAAATAGCACAGTGGTTAGGAGAGGCAGGGTTTTGTTTTCAGCCTTGTCTGCTGCTTGCCAACACTGTGAACTTGAACAAATTGACCTCAGCTCTCTGAACCTCAGTTTCCACTTCTGAAATTGGAGATCGGATTCATATACACCTCACAGGGCTGTTGTAAGCATCAGATGAGTTAGAATGCTTAGCACAATGCCTGATAAAGTCTAAGTTTTCAATAAATATGCTATTCCAGTATCAATGATTATGATAACGGTGACAATGACCATGACAACTAATATTATATACTCCAGAGTCATCCTTTAGCACTAACTATACTAACCAGCATCTTCAACCAAGTAGGTAAAAGAAGAAAAAATAATCTTTCAGATTTATATTAAAGTTAATTCTGAAACATCTGACAATGACTTTTGAAAAATCTTTTTCAATTCTTCATTTTCCCATCAATCCATAGGACTCAATGGCCTATCAAGGCTCTTTTAGCTCTTAAAGTAGGACTCTGCGGAAGGAGTTCTTGGGACACTTCGTCTGGAGGCATGGAACTGCAGAGCAGGCTCCTGCGGTCTTGTTTCTATGAGGGCTCCGTGGATCAGGGGAAGGGAGTTAAGGAAGAGAATTCTGGGATTGATAAATGAGAGTAGGAAAACTTTTTCACTGAAAGTTTACCCCTAACTGAAAATATAATGGTCATTAAGACAAACAGTTTCTGTTCTCAAAGTCAAATATAAAATATTAACATATATGTAATATATGAAGATGTCATATATGTAATAAACCAAGACATATATTAATACATTAAATAGAAATATATCACCTACTGTGAGATCACATATATACTAATGTTAGAATATAATTGCAAGATAAATGTTCAAAGGGAAGGGAGTACAATTTTATGGATACAGAAAACAAAATCACCTGACATAGGCCACAGGTCAGGAGATGATTCCCTAAAGCGATAACCCGTAAGTTGAGGTCAAATATGAATGTGAGTTACCTAGGTAAATGGGAGCAGAGGGGGAGAAAATTCCAGGCAGATGGAACAGCATATGCAAAGTCTCTTTGTGGGAGGAGAATGGTGCTTTCGAGGAAAGGACACCAGCGTGGCCGCAGCCCAGGGTGCAAGTGGGGAGTGTTAGCATACGGAGCTGGAAAGGTAAGCGGGGCCATCACATGCAAGGCGAATATCACAAAAGATCTTCGTTTTTATCCTAAGAGCAATGGAAACCCATCAGCAGGTTTTACATGCAAGGTGATATGTCAGGATTAGTATTTTTAAAAGACAGCCGTGACAGCGGTACACAAAGTGAGTAAGAATGGGACAGAGTGGATGTGGGAGTCTAATCAGAAGGCTATTACAGCAGCCCAACAAGAAATAAATGATGGTGACTTGGACTTGGATGGCAGTGATGGAGATAAAGAAAAAAAGAGATTGTATAATAATGCCTTTTACTAAGGTAGGGATACCAGGATACAAATACACAGTCACGTGCCACATGACATTTTGGTCAACGACAAATCACCTATACAATGGTCGTCCCATAAGATTATAACACTGTATTTTTATTCTACCCTTTCTATGTTTAGATACACAAAAACTTACCATTGCATTACAGTTGTCTACAATATTCAGTATAGTAACATGCTGTACAGGTTTGTAGCCTAGGAGCAATAGGCTATGCCATATAGCCTGGGCATGTAGTAGACTTGCCACCTAGGTTTGTGCAAATACACTCTGTGATGTTCACACAATAATGGTATCACCCAGTAACACATTTCACAGCATTTATCCCCATCATTAAGCAACACATGACTATTGGGAGGATGGGGATTAGAGTTGAAGATGTAAGTTCTGAACTTATGTCTTCAGTGCTTTGAGACATCAAGTGGAGATGTTTAGAACACATCTGGTTATATGCCATGGAGCTCAAAAGAACTGCCTAGGAGACAGATAATTCTGAGAAGCACTAGTAAATAGATGGCATTAAGTTCATGTGGGTGGATAAAGTCACCTAGGGAGAGAATATAAGGTAAGAAGAGAAGAGGGTCTATGACTAAGCCTACAGGTCCTCAAATAGAAGTTGAGTACCCCTTATCCAAAACACTTGGGACCAGAAGTGTTTCAGATTTTTTTTCAGATTTTTGAATATTTGCATTATATTTACCATTCAGCACTTCTAATCTGAAAATCCGAAACCCAAAATGCTCCAATGAGCATTTCCTTTGAGCATCATGTCAGCTCCTCAAAAAATCTGGATTTTAGAGCATTTCATATTTCAGAATTTTGGATTTAGGATGCTGAATCTGTATTTAATGGATATGTTTCATGTATTTCATGACTGCTTACTTCTTTCCTTTTTCGTAACTACACATTACAAGGATAAGACAAAGAGATGGGGAAGAAACAGCCATGGAGGTGGGATAAAATGGGCGACTAATGGTGGAGTAGGAAAGTACTCAAGCCAAGCGAGGACGTTGTGTCAAGAGGGGAGAGTATTTGATGGTGTCAAAGCATTCTGAGAGATGACATAACACGAGCAACACAATTCCCATTGGGGGCCACGTGCGGTGAGGACTGCAGCGTCCCCACTGGATGTAGCAGCAGCATCAAGGTCCCCAAGGACCACCTGGTGACAGGTTTGAGTGGCAGCGTGGAGTTGTGAGCCAGACTGCAAAGGGTTATGAGTGGAGGGTGAGAAAACAGAGAACTTCATCTAAAAGTTGTCACCTAAAGAGATACCCGTGCCCTTGATTGTATGGGTATGAGGAAGAGTGCATTATGCTTCTGTTATTCCATGTGTGGTTCTAAAATAGGAAAGAAATAGGGTCTCAATAGATTTTTCTAACTGTGAGCTTGAACCTCACTTTCCAATAAGTTCAAACCCAGTGGAATGCAAATCCTTGAAGGGGTAAATCACAACTGCTCACATGCATACACACACTCACACACACATGCACAGGCGTACACATACATTTTAAGAGGCTTATACACGAGCTCATAATTCTTCCTGGACATCAAATGTCTCTTTAAAGGCTTTATTTTGGTGACCTAAGTATACGGCAAATTAAATAGAAACATAAGGATTAAATTTCCCTCGAAGTACCGTGGCTTTGAGGAAAAATGAGAAGAAAGAAAAATGCCTGCATGGTCACGTTATGGTTTTTCCTTTCCTTCATGATTCTAAGACTTTGCAAATGCAGTCTTAGAGAGCGTGCCAAACCCATGTGTGACATCAGCCACCGCATCCCACCAACACCCTACCCCTAAGAATCCTTTCCATGCCCATTCTCTGTGGGCAAGGAGGAAGTGGATGACACATCAGTGTTCTCATGTATTAATGTGTGGAAGCACAGCCCTGCAGACTAGCTGGCTTCTTAGAGGAAGGAATCAAACACAACACCCATTGTTTTATCTGAGAGCCGCATATTCATGACAAATGGGGAGTAACCAAACCTAGATAGGACCAGTGCTATCTAGCACTTCTCTGGAGTTTGTGCATTAAGTCATGGTAGTAGAAAGCTGGGGTTTTTAGCCTGGCTAGCATCCATTTTCCCCCTCAGTGGGCACGTACCTCTCTCCCCACAGTACACACCCTGCCAATCAGAGCATCCCATTAGTGATTGGTTCAGTGATGAGTGCATGACAACTGACAGCCAATCAGAGAACTGAGAGTTAGTTCCAGGTCTTTTGTTGGAAACACTAAGGAAAAAGGAGTTCCCTTTCTGGTGTACTTCAAGCTGGGAGAATAGCATATAAATCTGGAACTAAGTATCATCTTGTCATGTTATAGCGAAAGGAAAACCTGCCCAATGATGGAACCCATACAGAGGAAAGCAGAACCCAACCATCAACAGAATAAAACTAATACATGAATATATAATAGTTTGAGACCTTGAGACCTAAATTTAAATCTACCATGGGTTTTTTTCAGTAAGTTGAGGCTATAAATTCCTTTTGACCTAATCCTGTTGCATTGAGATTGTGTTGCTTTCAACTAGAGCCCGTATTGAGCCAATCTTATTCAAGGTGCCCATAACATTATGAGATAGCTATTATTTCGGGAAACTATTCCATCTTCACTTTACCCATGGGTTAATGACAACAGGAATCCTTCACATCTGGGCATGCTTCATGCTTTCCAGAATGCCTTCACCAAGGGTGGATGTTCGGAGAGGCATTGTAGTTGTTATAGCATCTGTCCAACATCTGTTCCAGCTGTTCCACCCCTGCTCCATCCAGATTGCTAAATATTTTTACTATCACCTCGGCTATCACCTACGTGATCACATTTGTACTGTACATCAAAGTGGGAGAAGACCAAAGACTGATGCCACAAAGCCTATTACAAAGATGAGAAAGATAGGATAAAACTCGGAAGTGACTTCTCCAAGCTAATAAATGGCCAAAGTTGGGTTTGAAATTAGGAATTTTGTTCAAGGCTCTTTGCACCTCCCTGTGTTCTGCACAGAATGTAAAGATATGCGAATTATATCTTTCCCATACTATTTATCAGAAAATGGGCGAAGGGATTTACATGCATCAAATAGTCACAACAAACCTCCATAGGTAAGTTTTATTGGCCTCTTCATTTTGTGTGTAAGGAACCTGACACTCAGTGAAGGCCACTTTGACAGGAAGTGGAAAAGACAGGATTTGAACTCAGATCTTCCTACTCTAAAAAACTATGTGGCTCCTACCCTCAAGAATCTAGTTGTAGAGACATGATATGCAAATCATAATTAATCATAAGCTAAAAATACATTGGTTATAATTATACTCAGATACTATACACTATATGAAATCAGGACCAAGAGAAGTCAACAGAGTTTGGGTCATCAGGAAAAGCTATCACATAGGATTTCAAAGTAATGCAAGAAACATTTGTGATTTTATGATACTGGGGCTACTCATAGAAACTTGATGAGCTGTATTCAGTCCTGAAGGATGAATGGGGCTTAGCTATGCAGAAACAAGGGCAAAATGACCAACACTCAAAAGCATGTAAACATGGGAAAAAATCTAAAACGTTCAAGAAAAGAAGCCAATCTGCCTAGGTCAGGAATGGTAAATCAGCTTTGTTTTCCTGCCAAGCTTCATCAGTTGAGAGTGGTTGCCTGGAGTATTGTGTTGAAGACAATAGTGAGACAGTAAAGAGTTCACGGAAAGAGTTCTGAGATCACTTGTTGATGTCTGCCATGAACAAGGGAAGTAAACCTGATAGCACAAGTGCACGTCTCTGCCATTATAAGATTGCAGAGTATAGGGTATACTATACTCTGGATAAGGGTAAGTAAGCAAGAAGGCTGAAGAACTATTTTAGGTATATGAGAGTTATTTTCTGTGATATGGAGTTTGGATGTGCTTTAGCAGATGAAAGAGTGATTATGCGTTCCTGAACAGGGGAGGCTCCAAATAAAATTAGGACTATAGTATATGGAATTAACTAGAAGGCAGCCCCATGAAATATGGATCCTGATCACTCACATCAGCTTCTGAGCTGACCACCTTCTTATAGAGCCAGTTATCAGGTGTCAAAGTGATGCCTTAAAAAGAAGAAATAAATTATGTATATTTTCATTGTTGGGCTAAAGTTCAAGTTGGAAGCAGGCAAGCACCTGGCTGTCATCACAGCTGCTTGATTGGCTAATAACATCCCATATATCTCTTGCACAACCGTGGCATTCCAATGGACATTAGGTCATCTTAATTGTGTTCTTAGATATGGTGTTACACAGAGGAAAATCATGTCATCAAAGACCTAGATCTGACCCAACTCATCACAGGTCACCATCCTGTGACACTTTATCATTTTCTTCACCCTCATCGTCGTCACTCAGATTTACATGTGCTAGGATAAGACTTACTTTACATTTTTATCTCAGTTTATCCTCATGACAACCCTGAGAAGTACTGGTGTGTCCATTTTACAGATGAGTAAACTGAGTCTTAGGTCATGTAAATTACCCCAAGGTGGAGCTTGAGATACAAATTGAGGTCGGTCCATTGCCAAGGTTGTGCTCTTCACCACTGCCATCCTTGTCACTTAGGCCGTGGACCTGAACACATGGGCTCCAGCAAACCATATTCCCACTGACATTGCAGCAAACAAACCACAGACAAAACCAACACGAGTGCCCAGTGGGACTGTGAATTCTGCCCCACTCCTTTCCCAGATGACGTTGACAACCGAGCCACAAGAACCCAGCAATTAATTTTTATGTTAACCACACACCCCAAAATAGCTACTGGTATTTTGAGGTTTGGGAAGGTCTCGCCCCCAAAACATCAATACCAGGGTTCATAGTAATATTTCTGAAGCATTAAATACAATTCTGAAATTTATTTCATAGATTTTATAGATTTTGATTTCATAGATGATTGAGGTTAAATCCCTAGTTTTTTAAGACCCCCACAACCTCTTCTGGAAGTCTGAGCTTTATTTCTTCAATTATCTGAGGCATCTAAAACTCCCAATTTCCAAGTCCAGTTCTCTGCCCTTTTATGTTCTGTTTAGGAAGGCGACAAAAACAAAAACAAAAACAAACCTCCACATACATCTAATGCCATAATTTAAATACATCCCTGAAAAGTTGGATGGTGACCAGAAACTTTCCCATTCTGGTTCAAGAAGCCTTTGTTTACTTAACTGATACATAATAAGTCAATTTTCTTTTACCTTTAACCTCTTAAAACGTTCTGTGGTTTTCATAGATTTCCTTTTCACATGTACAGTGACACCAGCTTTCATTTTTATTACATATAAAAGCTTTCCATCAAGCCCATTTTTTTCCAGTAAGAATTCATTTCACGGTATGAAAAGAATTAGGTAGAATCTCTTCCTAAAAGCTAAAGCAGCTTTCTTTTTCCCTTACCTTTATTTGGATCTGTACAATGGAATTATTGCAAAAAGTCATGGAAGTATGAATCCCCAAAATATTTGTTTCAAGAAGGAAGATTCCTAAGTTTCAGTTTCTAGTTTTTCACCATTGTATCAGTCAGAATAGGTCAGGTTTTGCTGCAGTAACAAACAACCCCTTGTTTTAGGGCCTTAAAACAGGAAAGCTCTATTTTATTTGCACTATATTTCTTCTGCAGGTCAACTGCGAGGTCTACCCCCCATTGTCCTCATTCTGGTACCAGAGCAAACAACATCCAGAACTTTCCTGGTCACCATGGTAGAAAGAATGTAGTTAATTGCTTGCTTCCTCTTACAACCTCCACCCAGAAGTGACAGATCACTTCTACTCACATTTGGTGCCAAAGAACATTAATATGGCCATGATCACTCCTAACTCTAAGCTGCAGGGAAATACAATATTTTGCAGAAGGAGGTTAGGAAATATTGAACAGCACTCACAATCTCCACTATCACCACATCGTGTTATCTGCGAGGAAGGTATGTGTAATAATGATGAAATCTCACCTTTACCAAGTGCTTACTCTGTGCCAGATGTGAGTTTAAAGGTTTGGCATGCATTGTCTCATTTAATCTTATGTCACCTCTATGAAATAGGCACGCCTGACCCCACCTTAAAGATGAGGAAAAGGGAGGGACAAGGAAATTGAGTCACTTGCCCAACGTCACCTAGGTATAAAGGATTGAGACCTAAACCCAGGTAGTCTGGCTTCAGATCCTGTTCCCCTAACAGTTCTGTGATAATGCCTCCCAATGCTGCTATTACTACTGTCACTAATACCCCTCTCTTAGCTCAGTTTTCATTATCTATGCAATGAAAATAATAACCTCTACCCTCTTAGGATACATCAGAAAATAAAGCAAAACTGCTCCCTAATGTAGGGTTTTGCCATAACTATGTGATCTGATCCACATAGTCACCATGTAAAATGGACTGGGAAAAATTTATCAACCCAGTTTTATTGGAGAGAAAACAGACTGAGAGCAGGACACTTCTGTGCCCAAAGTCACGTACCAAGTAGGGGCAAAGCTAGGACTCCTGTCTTCTGGATTATAAAACCAATGCTGTTCACACCACAACCTACAATATCCCATGGACAACTCAAAATCAAGGATCCTAGCACCCCAAACAAATCAGTTTTGATCAGTGACCCAGATGGTTCATAGCTCTATGGAAGTACACAGAGTAGAATATCCCAAATCAATTTCTTAGATTTATTCCCAAAAATCAAATGAAGAAGGATGCTATAATTTTTTGTTGGGAAAAATAACAGAGAACCAACAACTGTTAGAACTGGTTTTATCTGTGCTGTTATCTAGGAGAGGTAGCATGAATATTGTAACCCTTTAATCACATTCCCATGCAGACATTACTAATCAATCACAGCACACTTCCCTAAGACCAGATACAGTCTCAAAATTCTCTTCAACACTATAACCCAAGCAACTACCAAAATCAATCATAACTAGGACTCAAGAAGAAACATTTTGTTATGTGTTTTGGTTACTTATTGCTGCATAACACACTGTCCCCAGCAAAATACACCACCCCAAAACTTAGTGATTTGAAACACCAGTTTATTATTTTCATATCTCACCATTTTCTGGGTCAGGAATTTGGAGAGGGCTCAGCTGAACAATTATCAGTATGGAGTTGATTAGGGGTCACTTTGTCACATTTAGCCAATGGTGGACAGTTCAGGGGATTCCAAATTGGCTTCACTGGGGACTTCTGGAAGGCTGGAATCAGCTGAGCCCCCTCCCATTCCACAAGGTCTCAGAGCCTCTCCATGTGGAATCTCTAGCAGAGTGGTCTGACTTACACAGCTGCTCGGGATTTCCAGAGTGAGGAGGACATGTAATCTGCCCGTCTTTTAACTCCCAAACCTAATGTCTCTTCCTCCCTATTGCACAGGTCAAGTAGTCACGGAGCCCACCCAGATTCAAGCAGCAGAGACATAGACCCCACCTCTCCATAGAAGGCATATGAGAAAGAATTTGTGGTCATTATTAAACCATCCTTAATTTACTTTTGCTCTAGAACAAATACAACTGAACAGATTGACCAACTTCAATAAAGACCTTCATTTCAGTTTGCTTATGTGGCTATAAAGGAATACTTGAGGCTGAGTAATATATAATGGAAATAGGTCCGTGTGACTCACAGTTCTGTAGGCTGTACGAGGTGGCAGCATGGCACCAGCACCTGCCCATGGTGAGGGCCTCAGGAAGCTTCCACTCTTGGCAGGAGGAGGAAGGGAGCCTGGATGGAGAGACCACACGGTGAGAGTGGAAGCAAGAGAGGGAAGAGGTGGTGTCAGGCTCTTTTCAATACAAAAAACCCAGACTTCACCACACATAATATATCCATGTAACTAAACTACACTTGTGCCCCCTAAATCTATATATTTTTAAAATTGGAACTAAGAGTGAGAACGCACTTACTCCCTGGAGGATGACACCAAGCCATTCATGAGGGATCCACCCTCATGATCCAAACACCTCCCACCAGGCACCACCTCCAACAGTGAGCATCGGATTTCAACATGAGCTGATAGAGCTGAACAAACCATATCCAAACCATAACAACCTTCTAAAGAAACGTCCTCATGTTTAAATCTTCCCAACTCCCTCTGTCATAAAAACTAAAATGAAGCTTACTGCCTTCTAATAATAATTGCCTTTCTTGATTGAGCATTTAATATGTGACAGGCACTAGACAAAATACTTTGCATGCTTTACAAACACTGCACAGTAGGCTCAAGAAGCAGAAATTCTTATCCCCAGTTAACAGGCAAGGAAACTGAAATTCCCAAATTTAAGCACCTTGATCAAGGTTACACAGCCAGGATCCAAAACTCTATTTGTGTGGTTCCAAAGCTCTTAACCTTCCTGTTCCCCCAGGCAAGGATTACCACTGCAAAGTGTTTAGGAACAGGTCTATGCTGCTATACACCACCTATCCCTTATAAAAAGCAAGACCCATAGCCAAGGACTAGCCAGACCCTCAAGCCACAAGACGGGAAGATCATCCCTGACCATAACATGCACAAACTTTGAGAAGTATTTTGTGTCGGGCAGGACTCCAGTGAGGAAAACTTTTCAAATTCCCTCCTGGAAATAACAGCCAGGTTGGAAGTGCCAACTAAGAATCTGAGAGTCCGCAGCTCTGTCCAATAGAATGTTCTAAGATCATAGGAATGTCTATGTCCGCACTATCCAACATGGTAGCCACTAGCCACATAGAGGAGACATTGCTCACTGGAAACGTGGCTGGTGCAACTGAAGAGCTGATTTTTAAATTTTATTTAAATAGCCTTCTGTGGCTAGTGGCTACCATACTGGACAGTGCAGGTCTAAAGGGTTCAAACTCAAGTGCAAACCACTTCTCCTCGGCCAACCAGGGATCCATCTGGTCAGGCTTTCCAGATGGCATCATGTGAGTAGCCTTCATTCCATGCATCTGTTGCATTTGCCTGCCATGGTGCATTGCTAAATAGAAATTTATTTTCATTTAGAAGTACCATCCTAATTCTTTTCCTGAGTCACCATCATCCCCTCCTGCATCAGACCAAGCCTCACTCACTGATGTCACCTTCCTGGCCCTTGAAGGTGTGAGTTTGAGAATCCTATTCTATAAATACATACTCTATCTCATGCAATCATTTGTCTCAGCTCTGGACTATACCCTATTAAAATCCCCAGAAGCTGCCAACTTTATCCTTTCTGCCCTATAGTATGGTTCACATCCCTCCTTCCAAATTTCCTTTACTTGACATCCTACCCTCATCTAATTTAACTGGTGTAGACTTGTACTGATTAAAACATTTGGATGAGGAAGGACATAGCAGGCAACACCATCAGATGGCAGAATTTAAATGTTACCTTCCTTTGAGTTATACTAAGGCACCTGTTGTTAGTGCCTTCTAATTTTGAATTTAAAAATTTTTGTACTCCCATAGTAAAAAAAACAGAAGTATGACATTGGTATTCCATCTTATATGGGTGACTCCATGAGAATTTGATGGTTCTAGGGCATTTCCAACAGTCACAAAATTACTTTAGGTGGGAAGTGGCTGAACAGCTGCCCTCCCCACCCCCTCCAGCAGGTGTTCTTAACCTGAGATCTGTGAACCCCAAGAGGTCCAGGGATGAAAATCAATGGCTCTGTGAATTTGGATGGCAGAAAAGAAATTACATCTTGGTTCTCATTAAGGTCTAACCAAAATTAGCATTTCCTGCAATACTGAAGGTAGACAACAGATCACAGTGGTATTAGTGGTCTGTGTCTGACTCAGGTGGGGCAAAGGCAATATATGCAACCTAAACATTTGTACCCCTGTAAAATGCTGAAATTAAAAAAAATAAAAAAAATCTGTCATCAATAGAAATCAAATATTTTTATACAGTGCTTCAATTATCAGAGATGTCTCAAAGTAACATTCCTGCTCATTACGATTTTGAAGTTATAGAAATCATTGGATGAATTGGTCTAGACCTAGTTATTTGATGGACTAATTTTAAAGCACATATATTTCTATAACACATAGTTCTGTTGTTGTGGTGTTTTAAATCTTAATACAGCATTTAAATACAGTCATCTTTGGGAGGCCAAGGTGGGAACATCTCTTGAGCCCAGGAGTTTGAGAGCAGCCTGGGCAACACAGCGAGACCCCATCTGTACAATCGATCAATCAATAAATAAATGCAGTCATGTGTTGCATAACAATGGGGACATGTCTGACAAATGCATCATTAGGTGATTGTGTCATATGAATGTCACAGTGTGTAGTGACACAAACCTGGATATAGCCAACTACAATCTAAGCTATAGGTATCACCTGTTTCTAGGCTACAAACCTGTACAGCATGTTACTGTACTGAATACTGTAGGCTACTACAACACAATGGTAAGGATCTGTATATCTAAATATATCTAAATATAAAAAGGTACAGAAAAAAATAGGGTATAAAAGACTTTTGTTTAAATGGCACACCTGTATAGGGCACTTACCACGAATGGAGCTTACAGGACTGGAAGTTGCTCTGGGCGAGTGATGTGAAGGCCTAGGACGTCACACTGCTGTAGACTTTATAACACTGCACACTTATGCTATGCTAAATTTATTTTTAAAAATTTTCTTTCTTCAATAAATTAGCCTCAGCTTAGTGGATGACAACCATCATATACATGGTCTGTTGTTGATTAAAACGTCTTTATGTGGCACAGGACTGTGTAATTGATGTCCTTTGTAATCCTACATATTTTGTATTTTGCATTTAGGAATGTTTTCTCCAAACTATAAGAAGGGCTCATCATACATCAGAGGTTAAGAGCCCTGCCTTAGAGTAAGGTTTCCTTAGGCTCCGCCTCCCCAGTTATAAACCACCATCGCCTGGCAGCTGGCCCACCCTCCAGGAAGGGAGTGGTCTACAAAACCCCTAATTTCTCCAGCCATAAGAACTGGTCAACTCCAGTTTAGCTCCACCTAATCAGCTAATAATTATGCTCCCAATTTGTCCCAGGCACTGTGCCAGATCTAGGTATACACTATCTAATTTAATCTTCACTAGATGGTTCATGTGTTCTACCTTTCTCAAAATTAGGAGTTTAAAGTTCCTAAGAATAGATACCAAATAGTTATGGAGCTGGTGTTCCCTAAATTCACCCATTGGATCCCTGCAGGGTTGATAAATTGGCAGCAGTAAAGAACTTGGTCCTAAAATTGAAAAGATAAATGGCTACATGTTCCCCATTCCCTACCATTGGAACTCATTTAAACCCAACCTGAAATTCTCTCTGAGGATGCAAAAAGAATTCCATACAAATGGCAGTCACAAAGGACCTTTGTTTTTTAAGTCAGAATCTTTACACCCACCTTCTTAGTCAACGTAAGAGAGAAAAGCTATCTCAGTGAGCCATCCAGATGTAATGTCAGAAACTTGGGAACTATTCTTGGCATCTTCCTTTTCTTTACCCCTCCCCAACCTCCATCACCAAGTCTTTGCAGTCTACCTCATTTCCATTTCTGCTACCCATTCACTTCCTCTCAGCCTCTCATCTGCTGAGCTCAAGCCACCATGCTCTTCCTCCACTGGACTACTGCAATGGCCTTTCCCTGAAGCTGGCCTTTCAACTTCCACTCAGTCCTGGTCTGTTCTCCACCCTGCAGCCCAGGTGATCCATCTCATCATGTTACATATTTAATGTGATTATGTGATAAATGTCTATCTAAGCCCCTAGATCCAGCCATCCCTGAAAGCTGGATACCCTGGGGTGTTTCAGTTATATGAGCCAAAATATTCCCTTTTGTTTAAGCCATTTATAGTTAGCTTTCTGTCCCTTGCAACTAATACTCCCTGGCTAACATTTTCCTCCTTCCCCGCTGCCTTCCTGGACACTCAGTTATCTTCGCAGCCCAAGTGGTTTCTCCAGTGCTTCGTACATGTTGGGCACATAGTAAATGTTTGCCAAAGCGAGTTGATATAAATGGTATCTACAGTCCTGCTACAGAAAAAAAATAGGGTCTTAAAAGGGAAAGGCTCTGCCTGTGCCCCTGAAAACCCCACAAAAAGTCACTACACAAAGATGTAAAAGGCAAACCTAACAGTTGACAGCAAAGTTCTGTCACCAGCCCTCTTCTCCTTTATGAAGCGGGTTTTAAGAGCAGTGTAGGGAGTTTTCATCACTCCCTTAAATGTGGTTTTGCTTACTTCCCAAGCCCCAGAAAAGGCTCTCATTTCCTGGGCCTCTTTTATTTTCAAGTCCAGCCTGGAAAAAAAAATGTGCATGTAGAAAATCCTATAATTACTGGGTCTGATTTTCATTTGAACTTTTCCTCTCTGACATCACTGCAAAGATCTTCGGTGAATGGCAGCCAACGAGGCCCCAATATGTATGTGTAATACAGAATCTGGTGTGCGTGTGTATGAATGTGTGTGAGTCTGTGCTAGTGTGTGTGTGTATTAGGGAGGTATGTGTGTACGTAATGAACATGTGTTTGAGTATGTGGATGAAAGTCCATGAGGTGTGCAGGTATGTTTGCGTGTATGTTTGAGTGTGGTTTGTATGTGAGTGTGTTTGGGATCTATGTGTCTGTGCTGTGTGTACAAGTGAGTGTAAGTGTATGTGTGTGAATGAGTATGAGGCTGTGTCTGCATGTATATGTGACCAAATGTGAGTATGAGTGTGTATGTGTGCATTTGTGTGTAAGTTAGCAAGGGCTTTACAAACAAGGGTGGTATTTGAAATGATGTAATAAATGTCAGGAGAGAAGAACAAAACAAGAAGATACTTTGAGACAGAAACATGCTGCTAGGAGGACGAGCATAAAACCCCTCACCACAGACGGAAGACGACCCTGGCTCCCCAGCCAAGGGCATCGTGCGGGAGGCAGAGACGAGGGTGAACGCTGAGGGTGGGAGGGCTCCGACAGTTGTGCCTACAGGACCACCAAACAACTCTGTGGAGAGAACATTCGGTTGGATGCAAAAATCTCAGAACATGATGTTTACTCAGGAATGGAAGACCCTAGAAAGGCTTGCAGGACAAAGTCTGCTTAAAGTGGGATCCTGGAGGCCAAACCATGTCTTATTTATGGGGCAATAATGAAGACCAGGAACTCCAGACCAAGACATCATCGTGGATCTGAATCTAGGCTCTGCTGCATCATCCTGGGTAAATTAATTAATCTTTCCTTGCCTCAGTTTCCTTACCTGTAAAATGGGGAATATGGAATTTGTGTCATAGGGTTGTTAACGATGATTAAATGAGTTAATATACACAAAGACCCCAGAATAGTGTCTGGTTATTTAAGTGTTAGTTATTGTCATCATCTCCTTCACCATCATCAGCATGTCCCCCTCATCAAGCAAATTGCTGGCTATGAATGGAATAGGTACCTTATCTAGGTTCGTTGAATGAATGAATGAACAAATGAGTGAATGTGAATGAAAGAGGTAGCGTGGCATTGATAAGCCACACTGAGGCCTTGGTACATATTATTTCCTCTGCCCAGAGCACCAGCACCCATTTTCTGACTCTCTGCGTGCTACATTGTACCCATCCATCTCATCTCCAGTGATACTTCATTTGCTCCAAGGAGCCTGCCCTGTCTCTTTTGTTCGCTGCAGTAAACCCAGTTCACACAGAACAGTGCCTGGTATGTAACAGATGCTCAATGCATATTTGATTAATGAATTAATCAGTTAATAGTAGGGCAGTGCTACTCAAACCTTAACCTGCACATGAATCACCTAGGGATTGTGTTAAAATGCCGGGACTCGGTATATCTAGCAAGCTCTGAGGCGATTTGATGCTGCTGGTCCATGGACCACCCTTTGAGTAACAGAGTCCTAGAGTATGCACTTAGTTGAGTTTCTCAGTTTCTGTATCTGCAAAATGGGGAGAGTGCCTACCAGATGAAACTGTGGGAAGTATCAAATGAGGTAATGATGGCAAAACTCCTCAAACATCGAGCACATAGTAAACACTCACTAAATGTTGACTGGACATGAATCTCATTTCCCTGACCCATAAATAAAAATAAATCATATAGATTTTATACATGCCAAATGAGCTAGAGTTATATGAAAGCATTTCCCCAACGTTACAGAATATTATTGTTACCAAGGTAAACTGATTTACAGAAACTGGAGCAGAATACCAAAATGAAGCAAGATTGCTCTGGAAAACAAACAAGCCGGGAAAAGAGGTGCACACAAATGGAAGAACCAGGCTTTGAGGCAGACACAAACAGTGTTGTTTAGGTGAAGAGAAAGGCTAATGCAAAATTATTTTCAAGCTTGAAATGGTTTTTCTTCCCCCAATTCAATTCAGAGAGAAAAGTGCAGTCAGATATAATGAAGGGCTGACAGAGAGCAAAATACATGTTCCGGTAAATAGACTCATCTCTCCAAACTCACTTGAAAACATTTTCTGCTTTCTAAAGAAGCTCTGATGAATGCAGAGCCACAAAGAATCACCTGGTGAGCGCCTGTTGCAAGAAACAACTGGGCACTTCCGAGAAAAGGCCGCCCAAACCTGGATGTCTCGGAGCCCAAGGCCCCTGGCCGGGCGTCATAGACAGAGGCCTCAGAGGGGCTTTGCACCTGCTGCTCCCACTCAATGCGCCAGTGGAGATGGCACCACATGGGACGCCAGCCACAAAGGTGGCCCCTCCAGCCAAGGAAGGCGTGTTGAGGTGGCAGGGGGAGCCGACGCTCCTCTAGAGGGAGAGGGGGATGCTTGTTGCTGGAGTTTGAGTCTTATCTTTGTCATCATTTGATCCATAAATACATTCAGCTGCAGTCATGGCGTCTATAGCATATCAGGCTATGGATGAGCACTGTCCAGTCGAAACAGACCACAAGCCATGTTTGTCATTTAAAATTTTCTAGTAGCCACATTAAAAGATGAAAACACAACAAAAAAAGTGGCATTAATTTTGATGATATTTTGCTTTAACCCAATATACCCCCAAACACTATCATTTCAACATGTAATCAATACAAAAGTATTAATGAGATATTTCACATCCTTTTATTTTCATACTGTCTTCAAAATCCACGAGGTACTTTACAACTGCAGCATAGGCCATTTTGATCTTTAATAGCCACAGGTGGCGAGTGGCCACCGAGAATCTTCACTTTACCAAGCACTCCCTTTTACCCAAATGACTGTGATGCAAGCGGAAAGTTGATGCTCTCTACAAAACGCTGGTCTGAGGCAGCACTGTCCAACAGAACTTTCTTCAAAGACAGAAAAGTTCTATGCCTGTGCCGTTCCACGCAGCAGCTGCAACAAACATTTATGGCCACTGACCACTTGAAATGGGGCTAGTGGAGCTGAGGAACTGAATTTTTAATTCTAATTTTACTTAGTCTAAATTTAAATTGCCACATGGGGTTGATGGCATTGGACAACACAGGTCTAAAGGAGCTCTGCTTCCATTACTAAAATTCGACACAGCAAACCCCTAGTTAAGAACATTTTGACTCTTTATTTATACATCTTGTGTCTTGATTCTTCACTCTCCACTACAATTCAATCAGTTTGGAGAGAGATGTATCTGGAGGCAGATAGATACACTTTCTTTTTTTTCTTCAAGTGGAGCTTACCAGAATTATCGAGTTCTGTGCTCATCAAAGAATCTCTTGCTCAGTATTTACCATCCCCAGAATTATAGCCAGACCCAGCTCTTAGTGTACAAAAAGAGTCAGCTAAGGCAGGATACAGATGCAAAAACAAAAAGTCCCTTCGAAGAAAACAAGCTTTCCTTCCCTCATGTGTGCTTTCGGTGTTTCTTGTGTACGGCTCTCTCATGAACGCCCACTGCCCAGGGCTATTGGGGTTACTGACAATGATCTTGTAGAGGGAGAAGGCCACATGCTCAAGGGTCAGAAGAACCATCTACTGTGTGACGTTGAGCAATACCCTCTCGACTAGGGGCCTCAGTCTTCCCATCTGTAAACTGGGAAGTCTGGGCTAAATGAACTTAGAGACCCTTTGAGTTTTAAAATTCTTATTTAAAACAACACAATTCATCTATACGTACTGAGATGGTCATGTTATATTTACATATTTGCTAAGTGAATAAAGCAAGTTTCCCATTTGGGGAAAATACACACACACACACAATTATAATATGTGTGTACACATACACACACCACATAATACTATAGAAATACATACACATAAAGAAAAGGTCTGGAAGTGTACACACCAAAGGTTAACAAAGGTAACAATCTTTGGGTAGTACTGACCAACATCTATCAGTCTTGACAACCTAGGATTTCATCTTTAGGCAACCAGACCTAGTTGCCACTCTCTGGCTCTAGTACATGTGCTTTAGATGGAGTTGACTCCGTCTCCCCTCCCCAGCTCTAGAGAAGGACACGTGACCCAGGCCTGGCCAATAAAAGAACAGCATCCCCTGAGCTGTTCAGCTTGGGCACGTGACCCAGACTAGCCAACCAGTCAATCCTGAGCCATGCCTAGAACTACAAGCAAAGATCTCTCACTTCTCTGGGAAGAGGTACAGTGGAGGCGCCTGGGCCGTCTAGCAAAAGGCTAACTAAGAAAGACCCTACAGAAGTGCAGCTGAGACACGAAAAGCAGCAAAGACTTAGTCTGTTTTGAAGCCCTGGCCCCAGCTGCGTGTGAAGGTAGCTCTACCCAGGACTTTTCAGCCGAGTCAATAGTTTCCTTTTCATACCGGGGCCCCATGGAGTTGGCAGTTGCTCGCAACCTTTATTAATACACAGAAGTGGCCCAGTAGGGTAAGAGAACCTTCGCTGTTTATTTCAGGGGCTTTTTTTGTTGAAATTTTTTCTACAATAAACATGAATTTACTTTTTAAAAATGCTTGAATGTCCTTGATCTTAATAAACATAATTCATATGTGTCAAGCCCGTTCAGTGGACCGAACACTGGACTAAGCACTTTATCTACATTCTCTCATTGAATAATCAGTCTCATCCTGTAAGATAGGTGCTGTCATTATGACCATTTTGTAGACAGAAAGACTGAGGCTGGAAAAGGCTAAGCAAGTGTTCAAGGCCATGCAGCTAATAAACAGGGGAGATTGGTCTGAGACCCAAATATGTCAGTCTTTAAAGACCCAGTGTATTGCTTCTATATTCATGTTTGGTGGGCAGAACATTTGACACAAAAGAATTCTTGGTAAAGATCTGCCTTGTCCACTAGAATTCAAGCTCCCATAAGTTGGGCAAGAGAAGCCTGACTATCTTGTTCACTACTAAGCATTCAGCACCCACTACATAGCCTGGCACAGGGGGCTCTAGGAACATTGCGGAAAGAGCAAATGAATGAATGAATAAGATATATCTGAGACTTGAGGATATCATATCAAGGTATATGAAAAGCTCATGAAAACACCCATTTTCAGGACATCTAAAGCATTCCTTCCAACTTCATCGGAGGTGTATCTTAACAGCTCAGACATGCTTTCCAGTTGAAAACATTCATTTAATTAGCAGGCATTTTCCAAAACGGATGTGCCTTTCTCAATCACTGTGTCTGCCATGAACATTTGCTGAAAAGGTTCCCCCATCCCCCCAACATCAAAGCATACTCTCCAACAGACCTTTCTCCCCCAATTACTTCCACTGGGGAAGGACAGCCGGGTGGATGAGAAATCGGTCACAACATGCAAGATGTTTTCCGTTTGTAAAAAAGATGCTTGTGGTGTAAGGTACTCTTTGGAAGAGAGGGAAAACAAAAATCTGTGTCTTAGAAAATGTTCCTTTTGCCAAGACAGGCTGCTCACTGTGAACTGCCAAGAATCATTTTTCACTGAGATCTGGCTTCCCTCCCAATAACAGAACCAAAACACAATATAGAAGATACCGTTTCATTGGGTTTGTTTTATTTCTTCCTGATTTGTGCAGCTACTGGGGTGGACATTATGGTCCTTGTATTCTGCTGTGGTTGAATCATTACAACTCAGCGTTGAATAGAGACTCTGCACCTTTTTCTCTCAAGTCTCTGCATCCCATAGCCTCGGGCAGCAGTAGCCGCGGGTGGAGACGGCATCGATATTTTAGAAAGATGATGCTCCTTAAGAAAACGTGATTCTCCAAATCCACTGAGCCATAGCTGGAGTTGATTGAGTCAACCCCTCACCCTAAATCCTTTCATAGCTCCCCATTGCCATTTGGATAACGAGCAGCTGTCTTGAAGCTTTGCTTGCAGAGCCCCAGCCTACTCCTCCAAACCCAGCTCTGGCCCTCCTAGGCTCCGGCCGAAGAATCTTTTTGCTGTTTCCAGCATCTCACTTCCCATATCCATCACCAGATCCTTTGCACGTGCACATCCCTCTGCCTGGAACATCCTTTTTCCCCCAATTTCCTCACCTGGTTATATCTGCTCAGGTCTCAGCTCAAATGTCACCTGCTCCAGGAAACCTCCCCTTGTCCTTCCCCCTGGAAGAATTGAATTTGGCGCCTATTCTGTGCAGTTATGGCTTACCTCCCACCCCAGCACCGATGGCACTATTACACATACCCATTTACTGCCACCAGACCGGAGTCCCTTACACGCTGAGTCCCTGAGTCTGGCACTCAGTGGACCCTCCACAAATAGTTACTGAGTGAGCAGGCTAAATACACAAACGTGAGCAGGGCAAAGGAGGAAGCATAGTGTCCTGGCAGAAAAAAGTTGCATTTTCCTCCTTGAAACAGCTGGGTTGCAGAGCGCCGAATGTCATCATGAAGGTAGTTGTCGTCCAACCCTGACTCCCAACCCCAGGGTGCACAGAAGAATGAATCTCCCTGACTATTGTCCCAACAAGGAAATCAACTTGTTCCTACAAAGTAATTCCAGCCAAACAGGTCTGTTCATAGTTCTCCAAGCAAGCTCGCCTTGCCCCAGAGCCTTAACCAGCAAATGTGGCTTCCAAGACAAGCCACCTGGAATGAGCCTTCAAAGTCACAGAGAAGGTCGGGATGAGGAGAGAAGGCAAAGAAGATGGAAGACAGACGTCCTTGGACAGGAGGGTTCTCTGAGCTTGGCTTTGGTCTCTAGCTGGATTTCTGTCCAGCAGTTAGTTGCCAAAGAGCTGGGGCTGAGCAATAGACAGTTGGAAAGAAGTGGAAACGAGCCTGAACATTTGAAAGAATCTTTTCCCTCCAAATTTTGAGCCCCAGGGAAAACTCCATTTTGCTTTTGGCTTTCTCTGTCCCACACGGCACTTTATCAGGTAAGCAGGCTTTGATATTCTTCTGTTCTCCCAGCGTTGCGGTGCAAAGGTCACTGGTACGGAGGAATTGTTGGCTTCTCTCAGCCGCCACCGAAATGGCATCTCCTTGGGACAGTAAGTTTACGCTTCCATTTCCCAGTATCCTAAACCTCTCTCTTCCCTGGAACATTTCTCTAGGAGTTCAAGGGGACTTCTGGTTCCATAGATTTTCCTCTTCTTGCCTCAAAAATTATGCTTGGAAACCATGCCCAAATATCCTACTTTGAAGCTCACTCTCTCATCAGGTGTTTGAACTCTAGCTTTGCCTCTTTCAGGCTGTGTGATCTTGGACAAATGGCCTAACCTCTCTGAGACTTGGTTTCCTCATCTATAAAGTGGGAAAGTAGACCTCTCTCAAGAATTGTGATGAAGATGAAATGAAATTATATATGTAAAGCATCAAGCATGGTTTCTGGTTCCAACAAAGAACGTATCAGCAGCAGTTATTATTCCTGTGTTGGAGTGAATTCATTTCTTGAATAAGGGCTTGGATTGGACCACCAGCTCTACTGACTGATTTTATACCCCTAAAACAGTCTACTGAATAAACAAAAATGGGTTTTTCTGTCTTGTATAAATTTAGAGCCACAGAAAATGCGAAAGAGACAAAGCACTGATTTACATTGACTCCAGGATGTATCACGAAGTTTTGTTATTTCTGTTGTTAATACATTCCTGATAGCCACTTGTTTCCGGGTTATTTGCCTCTCTGGCTCTGATTGGCCAGGTTCCAGTACACTGAGGTTTTTACTGCACTTGGAAGCTATGTTATGAAGACCTTGAAGCCTCCATGAAAATGAAAACTTCCTTTTCTTCCCCTTTCTCCCCAGACTGTGGTGGCCAAATACCCTCCAGATCTGAAAGACTGTTCCAACCTCAGACACTCTGTAGCAATGATGCCATAACCATCTGCTGTCCCAGAAAGCATAGCATTTTGGCATCTAAATTATAACTCCCTCCCTTGCCTCTCATCCTGAAAAGTGGCCAAGAAAAATTCTTTGTTATTTTATGCATCTTCAGTTTTGATTCAGATAATTTGACTGTGTATTCATGATATAGCTCCCTTTTGCCTTCAACCAGTATTCTCATCATTCAACCGTTACATTCATCTGTCAATTGCCTTCCCCGTCTCTAGCAATGTCATGCACATGCACACAAATGCACAAACATACCACCCACACACCATCATCTTCATCTTCTCTCTCCACCACAAGCATTCCCATTGCTACGACTTATACGCAACAGAAATTTTGGTTAAAAGGTTTGAGAAAGCCCAAAATGTCTTTCATTACCACAGGGCACGCAAAGGTGTTGTAAGGATACCACTAACCGAAGAATCCATTTCTTTCCTGAATGCTGGAAAGGATGTAGATGATCCTGGGATGTCACAGTCTCATTTTCTGCTCACTGTGGTGGGCCAAGATACACCCAACACCAGGATAAATGGTTCCTCTCTGGCTCTAGGAAGGTTCTTCAAAGCTGGCCAGCCCAACCACCAGCAAATACAGCTCTTTGCCTTGATGACTTTCTTCCTTCTCTGTATTTCTTGATGGTATTGTTGACTACCCAAAATTAGCCCCAAAGTGCCCGTCCGTACCCTAGTTTGAAAGACCAGGAACAGGCACCCAAAGCGGGCGCAGGGGTGGAAATCAGGGGCTGGAGTGCCATCTGCTGGCCATTTTTATAAGACAGCTGCCTGCTTCTCAGCCCATACCACTAAAAGTTTCCCCCATTACAAAGCTTCCAAAAGAACTTAATGGTATAGCTTCAAGCATTTGAATGCATGCTTTTTACTATATTAATCTCTCATTATTCCATTATTGGGAATATACATTTAGAAATAAAGGCACATTTTTCCCTTTTTTTGTTTCTTTTTTAGGTATTTAAAGGGAAGATCAGAAATCTGGGAGAGATCGACTCTGCTTATAATTGCTTTTATTGTTGTTCTTGTCATTCTTATTACAGTGTAATATCAATTAATAATAAACTCTTCAAAACTTCAGTTTTACGCACACTTTATCTGGACCCCTAAATCAGCATATCACAGTTTGCGAAAGGATTTATGATCCTCAGCAAGTTTACGAGACCGTAACACAACAAAGGCAAAATAAGAAATAGAAGAAAAATCAAACTGAAATGAATACGCTCGTTTCCAAAGGAGCAAGATATTTTAAGAGTAGGTTGTTGTGTGTTTCACCTGAAAATAGGCATTTCTACTTAAGATCAAACGGACTCATTTCTTTTTTCCAGCCTACTGCATTTTTGTAGTCCAGTAAAAGTCAGAGGAAACACTAGGGGTTCTCCTTTCAAATAATTTTGCCTCTTCTTACAGAGAAAACAGAAAATCTGCGCCTAAATGTCTTTCTTTAGAGTCTAGTTTGCCTGCGTTTCATCAGGTTTCAAATCAGACAGAATTTGTCAAAAATCGGCAAGAGGGAAGAGGGAAGCTTTTCTTTAAAAGAACAGATGACATGTTTTTATTTGTAATATTCTCTAGGAAGTGTGTCAACACAAAAATCAAATACTCTTTCCAGTTGCACCATATGGAAGTTTTCCTAAATTATCTACATAAATTAGACAGATATATGGAAGATAGTACAAATTGCACAGACACTCATGAATGCGTTGATCTACCATGCTCGGAAGTGCCCACCCTGAAGAAGGCGTGTTCTCTGGTTGGGTTCTAATAGTTTCTTTTGTTTATGTTTTGCTCGGACTTTCAGAGGCACCTACAAAGCTCCAGATCTTTCTGCAAGGGGAGGATTTGGTTAATATTTCCTAGTATTTTCAGCCTCTTCATTGATTTCCTTCCTTTCCAGTATTTTTAGTTCCTGAGATAAAACTTCATTTATAATAAAGTCAAAATCCCTGGAAAACATTTCGTCAATGAAACATCCAGTTTTTCTGTTCATTATTTTATTGAATGAGTGCTTTTTCCTTGAAACTTGATGGCCCAGCTCTGATTGTTTCAAGGTAGACACAGCACCAGAATGTTTAATATGTAAAACTCTTATTTAAAATATTTGTCATAAAACAGACTTTCCAAAGGCACACATTTGCTAGGACCAAATCATTCACTTTAGAAACGAGGGTATGTCAGCATCAGATTCAATTTTGGCAGATCCTAATTAAATGTATCTCTTAGCCTCTCTTTTTATCATCATAAGTTATTCATGGTCCCTAATTTAAAATGTTGAAATTCTGAGGCGTGATTGAAGACATTTTTTAATGGAAACTCGTCAAATAAGAAGTTCTATTTCTTTACAAGGTCCTTTCATTATTTCCCCAGAAATTTAGGGAGGTTTTTGCAGTCATCGTACATTGAAGATACCAGCTGCTAATTTCAACACAATTTTCTGCTCTGTTTGAAAGAGGATTTTTCTGTTTGGATTTAGCAGGGTTAGGATTGAGAGAGGGCGTGTGTGTGTGTGTGTGTGTGTATGCGTGCGCGCACACGCAAGCGCGTGCAGAAAGATAGAAAAAGAGCACACAAATAGTTTTGCTTTGAAGTTCCTACGTAATTACTGTTAAGATCTATCAAAATGTACTGTGAGACAGCCCTTTTTGCTCAAATCTGATGAATGAAAGGGCAGGCAACATCCGGGAAGACTTTTTAAAAGAATGGATCAAATTAAGAACAAGAACAAATGCAACCAAGGTAGACTGAAAGATGTGGTTTTTGTTGTTTATTTGTAGGGAGGCTTAGAAAGGGGAAGGAAAGAGGGGAATAAAGGAAGGGAAGGAGGAAGTCAAAGGAAGGGAAAATGAAAAAGGAAAAAGAAAACATTTATGTGGGGGGGGGGGGCGAGAACCAGAGAAGGAAGAAGGGAGGGAGGGAGAGAGAGAGGGAGAGAAGGAAGGAGAGAAAGAGAAACATTTACAGAGATGTGGTCAGGAAATCTGTTTTATCTTTGTGCATTGTTTTCTATTCAAAGCCATGTGTCCTTGGTGCAGAAATTAAACATTCTATATGGAACACAGAAAAGGGAAAAAAGAGTTGGTTTTCCTTTTTCATTTCCTTTGTTGGAGTAGTGGGTTGGAACATCTGAAGAGAAAATGGTTGCGAAGTGGGAGAATTGTCCTTCTTTCCGTCATGATCAAGCTAGCAGCCACTTTCGGCAAAAGTGTCACAGTGCCCCCTGGAGTACCGCCTGGAAGGGACCCTAGCGCCCACCTTTAACTTCCCTTCCTCATTCTACTTGTTTTTCCTACAATGGGGGGAGGAGGGGATAGGAAAAATCTTAATCTCAGAACCTTTTGAAGAGCTGCCACTGGCCAGGGGAAAGGAAGATTTCAAGAAATAACTTCCGATTTATTTCAGATAGTTAGGAGAAGGGGGAAGGGGGAAATAAAACCTTTCTCTTCATTTTTTTTTTTTCTTTTCCCCCCATACCCCCTTAATCCTATTTTAGTTGAGGTCTGACCTTGGAAATTTCCAAAAGACTTTAATCTCTTGTACTCCAAATTGCTAAAGGGAGCTGAAAGAAAGAGTGTGTGCATGTGGGTAACGGTGGTTTAAAATTGTTTATTTATGAATGGTTTAGACTTTCTTGATAGTAAGAATGTTAACTAGTTCGTTAGGCACCCTCTATAAATTTAAACCTCTTTTTAAAAAAATGTATTTCCTTTTTTTTTCCCCCTTCAGATAAAATGCATTCAATCATTAAAACTCAACTGAGAAAAATGATCTTAAGCCTCCTGCCTCTGGGCAGATCTGACACACTCGAAACGTTAATATTCTCAGATAGCTTGGAAATGCCATTTGGCGTTTTCTATAACTACATTACTCTTCTTCAATCCCCCCCAACAACTCTTCCCAGAGAAAACAAATTACCTTCATCTTGAAAGAAAGGATGAAGGAGGCGGGTAGGGGACAAGAGAAAGAATTGTTTCCATAAATACTTTAGAGATATAAAACAAATCCCGAGCACTGAGTACATTATGCAGATCTCAAATTTGGGGAGGCACAAACTCATTGAAATCATTAAGTATTTCATTTTTTCAGATGAAAGGCTCTCATTCTGCATTACCATGTAGAGTTCTGATGTAATTTGAAGTGTCATTTTGGAGGGGTTTTGGTGATTAAGTCTTTTTCATTTCTCTCATTAAAGGGCCGATTTTCCTGATGTGGGTTATGACTTCGTTCCAATCTGAAATTTCACCCGTCCCCCTATGCCCCCCTCAAAAAAGGTCCATATTTATGACTGATTTTTGAAAGGATAACAAATCCAGTTGTAAACTTATTTTTTTTTAACTGCTTTTGATTTTATTGAACTACAAAATGCAGAAACCACTTTGCTGTCATTCTCAGAAGTCCATTTTAAATCATGAGATACGTCAAGGTATAATTACTCATATTTAAAACGTTCTGTAATTATAGGAAGAAAGAATAGAAAAATGGCTTTTTAAAAAAAAAAGACTATTAGAAGCAATTGACTCTTAAGAAATGTCTGTCTTTTTTAAAGTTCATAATCTCCCAGTAAATTCTTTTAAGTTAATAAACATTTTAAACATGAAGAATCTTAAAAGTCCCCTCATTTTCCACCCTACATACACATACAGAAAAATGAGGGGAAAAAAAAAACTAAAGTCTTTCACAAAAAGTACATTTTTTAAAGACCTCAGAGACGGAAATATTTCTCAGGAAATGTCAAACACAAACATCTACATAATATCTACATGAAATAATAAATCAAAATTAGGGTTTTTTTCCTCTGACAAAACACAATGAACGGGTTTAGAACATTGTTTGGGGCATTTTTTTAGCTCTGCGAAAAACCAGTAATAGATGATGTTCTATTGGGAAAGATAATGTGTGTTTTCTTGTAACTTGGTGGGAAAAAATATTTTTTGTTCTTTGTAAAGGAAATTAGATATATATTTGGGGGTAAAAAAATATAATGTTTCACTGTGATACGATCCAACAAAAACCCAGGAAATTCAAAGTCCAACTGATGCTCTACTAAAAATTCACACCATTGTGTCCCTTTACTGACAGCAGATTTAGGAGCGCAGAATGTCTGGGTGAACCTCAAATTTCCTAACTTCCAGCTTCTCATGTCTAAACACCAAATTGTTATTTAAACATTAGCTGGCCTTAGATTGCTTGCCATTTTTTTTCTTTTGTTTTCCCTTGTGTAGTTTATATCTTTGCTGTTCCCTGCTGCACATCACTTGAAATGTATATATTGCATTTTAACCTCAATGACTGATGGACTCTCTGGAGAAATTGAATTCTCTTTCCAGTGAGAAGAGTATTTAACAGGAGAGGAGAAGAATCATAGAATCATGGGATTTTCAAGCTCAGAGAACCTGGAGGCATAGCTCAAGTAAAAAGGAAATCATAGATCGAATGAAAACGTGGAGAATTGGGGTTTAGGGGATACCAGATTTGTCAATGGAATTATTTTGGACTGTGCCTACAAATACATTAACTGTCAGGGAGTCACGCCTTTGTGAATGCTTCAGTGACAAAATCAAATTATGGGACCCAACACACTGTCAGGAGTCCTTTCTAAATATTTAAACCCTCTAGCTCCACACCATTTGTAGATTCGAGATCATTAATTTACTCTTGGATTGTTAATTACATCAAAGTAATGGAAAACTGAGCTTGTAGGTTTTATGGATGCCGCTTCTGTGCAAGCGATTGTTGGTACTTTCAGGGACTAAAAGCTTAAACTTCAGCTGCATTTTAAGCATTTGGGACCAGAGGAAAGTATGCTTTCAGCAGGTAAGTAGTTAGTTATTAAAATGGGCTTTGAATATCTGTGTGCGTGTATTTCTGCATATTTTAAGGGTCCAGGCAAAAAATAACTTTTTTTTTTAATGCACCTAATTTGGCTTTCATTGAATGTTCTGCATGCACTGATGTTAGGATATTTTGGGGAATTGAATTCCCAACCCTTCTATATAAAAGAAAAGAAACTCTTTCTTGAAGAGATTTAGAAAGGGGAAGAAAAATCCTTTTAAAAAGGCTTAGTTAGGGGTGAAGGGGGTGGAAGGAATGGTGGGTAAAGGAAGCTTTATTTTCTAAAGCTCAAATTCCAAAGAAGGAAGACAGTCTACGTAAGAACTGAAACTAATTTACCTGAATCCCTTTGTCACTGCCTGGCTCTTAACTATTAAATGATTCTTTTCACTAGCCAATAAAACCAAATCAAAAGCATGTTTTGGGTGGAGGGGTGGTGCCAGGCAATCCCCCCCAAATGAAAAGCCAACTTTCTATGCTGTGTTTGTTTTGGTTTCCCCCTAAGAGGATTTTCAGAGAAGGAGCAGGGGTCTGGGCCCACCCTCCTTGGCTCCACTCTTGTGGGCAAATCCAGGGGACTGTTTTGCTCATGTCCACAGAGCTAAACTGCCCCTTCAATATTACCCAAAAAGGAAAGAGAAAGTGCCTGTCCCGCAGCCAGGTCTACAAACCCGTAGATGTTTTTGTCTTTGTTTCCCTCTCAAAGGCTGTTTTTTAAGATCTCTGCCAATGCAAAGAATTGGGGAACTGTTTGTCACTCTTCAGAAAAGAGCTCAGACTTTCTGCGCCTTAGTATCCCTCCCTGTCTTTAAAACAGCAGCAATATTCACTGCCTTCTGTCTTTGAAGATGTCAGAGAAGTTGTTTGCAAAAGATTTGGAAATCCTTAAAAGTAGTTATATAAAAATAGAGAGGTTTAAAAAAACAAAACAAAACATGATGACAGCTTGCTCCATTTCCATTCCTGATCTCCTGTTGGTTTGAATACATAAGAGAATTGCATAACAGGGCCTAATAATTATTACTAATAAGGTACTTAACACGGAGGCCTTCCATACGAAATATTTAACCTTACGTAGAGGTATCAGCCTTTCTAAGTCTCTCTTAACAGAGAAGGGTTTTTTGTTGTTTTTTTTTTGCGCTCTATTTAACAAGTAGAAGAGGAAATGAAGATAAGACTGCTCAGTATTCACTGTCTCTGGGTTTTCTGTGCTTGAGCGAGATTTTGAGACCTTATTTCAATTTCAAGTCTCTTTTCTAGACAATGAAATGCACCCAATTGAAAAATGGATGAACTAAAGCTTTTCTCTGCTCTCCCATCCAAATTGGATTGGATACTCAATTTGACTGAGTGCTTAGAAATTAGTCAATAAGGCAACTAATTAATAATTTGACTAGAAGCAAAAAGCCAATTTCTCAGCTGCACACAGATGCAAGTCGGGGGACTTCTCAAGCCACCTCGATATGTGATGCCGGCACTATCTTGCCACATTGAAAATCTGCTGAGTTAAAAAGGGACTTCTGGGTTCAGTTCACTGTATCTGAGGCCTTTTCTTCCTGGTATAGTGGAGGGATATGATGATGTGCAGAGAAAACAGTAAGAGTTAATTTAATACAAAATATGGAAATATATCCTATGTGATATATAAATTTATAAACCATATTGCATAATAAAAATATGGTCTTATTATAATCATGATGTAGCAAGTAGTCACTATGTGCTCGGTGTTATGCTAAGTAATTGAATACATTATCTTATTTAATCCTATGGTCACAAAATGAAGCAGGTACTGTGATCCCCATTTTAGGGGTAAGGAAACTGAGGCTCAGAGAATTGAGCCACTTAGCAAACAAGATCAGACAATAGAAAATAGCTAGATTTTGAACCCAGATTTTGAATTCATGATTCCAAATCCTACTTTCTAATTCTTCTCCTCCACAAGCATGGGAAAATTAACCAATAGATTTGTTGCCAATTTTCTCCCTGCCTGGAGGAAAACTGATGTCCCAGACTGATCCTAATTTGATAGGTGGCTGTAGACAAGGCATGTCTCTTTGAGCCTCAGTTTACCCTAGACAAAATCAGGAAGGTCCTAGGGGAAAAAAAAAATCAGGAAGGTCCTCTAACATTGGCGCCATAAAATAGCCTTATCATTTAACACTCCTGGTTCTACCAAGAAACATGTTTGTAAGACAACATCAGACATTCTGGTTGTACCCAGATGACGACAAAATGTGAAAAGACACTAGGATGTTTTTTTTTTTAATCTAGAATGGACCTTAAGAGATCATTTAGAAAGTCTTCGTGATTTAGGTGTTAAAAGCAAAATCCACCTGGGTTTGATTCAGGTTCTACAATGTCCTGGCAAAGTGGGGCTTCACTTCTCTGAGCATCAGTCTCCTCACTTGTAAAACTGGAATATTAATAACATATACATATCCCTTAGAGTTGTTGTGAGGATTAAATGATAAAATTCTTGCACTGTGAACAGCAGAGTTCCTGGCACATAGTGCATGCGAGGTGACCAGTAATTATCTAGAATTAGAAGGATGGTAATGACAGTGATGAGAAGTGATGATGAAGATGATGGTGATGGTGGTGGTGGTGATGAGGATGACAATGTTTGTAACAATGGCAAAGAGGGTGATGATGATGTTGTTACTGATGGCAGTGATTTTCATAGCGAAGGGGATGATGGTAATGGTGTTAATTTATTGAGGTTACAGATAGGAAAACTGAGGCCCAAAGTCATATGCTAATTACCAGCCTAGCTGAGACTAGAAATCTATTTCCCAGTGCTGGCCCATTGCCTTTTCCATTGCCCCATGCTAAAAATAAGTGAAGTAGAATTTAGCTAAAGGAAACTGGGAACTGCAGGTCAGAGCTGAAAACGAGCAGCTTCAGCCTTTCCTCCACCCCCTGGCTCATTTTACAATTCCTTCGTCCTCATCAGACCTCTGGCACTGCTTTTTATGGACGATGCCACCTTCTGATACTTCACTGAGAGGTAAGGGAAGAAGGTGAGTTGGAGAAATCTGCTTTTTAACCAGTAAGTAGCTCCCAGTAATTTGAATGCAGCTGGCCCCACACTGCATTTTGAGACATCCTCCCTGGGGAACTGATTTACTTTCTGGTTTCAGCCCAAGAGGCAAAATAATCTATTGAATTTGTCAATCTCATTTTCCAGATGGGGCTAAGTGGTCCCTCAAGAGGCTTGTGATCAAGCCTGGGAGAAACCAGAGTTGAAGGAAAAGAGAAGGAGAGAGGGGAAAAAATACATAGATGCTCCATGCCAAGTAGTAACAGCAGAATTGACATTTTAAGTCCATACAGATTCCAAAAGAGAGCAGTTTTCCTAATCATGAGAAAGAAATAGGTTCTAGGATTCAAAGGAGCCATACCATCAGGGGATAGCTGCCCTAAGAACCCAAGGCTAACAAATAGGAAGAACAGGCAATTATGTTTCCCCAAAAGCATCCATGGCAGACATTGCTAATAGATAGTGGCATTCTCCACCGAGCTCAAAGCACCTCCCAATGCCTCGCAATCCTAGAGCTCCAAGCAGCCATGAGCAATCAATCAGAGTAGACACAGGGATGAAAACTATTTTCCATTTGGCATGTAGGTGCAAGACCCGGAAATGATTCATAAGGTGCCTGCTGAAAAAGTCAGTAAGTGACTAGGTCAGGGGAGGGGTTATCATGTCATGTAAAAAAACGGGTAGCAGCAGAAAGGATTTAGGCTTTCCAGCCTAGTCACATTCCAGACTTTGTGGGTGATCTATCATTCATTCATTCACCCATCCATTCATTTGCTCGTTCATTCATTCATTCACCCATCCATTCATTTGCTTGTTCATTCATTCATTCATTCCTTCATTTATTCACCCCTCATTCCTTCTGTTAATCATTTTTAAATCCAATATTTACTTAGTGTGCATTCTATATGTCAGGCACCGTCCTACATGCAGGAGATGCAAAAATAAGCAAGACAGACCCAGCTCCTGCCTACATGGAACTTATAGTCTAAGGGAAAAAAAGTAAATTTAACAATCGCACAATTAATTGTTTTCAATTGTGATCATTTCAATGCAGAAGAGGTGCTGGACCCTTTCGGAGCATAGATCAGGAACTTTGCTTAGACAAGGAGAGGAAGGTGGGGGTAGGAATCAGAGAAAGCTTTCCAGAGGAAGGAACATTGGAGCTGAACGTTGAAGAATGAGGAGTTAATGAAGCAAGAAGGGGGAAAGGGTTTCCCAGGTGGAAGAAATGGCTTCTGCAAAAGCCTAGAGGTGGCAGAAGCACAGCACATTGCTGAAAGTAAGAGAGAGTCAGAGGGACAGGAGCCCAGAGAGTGTGAGCAGGAGTGATATGAGATGATGCTACAGACGGGCTTAAGGGGCAGAGTTCCCTCTCAAACATGAGTCCAAGCGTGACCCTTTCCTACTAAAACCCTTCAGCGGCCGTCCTTGGCCCTCATAATAAACTCCAAGCCCCTTCACCACGCTCTGATCCTGCACACCTCTCCAGCCTTAGCTCATGCCAGCCTTTCTCACGCAAGATGCTCAACCCAAACTAAATGGTCCAGGTTCTTGAAGGGGAAACATTCAAATGTAATCTCTGTAGGAAAAGAGACTAAGTCTGCTTTGTTTCCTGCTGCATCCCCCGTGCCCAGAGTCCCTGGCACAATGCTGAGCATAGAAGATAAACTTGAAAAATATTGTAAATGTACCAATGGGTGATTTTTTTTACCCACCCTTGGCACAGGGCCTAGCACGAAGCACTGTATGTTTAAATATTGAAAGAGAAGGGGGGGGAAGAAGAAGGGAGGGATAGGTAGGAGGAGGGAATAAAGAGAAGGAAGAGAGAGAAGGAGAGAGGCAGGAAGGAAGGAAAAATAAAACATATGTAGGTATTGGGAAGAGGTCATGCCATAAACCAAGGTTTTCAAAGCTCTAATTCCCATACAAAAAGACTCAGTCATCCCAAACTATTTTGAGAATGTATTAAAAAAAAATGGATTCAGACTCACCAGCCTGGAAATGCAGGGTCCAGTAGCAAGAAGGAGGCCGCCTGACTCTACGCAAGATGGGTGGGGCCCATTTGATGCTTCAAGCCAAAAAGCATTTTTGTGGCCTCATAATTTCTGAAAGCTGTTGGTAAGAGGCGAACTGGCTCCAGGCTCAGTCTCCTGCAAAAACCCGTCTTTGCAGTTCCTCGGTTCAACCTCATGTAAACAGGTCCAGCTCTCTGTTGGACCTCAGTTTCCTCATCTGTAAAATAAAGTCAGTTGTATTAGATCATCTCTAATTTAACCCTAAATACTGTGAGTTACTCTTAGGTTCTCTTCTAGGAATCCTTTCCTATCAGCCCACATTAGTCCTAATAATAATTATTATTATGACATAATAATAGTCATCATTATTATACTAGCTACTGCATATTGAAGCACTTTTTATTTCATCTGCACAACTATCATATAAGATGATCTATGATGTCTATTTTACACCTGAGGAAACTAAAGCTCAGAGAGGCCATGTACCTTGCCCAAAGTATCACAGCTACTAAGGAGAAAAGCTGGAATTTGATCCCAGACATGTCTGAGCCCAGGACTCAACGCTTCCCAAACTTCCATCCACAGCTCCAGCAAGTCCTGACAGGGACAGTGTTTACTGAACACAAACATAAGCACCGACTCCCTAGTCCTCACGGGAGGCAGGGAGAAAACAGGAAGGGGAATGTTTGTGGTGATAACACCGTTATTGCTATCTGCCCAGCCGCCCTTCTACCTTTTTTTTCCTGGAAAAAGCTCCCCTCACACACACACAGGGTTTGAGAGAATGTTCCTCCCCACTCCCTGTAGTTCCGATGGAACCACCAACCCCAGAAACCCCTCAGTGGCAACAGTCACGTGCAACCTGGGACACGTGAGCTAAGCCCGAGCAATCATAGGATAGCACGCCATCTCCTGGCCACGATGATTGGCTCAAGTAGTGCACATGTGACCCAAGACAGGCCAATCAGCGCCCTCCCATGGTCCGAAGTGGATAGGAAGCAGCCGTCTCTTTCTTTCCTCTAGGGCTTGCTAAGCTGAGGTGATGGAAGCCTGGGGCTGCCTGTGGCCTTGCCTCACCCCCGCCTCACCCATTACGCCACGGAAAGGAAGCCCCAGTCGGTGGGGGGAATATGACCCACAGACAGAGAAGCTGAGATGAGAGATGGAGAGAGGGAGCCCTCGTCCCATGGATGCGCTGCTGACACCAAGTCCACACCTGTCCTTCCCAGTCACTGAGCCGATAACGGTTTCAACTGGGATCCCGTCACTTCCAATCAACAGACCTTTGACTGATAGAGTTTTTTTTTTGGACCAGCATTGCACAACTGACCATATCTGATGACTCACTCTCTCTCTCTCTCACACACACACACACACACACACACAATCTACTACTCAGAATTTTGCAGCAGATCTGGAAAGGGGTATTAGGGAGAAAAAGAGGTGAGGGAAGAGAAGCATTCAGAGCAAAGAGACCCAAAACTGACACTTCCTGTCCAGTCCCAGCCTTGTCCCTGACCCATACGGTGGCTCATGCATCGGTGCCATATCCACTTGAATTTCCCCAGAAAATAATAGGTATTCTTTACTAAACAGCTACTATTTTTTTCTACTTTAGCTCATCTAAACCTCATGACAACCCTGAAAAGAGAATAGATATGTCCATTTTGCAGGGGAGAAAACTGAGGCTTAGAGCAATGAAGTTGCCACAGAAATAGTATGTGGCAGAGCCTAGAGTTTTGAACCCAGATCTGTGTAACCTTAAAGTCTCTCCCTTTTTTAAAACTACATCAAAGTGTCTCCCCCATCAATGATAGATTAGTTTGGATGCCAGCACTTTGAATGGAGTTTTCTCTATTCTTTTCTAGTTCGGATATGTCAAGGAGGTTGCCTGAGCCCAGGTCTGGAATTAACCCCTAGCACATTCTCATACATGGAGATGTTTCTTTTCAGGCTTGTAGGTAAAGCTTGATCCTAAAATAAAATACCTCCAGGGCAGGCTGCCTTTGTTTCTGGGATCCAGTGCCTCTGTGCAATTAGCAACACTTGGCCACTTGGTATTACAAAGGCGAAGATATGAAAATAAGGGTGTCTGATGGATATGGTATAAAGCAGGACAGAGGCCTTTGAAAGCAGAGAGGATGAGGAAAATGACAGACAATATTCTTGTCACTTACACTGCTTTGAAACCCCAATCTAAAAGCACTTTTAAATATACTCTCAATGTTACTTTTCATCCCAGGGGAGAAAGAATTTCTGATGTTCCCTGGATTCCAGATTGGTTCCAGTTTGGTTGCTGGGTCAAGAAGAAGAGTAAAACAGAAGTCAGGAGCCAGCCAGTCCTTCTGTTGTTCTCACAGCAGTCTGTACTAAGTCTAGCTCTTCAGCCAATGTTTAGTGAGCATCTACTATGTGCCAGGCACTGTACTAGGCACAAGTGTGAATGAGACGGGTTTTCTCAAAGCCATTTTTCTAAACCATAGGCATCATCATGTTGCGCTCCCTGCCTCCCTTCACTGGCTTGCCGTTGCCCACAGGAACAAACCCAAAGAACGCAATATGGTGGACAAGGACATTGTTGGGCCTATTCATTTTTATCTTTTTATTTTTTTTTTACGTGCTCCACATTTCTACCCGTCCCCTAGGTTTTAAAAATTGCTGCTCTTCTTCCTTGTAAAAGTCTTACTAACACCATGCCCTCTTGCCCACTCATCGCCTGCCTCACATACTCATCCTTCAGCGTAGGGACAAATACAGAAATATAGGGAGCAAGTCCTTGAAGCTGATAGCTTAAGGTAAGTCTAAGTTCACAAGGAACTGTCCACCATTGCTGAGGCTGAAAGTAAAATTGACTGGAGATATCAAACAGGGCACCATGGCATCCGTGACCCCCGCCTATAACTCTAAAAAAAAGTGGGATGAATCCAGCTCCTGGCAGATAGTAAGCACTCAATAAATAACAGATGCAAGTGGGAGTCTTAAGTAACTTGATAACTCCATAAATACTACGTGGTCAAATCAAACCAACAAATGGGTTTCCTCTCGTGTGCCAACTCTGATCAATTGGGAGTGGCTGCCCTGCGTGGAAAGGATTCTCCAAGCACAGGGATTGTATTCCCTGGCCGGGGAAGCCACTGAGCACACACTAACCACGAGGCATCGTGCTAACTTAATCTCCTAACAGTCCTCTGAGGCTTTCCCCATTATATACCCATTTTACAGAGGCAGAAACTGAGGCTTAGGCAAGTTCAATGACGAGCCCACAGTCACACAGCCGGCACATGGCAGCGATTTGGACCAGACTCTCTGCCACCACTGTTTATCAATGGGACTTCCTTTCCTTGGTGTGGGAAGGAAGTTGTGGGGATTCCCGCACCTCCCGATTGCTTCTCTCTCCTCTGCACCCCCTCTCTGTGCCTCTGTGGTTATTGCAGAGGGTTGGTGATGACAACAATTTGCCTGGGCACAGCTCAGACCTTGTGTGGGAACTCCCATGCTTGACGTGTTTCTCTGATAAGACCCAGGAGGCAGAGGACTCGGGGGATATTTCAGCATTCCCAGGGGAGAAGCAGGCATCTGGTTGCCTGTTCAGATGTCTACTTTCCTGGACTATCACTCCCAGAATACAATCCAGACCTGTCACCATGGCCCCCGTGGTCTGGCTCTTGCCCACCTCTCCTGCCCCATCTCACACCTTGCTGCCCTGCACCTTCGGGTTTCCACTACTCTGGTCTGTCCTCCTTTTTTCCAACATCCCATGCTGCAGCCCACCCCACAGTCTTTGCACAAGCCACTCCCTCTGTCTGGAAAGTTCTCCACACAGTTAATGCCTGTGCATCTTCCAGGTCTCACCTAACATCACCTCCTCAGGGAAAACATCATCGACACCACCCCAGGCTGGACTCATCCTTGGAATTCAGATTCACAAGAAACCCTTTCCTGTCTCCCCCCCTACCCTGTAGGATCCCCTCCCTCCTTCCTCATTGCCCTCCTTCTCATTGCCCTCATTGCCCCCAAAAAAGGCTCAGTCAGGGGTTCCCCAGGGAGCAGTGATCTCTTTTCTCAGGAGCCCAGCCCAAGCGGGCCAGACCACTTCCTGCCTGGAGATTACCCAGATGAGACCCAAGCCTCAGCCTTTGCTCTGAGTTCATGGTCAGCAGAAAGCACCTGCAATTCTGCAGATTTGATACAGGCTTATTAGCTCCCATTGGCTGGGCTCCCTGCTGCACCTGATGGAGGGTTAAGTGAATAATCAGCCATGGAAAACCCCCACCTGGCTGGGGGAGGAGAGGGACAAGCTGACTTCATTGGAACCATTCTGTGTGCCTATTTCTGAAAAATGCATATCTTCATTTGTCCCCATAATATATGAAGATCGTGAAAATTCAAATACAGAGAAAATAAAAATGCCTGCTTATTCCCATCTCCCACCAACAGCTACAGTTACCAGTTTGATATATTCTTCCAGCCTTTTTAAGGCATTTTTAGGTAAGTAAGATTATACTACTCATTTTGTTACCGACGTCTTTCACTTGATTATAAAACAGTCAACTCACCACAGCAATAGAAATATATTCACCTCATTTTTCTGAACAGTTGGCCATTTATTCCACTGTTTGGATGCACCATAATGTATCTACCCAATTCTCAGTACCAGACATTAAGGGTGTTTTCAGTTTTTCAATAGTACAAACAACACAGCAATGAACATCTTTGTCCATACCTCTTTGCACCCCTGTTTTTCGTTTGTTTTTTCCTTTGTTTTTGTTTATTAGTTAATTCCTGGAAACATGATTGCAAGATCAAATGAGTTCACATGTTTAAGGCTTTGGATACACATTGCTCAGCGCTCTAAATCTATTTCTCAATCTGTTCCCCACCAGCAATATGCAAAAATGCCAGTTATTCTGCTTCCTTAGCTTTCAAATAAATGAAGATGTGGCATTGAAATGTTTTACCTTCTTATTCCTAAATAACTTTATCCTTAAATAAAAAGTTGTAAAAAATAGTACAGAAAGTTCTCGTATACTCTTCACCCAGCTTCTCTTTATGTTGACGTCTTAAACAGAATGCATTTATCAAAACCAGGAAATTAACATGGGCACAGTACTATCAACTAATCTAAAGACTTTATGTGGATTTTGCCAGTTTTTTACTAATATTTTCTCTATTCTAGGATCCAACCCAGAATCCCATCTTGCAGTTAGTTGTCTCTTTCTCTCCAATATGTGACAATAGCATGGTCTTTGTCCTTTTTATGACACTTTAAAAGAGGACTGATAAATTTTAAAAAAGACTGGCCAGTTATTCAGCAGAGTATTTCTCAATTTGGATTTGTTGATTTTTCTCATGACTGGATTAAGGTTATGCATCATGGGCAAGAATATCACAGAAATAATGTCGGGTCCTTCTCAGTGCATCGCGTCAAGAGGTTCAAGATGCCGTAATGTCTAATTACCGGTGATGTTAACCTTGATTACTTGGTGGTGTCTGCCAGCTTTCTCCACTGTAAAATTCCTATTTATCCCTTTGCAGTTAATAAATATCTTGGAGAAGAGATTAGAGTTGAGGTCATGCAAATATCCCAATTCTCCTCAAACTTTGGCCCACTTATCTCGGTATCCATCTGTGGAGCTTGCCAGATGTGGCATCTTTTAAAAATTGGACCACTAAAATAAAAAGTGTGGCTCAAACATTCCTGATTAAAATAAGCAGTAGCTAGTGAGGCAGATTAACTTACTAGCAGGGTAGACACATGCGTGGGCGCCCACCTAGAAAGTGTTTCCTTCATGGTGAGCACTGCAGTGACCTTCCTCCCCTAGGAGGTTACGATGGCAGGGCCAGTGACATGCCAGTCTCAGAGGGTATATATGGAAAGGACTGGCAAGATAAAGGGCGGCAAGGGTGACTCAGCCACCCTTCTCTTTCTCTTTTTTTCTCTTTCTTGCACTTTTTCTCTTTATCTTTCTACCTTTTTATTTCCTTTTCTTTCTCTTTTTCTATTTTTTCTTCCTTCCTCTTTCATTTTCTTTTTGCCTTCTCATCCTTCCCCTATTCCTTCTTTTTTCCTTAGTTCATGTGTTTTTCAACACTTATTGCACACTTTTGCACCTGACATATATTAGGCATCAAATAAAACATAGTTACAATCTATTTCATCCAGGATTAAAAAAGACTAATAAAGTATGGACAATGAGAGCAAAAAAAAAAAAAAAAAAGGTAGACGGGGAGTCCCCATGGGCAAGGTTCACTTCCTGTTCATGCTGAATCCCCAAGACCTGTCATTTAAATTTTGACGGCATACCCAATCAGTAAAACATGTTTACCATGTTCCCATGCTATACATATCCTTATCTGTTTATGAATGATATATTCACACACATCCACAATCCCTTATCCGAAACTTAGGGAGCCAGAGATGTGCTGGCTTCAGCATTGTGGTCCAGAGATGTGTCTGTGCTTCAGACATTAGAATTGTTTTGGATTTTAGTAAGAGAATATGGTGTATATATCGAATATTATTTAACATCCCCACAGGGGTATGGGCTAGCACTCTGTAATCAAACAGAGGGGAAAAACATGCGCTCAATCACATTAAGAGGGAATAAATAAGAATCTAAATGGCCTCGTATCATTTCAGATCAGGTATTGCCAAAAAGTGTACCTAAAACTTACAACAAAAACTTAAGAACTTTCAGAGGTTTATGGATCTTAGGTTTACAGATAATGGACTGTGGGTCTGCACTTCTGTTATTGGCTAATGTCTCAAAGTTCTCTAAGCACTGTGGGTAAGGGACTGTGGATGTAAATCCATGCTTCCAATTGTCTTCTGCATAATTTCTAAGATTTTTAGCCAACCTTTACACTAGGAGTTAGAGACATGTTAGCTCTGCCATATTCTTGTTCGCATCCATATACCTTCCTAGTATTGTTGCTTATTCGTTTGTAAGTACATTCTTGTTTGCAATAATACCATCCTTGTGTTATTTCCAATGCTCAGTTACTATTTTTCAGGCATCTGTTCTAAGTCACAGAGCATGGGTCGCTTAGCTGTGAGCACTGGAGATATGAGCACCAATGAGCGACTCTAGCTCACAGGGATGATGGTCAGATGAGAAACACCTGAAAGATGTGCCCCTCCCCACTTTCTTCCCCAAGCCAGGCAATTAGGCAGAGCTTACAAGGCAGGGACTCAGCTGTCTTGCATTCAAATCCTGACTCCACCATTTGTTAGCAGAGGGACCGTTAGCAAATTACTTCATCCCTGTGTGCCTCAGTTTCACCATCTGTACAGTGGGGATAACAGGATTGCCTCTCTCATAGGGTTGTTGATAGGACTCAACGAGAGAATGCCCAGAACACCTAGCACAGATTAAGTGCTCAATGCAAAATAGTGGTCATTATTAGTACCAGGCAGTTTCTCCAGGTGTTGTTTCTGACTGCAAGAAAAAAAAAAAGGCAGGGGGGACTTATTGGCTCAAATAACTGAAAAATCTAGGGGTATAAAAGCTTCAGGTGAGTCTGGATCCAGGGACTCAAGTGAAATCATTAGGTCTTGTTGCCTTCCTTCCCTCCCCCCTTCTCTTGGACCTCTATGTTTATTCATCCTCTAGAAAGTTCTCTCTGTAGCTCGCATAGCTCTAGGCTTACATCCGCTCAGATCCAACTAGATAGTGAGTCCTGGAATGGAATCTAGTACCCTGGGATGATGAGCTATGACCGGTCCCACCTGCGGGAAAGCCCCAAGGGGAAAACTCCTAGGCCCTACCCAGAGATAAGGAGACACAACCCTGGTGCTAAGTTCAAGGCCTAGAACCTCAGGGCTTGGTGATGTGGCTTCTGAGTCACTGAATTACCTTATGGGTAATAAATATTGTTCCTGACTTCCTGACCGCAGACATGGTAGACTATAAAGAACAGTGAGTCTATTCTGCCCGCCTTTGACATGGCAAACATCTTGCTCCACTGAGACCACCTGGTGGTCAGTGTGCCTCAGGGAGGTCGTGAGGAAGTGGGGAGCCTTGTCTCCTTTATGTCAGTTATTAGGTGCTTTAGCAGTAAAACAAAAAGTAAAAGCCACCAAATCCAAAGAACTTACCCTTCTCCATCTTCAAAGCTGGACTAAATCCCGCACTAAACCCAGGTATTCAATAGACCTGGCTTGGGTCACATGCCCTTCTCTAAACCAATCACTGAAGCCAGAGGGAATGGAGTGCTCTGATTGGTCGTGTGTTTGCTATTGAACCAATCACCGAGGCCTGAGGAATGGCGTGTTCCGCTTGCTCAAGTGAAAGCCCCTGGAGGAGGAAATGTGGCATCTATCTACCTGAACCCCTAGACCGAAGAGTGAGGTTTTCCTTTTTAAAATTAGCATGATGGATGCTGGAACCATAAAAGAACAGGTCCCTGTGTTCCATCTCCGCTAAAGGAACCGTTTGCAAGCATCTCTGTCTCCAATTCTACACTCAAGGTGTGTTTGCTCTCTCAAAAGAGACAGAGTGCTTTTATCACTACCATTAGGTTCATCACCATTACCAGTGCTCAGCTGTGGCAGCATTTAGCTGGGTTGTTCAAAACAGGCCTGCCAGACAGCATCCCTGGCATCCACAAGATCTGTACGGAGGCCAACTGTGCCTCATTAGAGTTGATTAACTCTAATCACTTGGAGATAGTCTGTAGTGCTGTATCCAGATCTGAGCTCAGTGTGGAAAAGTGCAATAATTGATTACTGATGCCTGCCCTGGACACAGCCAAGGGGAGTATGGGCATGTTTGCAATGTATGTACTATCAGTGATTCTCTCAACAGCACCTTCCTGCTCTACGTACTAAAATCCATGTCAAGGCAATACATGTTTGAATACAAATTGTAAATCCTTTAGGGATTGGGGTTGAGGGGGCATATAAAGTAAGAGCTTATTTTTAACTGAGAAGACCAGACATTTACGAAAGCATACAGATATAGGAGCCTTGGCCTCAAATATCCCCAATGATTCTTGCCTACTTCTCCCAGGGTTAATTGTCTCCAGCCCCCAGGAACAGCTTTGGCCTTGCCTTAGGCAGCTAGCTCTTGGTCTTGTCCTTTATGATGTTAAGGACAGATAAGTCCCAAATTGAATCTCCCTCCTGGATGTCATCAGAACACTTGAAAGAACACAGAGAGAGAGAACACTGTGTGTCCAGAACTCAGCCCCCTCTTGCGTCTAAATCTTTAGGACTAGCACAATTCCTTGCCTCCTTCTGTTCATGGGAATCCATAGAACAGAAGCCGCTCAAGAAGAGGGTCTTGTGGACGTTACAAATACATGCACACAAGTAGAGAAGGGTCTGTTAGTGCAGAGCTTACAGCCTTACCATGCACGCAAATAAATTACTTGGGAATCTTGTTAAAACGCAGGGTCTAATTCCATAGGTCTCGGGTGGGGTCTGAGATTCTGCAGCTCTGACAAGCTTCCAGGTGACACCAATTGTGCTGGTCCATGGACCACACTTTGGGGATCTAGGAGCCCAGTAATGGAGACTAGAATGCATGGTACAGACTAGGTGGGGTGGAAAGACAGAGGAGGAGACACAGTAGAAAGGAGGGGGCGCTGCATAGGACAAGGGGGGCGGCGCAGGAAAGAGTAAGAAGGGAAATGAGTAACTTTCTGAGCACCTGTTTGAAAGTGTCAGCCTACCCCTGACACCGCCATAAAAAATAAAGTTTCCTTCTTCCTTCCCTCCTTAATCCTCATGGCTCTAAGAAGGAGATAGAATTGCTGTTTCCACCCCTGAATACACGACCCGCACACACCTTTCACATGGGGAAACTGAGTCTCCAAGAAATGGGTGAAGAGTCAAGCCCAGAATGGCAGAAGCCAGCTCCCGCCTGCCGATGTCCACTCCCTGGTGTTGCGACGTGGGCCCTAAAGGGAGCCTTTCGAGGATCCGGTAATGTGTGCAAAACCGGCATCAGGGCCTTTAAGGCCTCCAGTTTCTCAAATAATGAGGCCAGTTGGAAGCTGTTAACCCAGATGGGAAGCAGCCAGCGGCAGGTGAACAGCCACCCCACCTATCAGCACCCCTTTAAGCTATAACACGCTCCTGGCTTCCTCCCCCGACTTCAGGGGGCCTGAGCCCCAGGTGCACCTGCCGGCCAGTGAAAGCCATCCAGGCGAGAGACTTGGGTCTCCGCCGCTCTGCACGGCTTTCCATCTTCTCCCATTTCCTGCAGCCCCTTGGGAGAACGGTTTCCCCAGGTTAATATATAGTGCTAATGAGGGGTAGCCGGCGGGAAAGAGCAAGGTCTACTTGATCCAGGGCTTGGAATGAAGCCAGGGTCTCTCTGGCCGTAGATTCTCTGTCTCCTTCCAGGGTAGCGTGCAGTGTGGGGAGATTAAGATGTATAGTCTGCAAATGAACTAACCTTTTCCAGGCCTCCTTAATGAGGCTTCCTATAATAGGGCCATTTCTCTTCCTTATGTATGTGTACACACACGCGCGCATACACATTCTTTAACATAATCCATATGGAAATAAAAATCTCTCCCTTGCTCCTATATTTTTAAGAGGACTCAATATAATGGGTAACACTTTTTTTCTTCGAACGAAAATCTACAGTTCAACACATGCATTTCCAGTGAATTAAAAAAGGTAGTTGCAGCCAACTGGCTAGGCTCCCTCTTAGAACTCAAGTGTTAGGGCAGCAAGTGAAGTAGCCAACTGGACCAAAAGTCCTTCTAGGGCACAGTGGGAACCCGGCACTAGGTAAATTGAAGTCCCCAAGAAACATATTCAGTTCTGGGTGAAGATACACGAGCACCCTCAAACCTTAGATCCCTGTAGAAAGGGGGCATGATGATGTTCTGTAGCATTCAGATCTTCATCTACCTACAGGGAGAAAATTCCAGCCTCTGATAACATCCAGGATCTTCCAACTTTAAAGGGGGAGGGGGCAGATTCTGAAGCTGCCCTTGTAACCCTGGATTTCTCAACCACCATCACTATTATCCATGCCAGGGCTTCAGACCAGAACCTTCTGAGGGTGCCAGCTATTTCAGCTCTATCTCAGACCAGAGGCCCTTCTGACTTTAAGCCTCCCAAAGAACAGGGACATTTCTCAGGCCTGTTTCAGATACGGGAGTATCTGAGCTCAAGACGTCAAGCAGTTGCTGACAACTGACTGTTTGGACTACAAGGTAATGAAACTAGAAATGACTTTTTTAAAGTATTTTTTTAAAACCTTGACCACTTAGAAATTTAAAGGCACTCTCCCAAATAATTTGAGACAAAGGGGAAATCAAACCCAACAATTACCATAGAGAAAATAACAATAAGGAGAATACTACATATTTTAAAAATCACATGGGAAGTGCCCAAAGCTGTAATTAGAAGCAAAAGCCATAGTATTAAATGCTACTATTATTGTATTTGAAGGAATACAAATAAATGCACTGAGCGTCAACTCAGGAAGTTAGAAAAGAACAACAACACAAAACAAAGTTCAAAGAACTATTAACAAAGAAGAAAAGGAGAAATCATGAATTTGGATTACAAAAATCCAAAACAAAAACAGACAAAGCTCTAAGGGATTTCATTAAGAAAAAAAAAGATAAGCAAAATACACATAATTAGGAGGAAGAGAGTTGGTGGAATAACCAGTAGGATGGAAAAGATTAAAAATAGCAAAGCCTCCTGAGCATGTGCAAAAATCTATGCGAAATATTTGCAGCATCCAGAAGGTTGACATTTTAATTATAAAAGTAATTCTTCCTATTGGTGTAGAAAACATAGTTTGCTGATGAATAATTCAAATGAACAAAAGACATGAATAAGCAATTCAGAACAGAATAAATATAGACAGGTAATTAACATTTAAGAAAATGCCCAACTACAGGGTAAATCAAAGAAGTGAAAATTGAAATAAGTGTGATGTTATTTCCGCCCTCACCCCCAGCAAATTAGCCAAGTTCTGTTTCTGTGGTGGTTCTCGCAGTGAATGGCTACATCCAATCAGGATGGAGATGAGGCGAATTTGATGCTCCCATATGAGTGGGAGGATGTAAATTAACAGATTGGTTTATCCCTCTGCAGAACTTTTTGGAAACATCTCAGGTGAATGTCTAGCAATTTCCCTTAAAGGGAGACATTCCAAATACAACTCTTACTTATAAACGTTTATGAGGCAGGACCTCATTTCTACACATTTGGGGGTGCCAAGATACCAAGAACATTAATTTGTGGGCATGCAAGAATGAGATCAAGCCAAGAATAAGAAAGTCTGGCTTATTATCATGTTCTGCCACCAACAACTTGTACGACCTTGACAAATTATTTAACTTCTCAAAACTTGCATTTCACCACCAGGGCAATGAGGGAGCTGAAATTGTGCTGTAAGACCTTCCCCACACTTGGGCATGTCTTATTCCCTTCTCAACGCCTGGGTCTTCTGGCGTCTTAAGGATGGCAGCATTTCTGCACAAGAGGGAAGGAGAAAGATTAACAGCACAGGCATTAAGAAAAATAGACTGTCAAACACAAGAGGAAGTTCCTAACCTTTTCTCTGCTTTCTATACTTCTTAAATGTGCTATCACGTTTTGTACATTTAAGTGCTCAATAAATATTTGTTGAATTAATTAAGTTTTGGAATGAATGAGTGAATTACATAAAAAAGCCTATTTCCGTAAGTCTTTTCTCGCTCATCGCCAAATCACTGGAAGATATAATAAAAAATATTGATCAATTGATTAGGGTCTTTCAAAAGGAAATTGTGAGCCAAGGAAGGACATACATGGACACCATTTCTTTGCCCCCGATTCGCGCTTTACTTAGCAGGACCTCAAGCAGACGAAACACCAGCCACTGTGGCCAAATGATCCCCAAGCAGATGGTCATTTCAGAGGGGACAAAAACCAGCCCAGCCAGTCTCAGGCGATTCTTCAGAGCTGAGAGGTAAGTAGCCAGTGGCGTCAGCTACACAGACTCAGCCGCGTCCCGCCTCAATCATCATTGCCACTAGGAAGTACCAGCTGCTCCTTAGCTGGGTGAGACCCCAGTGGTCAGAACGGGAGTGACCGCGGTGGGTACAGCCACACTCCAGAGGTGGCTCCCACACAGCGTGGCTCTCTGTGACGCGATGGGCTGAAGCCAAATCTCAAAGCAAGTTGGCTCAAACTGGGTTCAGCCAAAAGGACAAGCCACTGCATAGGTATCACCCTTCCTCAGGCCTTTGCCCGCATCAGTCATCTGATGCCAACCCATATGTGACACCCTGTGCTAGGCACTCACTCTTTTACCTATTTGAGCTCATCTAATCCTCACAACCACCCCAGGAAGTAGGAACTATCTCCATTTTCCAGATGAGGAAACTGAAATGGAGAGAGATTAACTAACTTGCCCAAGATTACATGAAACTGACAAATGGCAGAGCCAGGCCACCAAACCAAGTGATCTGGCTTCATGTCCATGACCTTAACCACAAAACCACCCTGCCCTGCTATTGATGCCTGGCCAGTTCACTGCTTTACTAAGATTTATCTGAACAAATTTGGTTGAGAGTGAGATTTGATACAAGCACGCATGAACACACATGTGCACGCTCAGACACATGCGGCTGTTCTTCATGGTTCGGCCAATTACTGGAGTCCTTTCCATTGGAGGTTCACGATTTAATTGGACTCAAGACCCCATATCTGACAGGGTGACCCCCTCTTGTGAACATATGGAGGAAGATCTCACTCGCTCCACTTTCCCAAGTTCCCGGGAGCTGACCCGCGCGCTCTCGGGCAGGGGCAGGGTAAGCAACCCATTCATATTTTATAAGTTTGTTTAATGGAGGCTTATTTTTTGGGTTATGTATTTTTAAAGACCATATAGCTTAGATTGATGGAGACGCTACACTGATTCTCCTCTTACAATCTATAGAGCAGGAGGAAGCCCAGCCCTTCCGGGGCCCAGGAGGGACACAGAAGAGTCGCAAATGGACAAAGCTACCTAAATGTCCATCAGTGGGGAACTGATAAAATAAATTATGTTCATCCCTATAATGGAATCTATGCTGCTGTTTAAAAAAAATGGACTAGAGCTATAGGTATTAGCAAGGAAGGGTGTTCACGATATATTGTTAGGGAAAAAGGCGAATTGCAGAATGCTAAGAATAGATAATATGATCCTATTTAATGATAGAAAATTATGGGGGGGAATAATAATAACTAAGGATATGGAAATAGTTGAACAAACTAGAGTTCACATCTCAGCTGCTCCATTAATAACTAGGGGAGTGACCTCGGATGTCCTCAACCCCCCTGAGTCCAAATTGCCTTATCTATAAAATAAGGGGAAACCTAGTTCCTACCCCACCCATAACGTGGCATGAGAGTAAAATGAGATCATGCAGGGAAAACATTTTCATTTTGCCTGGCACCTATTAAGTGCTCAAAAAATGCTTCTTTTTCTTCTTCTTGTTGCACAGAAAAGGTCCCTAAGAACACTTGCCAAACCTTCCACCGTGTCCTGTCCACCCCTGGAGAATGAAAGTGTGAGAGCGAGACTTTCACTGTTCACGTCACCTGTTTATACCGTATTTGTATTTCTACCGTGTGTGTAATTGACTCTTGTCATTAAAATACAGTAAGGTGGTTTTTTGTTTTGTTTTGTTTTTTTTTAATGAACGGAGCTGACCGCTGCCCTGAAAGGAAGCATTTGCATTCCGAAGTTTCCAGCGGCCTCATTTCCTGAGAACTAGCTAGCGGGATGTCGCCAGGCAAGCTCCTGGGGCAAGTACCCCCGTGGGATGGAGCAGAGGTGAGGGAGTCTCCCGGAATCTCTTAGGTGGAAATCAATGAGGTCATTTGCGTACTCCCGAGATACATGCCTTGACAATAAAGTCTGTCCTGACTTAACAATTCCTACATGCCCGTTTTTCAGTTCAACTCAAGCAGTCTAAATAGATGAAGCCGAACCAAGTGGGCAAATTTATAAAAGTTCAGGGGCCGTGAGAAGAGATGTAACCCGTGGAGAACAGCAATGATTCCCTGAGCACTTACAAATGTCAAGCACTGTGCCAGATACTTCCGCATCATCTCATCTCATCTCTCCTAGAAATCCTTTAAGATAAGCAGGGATTGGTCCCTTTTTCACAAAGGAGGCGATTGAGGCTCAGAGAGTGGGTGGCATGTGCTCAAGGGAACACATCTGGCAGCAAAGTCCAGAGTTTGATTCCAAGTCTACCTGGCCACGACATCGAAGCCTTCCGTGCGGTGCCCAGTAACAACCTGTGTACTCTGTCATAGGGAAGAGGGGACAGACCCTTCCTTACCGGGGGGGAATTAAATCCATAGATGTTCCCTGCCATCTAAATAATTGTATAAATTATTTTATATTTGTGATCAACCCCTTTGAAATTTTCAGGAGAGTCCCAGTTCATTCAGTGTTCCCCAAATTGTTTCTGGGGTACTATTTTGTTTTGTGTGATAGCAATAAGCGTTCTGCAAGATCTAGTCATTTTAGGGAGTTCTAAGTTAAACTAGTTCTGTGTAGTAGGTTCCCTTAGTGCAGGACCTGTCAGAGCCTTTGATACGCCAAGCATCATATTTATGACTTCCCAAGAGGGTGCTCCGAGTGCAGCACTGCCCAGAATTATTTAGTCATGGAACCCTTTCCTTACGAGGCATATTCCGAGAACAGAATTCACTTTGGTAAATGCTAACCTAAACAAACAGGCCTTTATTTCTCTTGCTTGCCTTTTCAAGCACATTCAAAACAGCAGAAAAGTTTAACACACTAACTGCCATGTGAGTTGTACCGAACTTACGCTAGTTTTGAGCCCGGAGCGCGTGAAGTATATGTAACTCACATGTCTCTTTACCCTGGGAGCCACGTGGTGCGCAGGCAACTCACGCTCTCACGCTGCAGCTTACATGCGACGTGATGGGTGACCCCCTGGGCAAAACCACAGAAAATAATAAAAAATAACAAATTTTTCATTAAATTAGAAAGGATCATTTTGTTTTCAAAGTTTTTATTCTGTCTTTGTAATAAAAGACCATAACCCCAAGGAAAAAACTGTTTTTCCTAGTGTGGCAGTCAATGTGTTAAACACATTTTAAATCTAAAACCGCAAGAAAAATTTTCCAAGTCTCTCCCCAAATCATCCCTATGCCTGCAGAAATACCCAAGACCTTATTATAGATGCCCAGATACATAAGACAACGCCAGGTATAAGACGACCCTACATATAAGATGAGCCCACGCTTTTCTCAATGACAAGATCTAAAAAATAATTTTGGACCAACTTGAGTTTACAAACTTTCAGGGACTCGATGAAGGAATCAAATGTTTCCTTATCACAGGAAACTTATTAATGTAGTTTGGTAAATATTTTTTCAGTGCACGCAATGTAAAATAATGTTGATGTAGAAAACCTTTCTCCCATGCTCACGGATCAGGAAACCATTTGATTCAAACTCTTTGTCCTCATCTTTGTCTTAAGAAAGCCACTTTTTGTACCATCTCGTACAGTGTTCCAATGTACCACATGGTCACTTCTGCCCAGGTTGTTTGGAAACGCAGCCATTTTTAACCCGTGCATCGTGCTGTAATTAGAAGTACTAGCCCAGTCTGCAAGTACCAAAACTCATAACACTAATCCAGTTGGGACAGTCACATTTTTTCCCCTGTTCATCCTCCAGGTGTCTATTTGTGATCTCTGCAACCTAACTACGTACAGAGTTGTTTGTAGAGTGGGCTTTAGGAGGCTGGTGGATATGACATCAAACACTGGCAGTTCTGATTCATCGCTCCTGGAATTACTGTTCAGTCTCTTTGATTCTGACAGGTGAATGCTAGAAGCCTCCAAGGAACTAGCTTTGATATTGAAGTCATTCCCAAATAGGACTTTAGGGATGTAAATCAAATAATTGTCAGAGTGCCCTATAATCTGAGAGAATTTGCAGGGACGGAAGTATTTTGCAACTCCTTTTCTCCTATGTAATAATCCCAGGGAGGAGCCTCCTGGGTTGTCCTTGGGCAGAGGCAGTATTGAGAAAGGAAAGACTTCACTTCTAAGAGGATGCCTGGGCTCGGGCAGCAGTGAGCGGGTTAAACACAAGCTTTGCACTCGAGCTCGGGAAGGAATCAGACCTCATGTGGCATGGGCCTCCTTCTGCCCAAGACCAGGAAGAGTGAGAGCAAGAAAGGAAAAATTATTGACTTAGGGAAAACACTCAATTGCAACCTCATGAGTAAATGGGCCATTTATCCCCCAGTCCGGAGCTCCTTGAAAAGGTGACGGTCCATCAATCCTTCTTCTGAGCTGCCCCTTGATGAGCTGTTCTATCAATGGGCTAATTTAGCTGATTACAGAGGAATTTGAGAGGAATGGGCCGCCAGAGGCTGGGTCCGGGCCAGCAGTGCATTAACTCGGCCAGTGTCTCCATCACCCTCCACTTGGGACCGATAGGGGCGTCTTATTCCTGAAAACATGTCCCATCTGATGGGCTTTTGTTAAGCTCAGCCACGGCTTATCAGGTGCTAGGTGGAAAACCTACTGCTAAGGGCATGGACCGGTCTGTCTTCTGAGTCCTTGGTGGGGGAGGACAACCTCTGGGACCTGCGCCAGGCTATTCTCGGCTCCTGGTCAGTGGCATGTCGACGCCCAGCCCTATAGGAAGGGAGTGAGGGAAGAGATGGAGAGGCCAAGGCTGGACTATTATTGCTTCTTTACTTCCCTGACTCTTTACAGCATACAAAGCTTGGAAAATGCCCCATTCTTTTCCAGCAAAGGAGGGAGATTGGATGAACAACCATGATCGGGATCTCTCTATTCCCCGCCAAAAAATCACCTTCAGAATCTCCCCCAATAATCTCTAACAGTTCCTACAACTCCCATCTTTTGGATTAAAATACTGCCCTATCCATAGATTTCATTAAAAATATTGTGTTGTTAGCCATTTACACTTTAGCATGAATTAGTCTATCCACTCTGTTTAAGGCTCTGGGAACAGGATATAGAAGGATAAGTTCAAGATGGAAGTTGAACATGAGAAACCAAGAAGAAGGGAGGGTGGGAGGGTGAGTGTGGGATAAAAACTTACCTGTTGGGTAGAATGAACACTATTCTGGTGATGGGCACACCAACAGCCCTGACTTAAGCATTATACGAGAACACTTGTACCTCCTTAATTAATATTTTGAAATTAAATAAGCAAAAATAGAAGTCAACCCAGGAGAAAGGTGGTATGAAGGGTGATAAATTGGAGAGCACAAAAGCATCCAATTCTCCACACAGCAAGTTTGAACAGAAAGAAAAGAAAGGTACCCAAAGAGAAGGAAAGAGGACCCAGGTAACACACTTACTGCATTCTCAATTTTGCTTAAAGGGATCTCAAATCTAGAAAATCATGAAACTTCCAGCTCAAAGCCCCCTTCAAAGGAACAAGAGAGCATGCTCATATAGGTGGCTATAAAGTGACTTAGAGCATCAATCATTTCTATTAAGGAGAATTTGAAACCATCCCACTCCCTTTTAGTGGCGTTTCCTCACACGACTGTGTTGGGACAGAAACAATCCCATTTGTTCATTTCTCCAACTTAAACCCCAAGCCCCTTTGTATTAAGAAGTCTTCTGAGTGACAGAAATCAAATGGAAGCAGCTTGAGCAAAAGAGAGAATTTATTGGCTCAGGTAGATTAAAGTTCAGAGGCTCTGGTTTCAGGCATGGCTGGATCCAGGGGTTCAAACGATGTTGTCAACAATCTCCAGCTCCTTGCTCTTCTTCTCCCTCTTTGTTGACTTTGTTTCCAGACAGGCTCTCCATGTATACTTCCCACAAAAACCACCGGGAACCCCAGACTCCCATTCCACCAGCTTAGAAACCAGGTAGAAAGGGAATCAGCCTTTCCTGACAGCTCCAGCCAAATTCCCAGAGCTGATTCTTGTTGGACCCTTTTCTGGCTCACATCTATCCCTTAGTCACTCCCTGGGGCCCAGGGATGAACTGCACAGATTGGGCAGACCAAGGCTCACACCGAGCTCTGCATGTAATGGGCAAGGTCAACCACATGACCAGGGAGTAGAAAGAGGTGGTCTTCTAAAGAAACCTCAGAGGGCTGCTTCCAGATGAAGAAGGGGGAGATTCTGGGTGGGGAGACAATAGGGTTCCTTCAGGGCTCATAAATATATTCGTGCAATAAAGTTTTCTGGTTTCCCACATGGAAAATTCAAGAGTCCGGTGGGAGCGAATAAAGAGGCAGGACTAATTTCAACGATTCCGATAGACCTTATCAAGACAGTTTAATTTCCCTCTGCAGTTTTAGCCTGTTTCCTGATATCCTGAAATCTGCTGATCCTTTTGGATGTCCAACTCAGTTGGCTCAATCGGGGTTTAAATGGTACAAAAAAGACCAACCACTAATGAGAAGAGACTTGGCCCCATAGGAAACGTGTGGGGTTGGGTTCCAGGAAAACGGGTTTCTTTCTTCATCTTAAGGAGTAGCTCTAAGCAAGCTGAGTGACCTCTAAGCACCTTACTCAATTCAACCCACATTTACAGAGCAGCACAGAGTGGTGGGTAAGGAGCTTTTCTTTGGAATCAGAGCTGTGTTCGAATCAGCAGATCTCCTGTGTGAGCTGGGGCTAGTGACTTAGCCTCTCTGAACCTCAATTTCCTCATTGATAAAATTGGTAAAAAAAAAAAAAATAACCTCTACCATGTAGAATTGCTCTGAAGATTAGATTAATCACACATTCGTCATGACCTGAGCATCTACTCTCTGTCAGGCTCAGTGTCAGGCACTGAGAAAATACAAAAGAAAACGAAATCAAAATTTTTCACCATTATGGAGCTCATCTTATGGCAAGGCAAACGGACAACAGACATTAAGAAATGAGTCAATTATTTAGAGTGTAAACTATTTTGAGTGTGAATTATTTCGAGTGTTATTTGGAGTGCTATTGGAGGGGAGTAGAACAAAGTAGTAGAAATTAGGAGTCCAGGGGAGAGGAAAGTTTCAGTGTTTAGTAGGATGACCAAGGAGAGTCTCCCCAAGGAGGTGATATTTGAGCAGAGACTTGAAGAAGGGGAGTGAGGGAGTGAGGAGGCGGGGAGGAGTGTTCCAGTTAGAGAGAGCAGCCAGTGCAAAGGTCCTGAGGTAGGAATGTGTGATCTGGGATAGTCACTTGCAGCAAGGACGCCACTGTGGTTGCAGAAGAATGACCAAGAGGTGGACAGAGAAGAAACACGGAACCAGATCCTGTAGGGCCTTGTCACCACTTTAAGGACATTAACATGGGAAGTGGTCAGCACAGCCTGGCCCATGTAAGACTCCAAGAAGTAGAAGAACACTGATGAAGACGACACTGATGGCGATAATAAAAACAATGCAGTGTGCTATCCAGCACTCTAGCAGTGACATCCAGGCTCACACAGACATGCCCTGGCCTTCCTGAGCTGTTCTGAGGATTTCCATATTAACACGAGCAATTTGCACTTTGAACCCATGCTGAGAAAATTACTTTGTAAACAGAGGGTGTTTCCTGCCATCACAAGTCTTTATCATGTGTTTGACACCATTATCACCAAAAGGTCACCAGGTGGCACCCATTAGCAGGACTAACACTCTGTTCTGATGCTTAAACAGTTCTTTGCTTCCTCTTGATAACAGCAAAAAATACCCTGAATCCGACGTATCTGCCCACGGATAAATTCACTCGTGGCCTTTTGCCCAAACCCAGGGGGCCATCGCTTAGGTAATGTGTGGTCTATGGGTCCACATTAGCTGGATATTATTAACACCAACTGACAAGGCTCCAGGCCATCAGTATTGACAACATCAGACCAGCCACCTGCCTCATCTTGACTCCTGACCCCTGGGAGCTACTCCGAAGTGTAACTAATTCTTCTCAGATGGCTCTTGCCCCAGCTGAGTGGGAGCGTAGCGCCATTTCTCTGCAGAGGAGTTTCCTGAACCTTTCCAGCACGTGGACAGGTGAGGTTGTTGGGATATCCTTTGCAGATGTCTCCATCCATCACTTCTGACCTCGCTCAACGGGCTCCTCGCTTGACCTAAACTCATTTTCCAAGTCCACTGCAGTGGGAAGGCTCTTTCTGAAATTTAAGTCTGAGACTGTCAGACTATTCCGAGTCTTCCTAATGCCCTCGGGAAGGTCCAGATTCCTCGGAACAATGACAAGGCTCTTCATGGCCTGGCCTCTTCCTGTGTCTCCAGCATCTTTTCCCACCACACCAGCCCCTGCTCACCTCCAGCCAGGATGAGAACCGGGGAGCTCCCGTGCATGCAATTCTGTACTGTGCACGCTGTTCCCTCAGCCTGGCCAGCTCCTATGTGTCCTTCAACTCAGCCTCCTCCACATCCTCCATGAATCCTTTGTAGACACGCCCAACTCTGGCTGGGAGCCCCAGCCACCTGCGCCCTGGGCATCCTGTCTTCAACCCCATAACCCCATGGCCACTCTGATCACATATATGCATCCCTCTCATCTGCTGGATGTCACATTTCATCACCCTGGAGTCTCTACCTTTGAGGAAAGGGTCTCCTCCTAGTAGATGCCCAATAACCAGTTGTAGCTTGAACAGAAGAATCGGTGACGTGTTTGATTGTGTGCCATCCTCACTTACGCCCCGAAGCAGATAGAGACGTAGAGTTCACAGCAGGCTGTAGCAGGGTAGTTCTGCAGACCTGGGTTCAGATCCCTGATCTACCTCTTACCAGCAGTGACCTTGGGTAACTCAACATTTTTAGCCCTAACGTCCTCATCTCTGAAGGGGGCGAAGGATGCATGCGCCACTTCTTATGACTGTGGAGAAAATTAAATAAGAAATTCTGTGTGTATTCAATGACTGCTAATAATCATTATTATTATACTCTCCACGATCAATTCGATGGTTGCTATCTCTGCAAAGCTAGAGATTCTTGTCTGTTAATTCACTTACGTGTCCCAAATGCCAGAGTGCCTGGCACACGGCAGGTGTGCAACAAACATTTGCTGAAGGGACAAACAACATGGTCTTGCTAGACTGAGGAAGAGCTCCCTGTCTGCCTAGAATCTTTAGCTTCAGCTGTAGGATTCTCAAGATATCATTTCCCCACACCCAGAAATACTGATCTGGCAGAGTTTGGGTGGGACCCAGAAACCTGCCTTTAAAAGAGCTTCCCATGGTCACTGGATGCTCTATCATTTGGGAACCATGGCACCCCATGATTCAAGTTTCATGACCTCCCCCTCTTCTCAGCTCACCCGCCCTCCCTTTCCAACTGCAGTCATCTAAAAGCCCAATCTTTGTATCAGTAATGATCATGGGGCTGGGGCTAATATTATTTTCGTGAGGCACAGAAACCCAACAGAGGCTTTTAAGTGAATACTTGGTAATAGAACAATCAAGTTAAAAGATCAGTGTGACACAGAGCATGAAATAGGAAAGTATCGTGGCCAATTGATTTGGACCACACTTATGGGTTTGTGAAATGAATTTCATTTTCTGGACCAAATGGAAGCCCTGCTTATAAATCACTGCTGGACTTGGAGATTAATAAAGGAAACAGGCTTGATTAAGAATTCAGAGCATTGGTCCCATTGCAGATTTATAGACCCAGAGGTCTGGCCACAGGGATTTCAAGATGTCCCACCTGTTAATTGTCATTTAGGAAGATTAACCCTGGGACTTCTGGGGAGGAATTGAGGATGGGGCGTGAGCTCTGCTTGGAAAGGAAGGTAGATTCTAAGAAACACATTTCTCCATTCGTTTCCAAGCTTCCCCGGAGACCAACCAGTCATGTGGCCTTTGATATAACTTTCTGTAGATTTTTTCCTGCTTCTAGACAGGTGGAGAATTTGGTTTGAAAACCTTTCTGCATCTATCTCTACAAAAACTTGGCAGAGCACAGTTGAGTCAAGATTAAAAAATAGAAACAAAACCGGGGGGAGAAGGTGTTTAATGAAATGGACTAAACGCAAAAGATCTCCCTTAGCCCTCTAATGTTTGCACAGCTCTGCATGTGGAGACGTTTATGTTTAGTGCTGAAGCATTGGGAAATATCTTTGGAATTCCTTATCTGTCAAAGGCTGTTGTTAAAGACCAGAAAGAGATAGCAGGGCTTGTGGAGCTAGCGTTACGGGTGGGGACAGGACCACTTTAACAGGTTTGCTGGGCCTAAGCCAACTCATGTGTTTTGGAGAAATGACACAGTTCAGGATCCAGTATTTGCAAAAGTGAGCTCCGCAAACAGAAAATTATGTGATTTTAGCATTCCACTCTATAATATTATTGGCCCTGATGGTTTAAAATCCAGCAAAAAGTTAGAAGTAAGGATGGTGTTAATAAAGACCAGAAAAGGGAGGTTTTTGAGGTGTTTGATGATGTATTGTCACTTGATCTGGACGTGCTCAGTTTGGGAAGTTTTATCAAGATTTACACTTAACATTGTCACTTTTCTGATAATCTACTTTTCGATAAAAAGTTAAGCACTTTAAAAGCAACACAAACCTGTTGAGACGGATGGGTATGTTAGTATGCAGCATACTAACAGATTGCTTGAAAGTAAAAACACCAACTAGGAAGCCTTGTATGTAATTTTTCCTTCCTTCCTTCCTTCCTTCCTTCCTTCCTTCCTTCCTTCCACAAACCCTGTTTATTCTACATGATTGCTTTTTACTTTCTCAGAGCACTTGTCATTATCTAAAATTATCTTGCAAATTTATTTGTTTAGCAATTTATTTTGCGAAAATTATTTTGTAATTTATTTCCTGTTGCATCCCCTCCCCCCAACAGAAAGCAACTTCACGAAGGAAGGCACCTTATTTTTTGCATTCGTTTCTGTGTCCCCAGAGCCTAGCACATGCATAGCGAACACTCAAAGAATAGTTGCTGGTTTTGCAAACAAAAAGCAATCAAGGCAGCAGGCTAAGCTCTGGAGTTTCCAATGCACACACAAACCCCTTTTGTAGCAATTTGGTTACAAAGTCATCAGAAGCCAGCAAATATTCCTGGGCATCCGCGGAGCTCTGGAACTGCAGCAAAGAGCAAAACAGAAGGAGTCCTGTGCAATCCCACTCCCTCTTCCCCGCCACCCCCAGGAGCTTAGCGTTAAAAAAAAGCAATAGGGTAACAGGTGATAAGACTTGTAAAAGGGGGAAAAGTAAAATGCTGCCAGAGATGAGGAAGAATGCTGTAAGTTGTGGAAGCTACACTTAGGAGCTTCTGGGGACCCCAAAGCCCTTTTCATCAGGAAGCTTCTTCAGCATTCCATTTATGTACCCATCACAAGCCTCACTTACCTTGAGTCAGCCTGAGTCAGTCAGAATCTCTTAAAATCAAGTCTTACGGACGGAACTGTGTCCCCTCTAAATTCATATGTTGAAGCCCTAATTCCCAATGTGACTGCACCTTTAAGGAGGTGACTAAGATTAAATGAGGTCATGTGGGTGAGCAAGGCACACCAGGTCTTGCTCTCATGGGACTGTCCCCGGCTAACAAGAAGACCTAAAGAGTATTTAAGTCATAGGGTACAAGTACAAACTCCCTGAGATAGAAATGAAGTCGTGTGAAAGCCCCTTCCAGCCAAATCTTAGAATCATCCCTGGGTTTGAAGGGTGGAGTAGATGCTCAGTAACTATTTGTCTCTTGAATGGAATGTTTGGTCATAGCCCATGCTTACCTTCTCCAGGCGAGCTGACGTCGGTATACCAGAAGTCCGAAAGCACTGCAGCAGGCAGGGCATGCAGACTTGGGTTTGGATTTCTGTCACCCCTCGTCCCCATCAGGGGCTATTGAGGGTCTAGTGTTCTTGGAAAAGGGAGCCAACATTTATGCAATTGGATGCTGTGTCATTCAAATCTTGTCATGTTAACCTTGTAATTCAAAGGTGGTCTTCGGACCCGCCGGGTCGGCATCACCTGAGAGGGCTTGTTAGAAATGCAGAACCCCTGTCCCTACCCAGACCTGTGAGGTCTGGAGAAGGGCAAACAGGTGGCAAGGAAGTGTCTAAGGGCAGAGAGCGGGAACTGAATTGCAGCTAGGAACCAAACTGTGGCTAGGAACTGTTCCCTGGTGGGAACATACATAATCAGAAGTTCCAAGGGACCTTTAACTGACGTACAGCTCGTTACCATCTAATTAGCATAACATGGTGGCGTTTTCGTGAGGCATTCTGGGGAAGACGCATGCGCATAAAGTAAACCAAAACGCTGCGTAACCTGGTCTGTAACTCCAACCTGTCAATCACCCCAAAGGCAGGAAACGGCAACCAATCCTGCCAGGGGAAAGGCGGGACAAACTAGTGAGCTTATAAAAGGCCGCGTGTGCTCAGATTTTGGGAGGGGGGTCTTTCTCCACTCCTGGTCACTGGCACATTTCACTCTCTCTGGAATGTATTTTCACTTTGCGTGGCTTCCTTCTGTACTTTCATTCTTTCTTTTATGTGATAGACTGTTTGTATGCAGTTGCTGTGGGTTCGTGATCACTCCCTCCTCGCCTCCACGCGGTACCGGTCCTCATTCCTGACACGGGGACCCGGGACCACGGCTCCTCCACACAGACCTAAGGGACCTATAGAATCAGAACCTGCATTGGCACAGATTCACATGAACATGATAGGTTTTCTCTTGTTGCTCTAGAAAACACTTTGTACCCATTATTCTATTTCATTCTTGGGGAAAAAGACACAAAATACGTGGACCCATGTGCAAAATATGACGACATCATCCTCTCTCTCTCTTCCAGTCATACCAACTTCTTTAATAGCCTCAGAGAAACGCAATGACCTTGTGGGCTGCAGAGACAAGGTTCGGGAGAAAGACTTGGATCTGAACCGGCTGGTCAGGAGGACACAGAAGGGAGGAAACTCAGAAATGTTTGGTCTTCGTTTTCTGTTCAGCTCATCCCAGAAATCAGAGTCAAATAGGGACAGATTCCCCCCGAGGAAAACCAAGACCAAGCAGCCCACACTGAGTCATGGCCTACGTGCTTTAAATGGGAAGCAAGGGAGAGTGCTTCGTAATAGGGCCTTGTGATGTTCCAGAAAGGGGGGCGATTACCAGCATCGGTTACACACCGCTTCAGGGTCCCCAGGCCTTCCGGACCAGGGGCCTGTCTTCCCGGAGGAATCAGATTGTGGACATTTGTGAATCAGTGTTATCTTTGGTGGGGAGGAAGCCCTGGGATTTGATTAGACACAGCTGGTGCAGCAAGGGGTCATTTGTCCAGAAAATTAGGGCTGTCTTGCCTACAAAGCCCTAAGTGGGAAAAGTGCAGGGTCGGTTGAAATGGTTTCAGCATCCACGGGTCAAATTAAAAGGCACAAAGAAGGGTATAATCTATAATTCAGGAGCCCAACCAGAGCAGGATAACATCAGAGGGAAAAGCACACACGTGCAGGATGGGTTCCATCGCCTGAACGTCTTCAGGAAAATGATTATGATTATTTTGCACAGGAAGGAAAAATGTTTCCAAGAATCGATGAAAGACACTGTTCAGAAACGTCCATAAACTGGCCTAAGAGACAGGACAGGAAGGGCCTGAGTCTCTGTTTTACAGATCGTTTAAAGGTGCTGACGGCGCAATCAATTACTCAGGCAATTTTCTAACTTTAGAGCATCATCCTAAAGATGATTTTTTTTTTCCATCCCCACCCCACAAATTCCTCCTCTCAGATCGGCTGATCCTGCCCACCCTGCAACAGCAGATTGGGAGAGTAAAGAGATGAACTATGCAGGAGGGTGACTCATGGGAGTTCAAAGGCTTCCCCCTCCCATGACCACCTCCTCCCCCTTGCTGGGTTGGAATGGAGATCAATCAGAGAGGAAAATACAGGCTTCACCCCCAAAGCCGCAGGAGTGGAAAACCACATCCTAGACAACACAGATTCACACACAGAACAACTGAGGGTCATCTAGACCAGGGGTCAGCAACTTTTTTTGTAAAGGGCCAGACACTAAATATTTTTGATGTTGCAAATCATAAGGTCTTTGTTGCAACTATTCCACTCTGTCATTGTAGTGTGAAAACAACCATAGATGATATATAAGGAAATGAACGTGGATAGTTCCAATAAAACTTTATCGACAAAAACAAGTAGTGGGCCAGATTTGGCTCACAGGCCAGAGTTTACCAATCCCTGATCTAGAACAATTTAGTCCTGTCTTTTCATTTTACAGATGTAGGGGGGGGAAAAAAACAAGGTTTGAGTGGGAAATGACTTTCCCAAGGTCATGTAACTTGGGAAAGACAGCTTTAGCAGAAAGTCTAAAATGTTGACTCTGTCTTCTAAAGCTCTGTCCACCACACCACATGACCTCTCCCTTACCTCCTTCTTTCCTTCTCTTCATCATTTGCTTAACACTGAGTATCCACACATAAGGAAACACAGTGCCTCCATGAATGCAGCTTCCAGCCTAGTGCCACACTAAGAAACCAGTTTTTAAATAAGTTTACTTAGAGAATCAGCATTAAGTTTGTGTTGGTTTGTAAATACTAGTATTCTAAAACTACTGCAATTAAACTATTAGAATAGCACTGTCCTGAGGCCTGCACTACCCTTGATAATATATTTTCTCTGTTCATAGGTATGTAATTGTTTACAGATTAATTATACAACTAATTATGCTCATTGAAGGGAAATATTCTTTAATGTAAATAAGAGGTAGAAAGGGAAATTGCTCATTATCCACTTATTCAAAGATATATACATTAGCAAGCTGGTGCATTTTCTTCTACTTTTTTTTTTTAGACCTGGATGTATATGAGTGTGTGTGTGTGTGAGTATGCACTTGGGTGTGGTATGTTAACAAAAATGACATCCTTCTCTGTGCACCACTCTGCACAGGTATAACACTGTTATGTAAATGCCTATTCATTCCTGTGCACCAACTTACAATAATTTTTTTGAAACATAGCCTGCCCAAGAGTTGGCATTTGCCTAAATTTCTCAAGATGAAGTGGTGGTGGTGGTTGAAATCAGGCAGGAAAAATTGCAGAGAGGTTCTTGACGTAAGGATAGGTAAAGGTAGCAATGCGATCCTTCAGTGTTTAATTTTTTAACAGATTTGCTTAATGGTCTCACTTTTTAAGATAACTTTGTTGGTCCAGAAATAAACATGCCACCATTAGCGGAGGACGACCTTACAAAGATCTTGAATGATAATTATCCAATGATAAATGATCTGTCACAGGGAAATATTTGGCATGCAATTCCAGGGAGTGGACTGGGTTTTTTTTATTATTATTATTTTACATCATCCATCTCACATTTATGAATCTGACAAGCAAGTCAGACATGACACTCTCTTAGGCTGGGAGACCCGGGGTTGTGACAACTAAAACCCCCATGAGCTCAATGGTTCCCTCCTCTTTGGTGCCTCATGTTGCATGAATCATCGATGTCTTGATCCAATTCAAACAGGACCCTTTTCTGAGGCTGGCAAGGGGAAGGTTCTGTGATCCATATTGATTAATTCCATCCATCCAGCTTTAAGCCCTGACTATACAAGGGTATTCATTAGGATTTTTCCAGTTGTAGGCAACAGATGCCAACTCTGGATTATGTAAAGCTAACAGGACGTTCTTGGAAGATAAGTAGCTCACAGACTCTGAAGAATGGGCACAGAGAAGACAGGCAGCAGGGCACTGTGGCCCAGAAACAGGGACTAATGAGGACATGCTTCAGGTCATTACGGTCTGGATGAATCCAACCATTTTCAGTCTTTGCATCACTCTACTCAAGACTTCAGTTTTCTAGAAAATCCAGCTGATCTTTCTGGGTCTCTCTCTCACCCCTTGGCTACTCTGGTCTCCTCTTCTTCCTTAGGCACATGATGCCCGGTGAAGGGGCAGGGAAACCTACATTTCTCAGCTCCCCTTAGAGCTAGGTATGGTAAAGTAATTAGCTTCTGAGCTCTGGCTAAAGTGATGTAAGCAAAAGTGACTTTGCTTTTTTTGCTGGCTGGAATAAGAATATGATGTCTGGAGCCAGAGCAGCTATCTTGGGCCATGAGGCAACTTTGGAAGTGGAGACCATGCATGGCAAAGCAGTGAGCTTGATCTTGACTGCTCACTTCCAAACTTTTAAGAGGGAGAAATAAATATCTAGCTTGTTTATGCAGCAAAATTTGGGGTTTCTGCTTCAATCTAAACTTAAATAATACAGGGGCCATATACAGCAACCACCATTAAAATGGTTCAAAGAAAAAGCAATGAGAGATCCAAAATCCTGAGCTGCATGGAGATGGAGAATCAGGGGCAGGAATGACAAGGGAGTCCATCAGTCCAGCCAGAGAGGATGACCTCAGGAAAGGCAAAGAGCGGAGGAGTTTTATTGAATGGATGGGACCGAAGCAGATTTTTCATACACAGGAAACAAATAAAGATAACACTGAAAAGCAGGCTGGGTTGGGTCAGATTCTAGAAAGTTTTGAACTCTAAGAGAAAGAGTTATAACTTTGTCCTCGAGGGCAGGACTTGACAAAGTTTGTCTGTAAAGGTCCAGACAGTACATATTTTAGGCTTTGTGGGCCACACATGGTCTCTGTCACAACGGCTTCACTCTGTTATTGTCCCAGGTAATTGACAATATTTAAGTGAATAGGCATAACTGTGTGCCAATAAAACTTTATAAAAACAGATGTCCAGACCACAGATCTTGGCTTGTTAACACCTGCTACAGGCTTAGAGTCCCCGAAATGTGTTCCTTTGGCCACTTGTTCCTAGATACAGTTCAACAGAAACATGGTTCTGTTAGCAAACAAGGTTGGGAAATGCCGCATTCTTCATTCATCTCCCAGAGAGTCACAGTGCACACTAGCATAGTAAATGCTCTGATAAGTCACGCAGCAAGAAAATCTGTTAGACCTTGTTTAATCCCAGCACTTCCCTAACTTATTTTATCAGACACCTTCAGTTCCAATGAAGAGACTTCGAAAAACCCGTGAAAATGATGGGGGTCCAGGGAACAGGCCCCACTAAGCCAACGATTTCCAAAAGCGGATCTGTGGTGAGGTTTTCACCAGCTCTCTGTGAAACGATCAAAGTAACATCATCAGTCTAGTAAGTTTTTCAAAATGTAAAATGTATTTGATTTATAAATCTGCTCTTAATTTTGAAATTGTGTCCCTTCTATGATACATTGATGCTGAATTTTTCATCTTTTATGAAATGATGGTTTAAAGGAAAATAATAATCATTCTTTTAAATTTACTTAATAGGCAAAATAGAAACCTGACAACTCTATGATAAGCCCAGATAATATTTTTGAGCCGATTTTTAATAGTGAAATATAGCACGCACCCAGAAAAGAGCACAGAATGCAGTGGTACAACCGAATTATCACAAAATGAATGCTTGCATAACCACAATTCAGGTCAAAAATAAAATATTGCCAGAAGACTCTCTGGAGGCCCCTCCCCTCGCCTCCACCTCCCTCCTGCCCAACGGAAAGGAGCACCCCGATTTCTGGCACAATCAGTTTTTTTTTCCCTAAGTGAAATTATCAGTTATATGTTCTTTCATATCTGTTTTTGTTTTTTTTTTTTTGTCCAACATATTTTTGACATTCATCCATGTTGTCACATTTAGCACAGATTCATTCGTGTTTGGTGACACACTGTGTGACGGGCACTCTGGTTGTAGCCAGTTTGCAGCTAGAGCCAATAGTGCTGCTGGGACGTTTTGTCACCTGGGCATACATCTCTGTCGGATGTACGTAGATACACACGCACCTAGGGGCGGAATTGCTGGATCACAGGCATGAATGTGAATTTTGGTTAGCTTAACCAGATGTCCCGGGGGAGTTCCAATCGACGTCTGTTGAACCAGTTAACAGTTCCCACTTTCATTCTTGAAAGTGAACTGGTTTGGACAATATATTATATGTCCACCTTATCTTCAGTGGATAATAGCAAACTGCTTTCCAAAGAGGTTGTGCCAGTTACCCTCTCACCAAGAGTCACAAGAGTTTGAGTTGCTCCACGTCCTTGCCAACACTTAGTATGGGCAGTCTCATTAATTCTAGACACTCGGGTGGGTGTCCACAGTATGCTTTTGCCATCTTTTGGGTCTGAGCCATTCTGGTGGATGTGGGTTGTTTCTTATCATGGCTTTAAAGGGCATTTCTCTGATTCCTGGTAAGATTGAGGCCCTTTTCCCATGAATTGATTGACCATTTGGATTTTCTTCTCTTTTGGAAAGTGCCTGTTCAAATCTCTTGCTCATATTTCTATTGTATTGTCTTCTCATTTTTTTCTACCGATTTGGGGAGTTCTGTTTTACATTTATTTTTAATTTTTTTTTATTTCAGCATATTACAGGGGTACAAATGTTTAGGTTACATATATTGCCTTTGCCCCACCTGAGTCAGAGCTTCAAGCGTATGCATCCCCCAGACGGTGCACACAGCACCCAGTAGGTGTGAATATACCCCTCCCCTCCTTCCCCTCCCACCTGCCCGACACCTGATGAATGTTATTACTAACGTGCACTTAAGTGTTGATCCATTCATACCAATTTGATGCCGAGTACGTGTGGTGCTTGTTTTTCCGTTCTTGTGATACTTCACTTAGTAGGATGGGTTCCACCTCTATCCAGGATAATTTTGGGGAGTTCTTTACACCTTGCAGATATTTTCTCCAGCTGTGTGAATTGCCTTTTTATTCTCTTGATGTATTTTTTTTAAGTTCTTGTTGTTTTGTGAAATGCAGGTGCTTGGGGCTCTTTTACCAATCTGAAAACAAGGTAGGGATGGTGCCTTGTTCTTGTTTGTTTCTTAGACCAGCAACGATCGGAGCTCTCTGCAGACGACCTGGCTATTGAGCACATAGCCACATCTCAGGGGGACTGAGCAAACGAGTCTTTCATTTTATTTAGTTTTAATTTAAAAGAGCCACACATGGCTAGTGGCTACCATATTGGCCAGCACAGTTTCAGAGCCTGGCACCCCATAAACCACGGAATTAAACATTTGTAAATGAATAAATGTGTCTGAGCACGAAAATGGCTTTTTTAAAAAAAAAAATTAACCAAGCTGACAAATTCAGCTTAAACTCCTTGGCATGACCACAGCAGGCTCCAAACTGTTTTACTTCCATTCTTGCCCACCACCACGCAAATCCAGTCTCCGTACAGCGGCAGGGCGATGTTTTAAAAATTCACCTCCAAGTGTGTCAGTCCCTTAGTTAAAGTCCTCTGACGGTTTCACACTGTCCTTTATGTAAATGTCACATTATGGATTAGAGACACCAGGATCTGGCTCCGCCTGCCTCATCTTCCTCTCACTTCCCCGTTCCTCCTCCCAGATGTGTCAAGCCCCTTCCTCCCTCGGGCCCTTGCACGTGCTGGTTTTTCCTTCCCAGCTTTCTCTTCCTCTTCCCTCCTTCCTTCTCCCCACTCCCCTCCATCTAGCTGACACCTTCCCATCTGTACGAGTTTGCTAGAGCTGCTGTAACAAGCATGTCAAACGAGGGGCTAACACGCAATTCTGGAGGCTGGAAGTCCAAGGTCAAGGTGTCAGCAGGGCCATGCTCCTTCTGAAGATGCTAGGCGAGGATCTGTTCCTCGCCTCCTCCCTCGCTGCTTGTGGTTTGCGGGCACTCTCTGGCATTCCTGGGCTTGCAGAAATACCACCCTCATCGCTCGTAGAAATACCGCCATTCCTGTGTGTGTGTGTCTGCCTCCAAATACCCTCTTTTTATCACACCAGTCAAATTGGATTTGCGGCCCACCGTACTCCGGTATGATCCCATCTTAACTAATTACATCTGCGACAAACTTGTTTCCAAATAAAGTCATATTCTGAGGTCTGGGGGGCGAGGAGACACAATTCAACCCCTAACACCGTCCTTCAAATCTGGGATAAAGTGTCACGTACTAAAGACAGTCTTCCCTGAATTCCCAAATCAATGCCCCCCACCGCCACCACCATCCTACCTACGT
>VBSM01003044.1:5822652-5841332 GCA_008086735.1 Cheirogaleus medius
ACTAAAAATATATAGAAAAAATTAGCCGGACATGGTGGTGCGTGCCTGTAGTCCAAGCTACTCAGGAGGCTGAGACAGGAGGATTGCTTAGTACCAAGAGTTTGAGGTTGCTGTGAGCTAGGATGACGCCACGGCACTCTAGCCTGGGCAACAGAGTGAGACTCTGTCTCAAAAAAAAAAAAAATTATTCTTGTTACCCCCATTTTACAGATGAGAACACTGCGATTTGTTAAGCCACTTGTCTAAGTGGCAAAGCCAGGTTTTGAACTCGGGGCTATTTGATCCTATGCTCTTAGACCACTTTGCTCCACCTGCCAACTTCTTGTTGTCCAAGCCCACTGTAAAGATTGCATGGTTCTTGGCTATAAACCCACCCTTCACCTTGCTTTCTGAAAATACGCTTTGCTCTTCTTTCTGGAAATCTGCTTATAAATGTTACTCTTCCATGGGTCAGTTTCGGCAGCCCTAGGCAGGGTCAGGGGACAGCCAGGCCAAAGAAGTCAAGTTTCGCTGGCCATAAATCCTCTGTCCCTGATGTGCCCCGTGGTGGCTTATCTTTGGAAAACATGACCCAGGATAAGCCAGGGGGACGGCAGGCCAAGTCATAAAGCCGCCAGCCAGGGGACACGGGGTGTCCAGGGTTACGTTCCTGAGAGCTGACTGGGTGATGTTAGCCCACCCCCTGCAAAATGGCCTGGCCCAGAGAGATGTCACCAGAGGCCTCTCATCTGTCCCCAAGACATCCATTCTTGCCACATCCCCTCCCACTCATTGCCCTGTGGCTGTCCTTCACCCCCTGATTTGTTTCAGATGTGTGATATGATATGAAAGCTCCGATTTCAAAGCTCCTGTGGGCCGGGTCTCAGGCCTCGGGTTTGCACTAACGGCCTTTCCCAGGGACGGACGGCCCCATCAGACATCGCCACCGTGCACCACCTTCCCAGAGGCCTCTGTCGTTCTGACAAAAAAGGGCACCAGAAGCCCCTCACCCCAGAGCAGGCCAGTGGCAGAAAGCTGGGGAAAGATTAAACTCTCGCTAACCCAGGAGTGCACAGTCAGGAAGCTCAAATGACCCCATGGTCAGGATGGGGGTGCAGGGGATGGGGAAGGCCCAGTAAACCTGTAATCTTTGGAGACTGTTTTCTAAGAGCAACATCTGGGCCAGGACTCCTCAACCCCAGCTCACACATCAGCATCACGTGGGGAAAGCTTTTCAAAATACCACTGCTCGGACCAACCCTTGGAGATTTGGCTTTAACAGGCCAGAGGTTGGGCTTGGATGTTGGTAGTTGTTATTGTGTTTGTTCTCCGTCTAAGTTCCTTAGGTGATTGCATTAATTTTCTATTGCTGCCTAAAAAGGATTCCACAAATTTAGGGGCTTACAACAACACACATTCATTATCCTGTAGTTTCTGTGGGTCGGGAATCCATGAATGGCTTAGCGGGAGCCTCTGCTTCCGCAGCTCACGAGGCTGCAATCAAGACGTCAGCCAGGGGTTGGGGTCCCATCTGAAGGCCTGACTGTGGATGGATCGCTGCTAAGCTCCTTAGGTCGTTGGCAGGACTCCGTTTCTTGCAGACTGTAGGACTGAGGGCCTCCGTTCCTTGCTGGCTGTTGGCTGGAGGCTCCCTCAGTTCTTTGCCACGTGGGCCTCCTCAACATGGCAAGTTGCTTGACCAAAGACAACAAGGGAGAGAGTCTGTTAGCAAAACGGAAGCTCCAATCTCTATAACATACTCTTATGCAACATGATCACAGAAGAGACATCCCTTCCCCTTTGCCATGTGCTCTTGGCTAGAGCAAGCCACAGGTGCAGCCCATGCTCAAAGAGAGGAGACTACACCCGCCATGGAAACGCCCAGAGGCAGGGTCGCTGGGGGCCGGCTTAGGGTCTGCCTACCACAGGGAAACTAACACGCTGCCAGCTTTAAGAACGATTCATCTTGGGCAGTGGTTCTCAAATCCCTCCGATCAGACTTGTACTTCTCATGTTTTAAAAATCATATTAATCCCCTGGAAATATTGTCAAAATGCAGATTCTGGCTGGCACCAGAGAGAGACTCTGCACTTCTAAGTCCCAGGTGATGCCGATACACTGGTCCTCAGATGACACTTGGAGTATCGGGGACCTAAGGAATGCCATAGGGCCACATAATTCCCACTCCATCTTAAGCTCCGTTAGGGTTAAGGTATCACTACCCAAATGTTGCAAAGCATAAAGCTTACTTTATCAAGACGCTGCAGTAACCAAAATCCCCTATTCAATAGTGCATCACCGAGCACATTTCCTCCTTCTAGTCCACTGGGCTAGTCATAAAACCCTAATAATTTGTTGTCTGAGACGTCACTGTATCAATCAAATGAGTTAATACATGTTATATATACTTGAAACCCCAGCGATGCTACAGAAACATGGTTATTACTACCAACTGTAGGCTCCAAAGGAGATTAGGTTTGGAAATAAAGGTAACAACATCGAATTCCCAACCTGAGCCCTTTCAGTTTAAAAACTTTAAGTGCCATATTTCCTTGATCTAAAAAAAATTCTGAAATCCAAATGTCTTAAAATTGATGCATACAATTAATATAGTGTTTTTATATTTCCCCAAAACATCATGAATATAATTAGGTGCATATTATTATTGGGCACTGCTGACATTTCAGTATGTGGTCTTCCAGATGATGTTCCCCTGTGTGTTTATGTTGGGCTGTATAGACACACAGAAATATGTTATTTGGGGGCTTGGGGTATTTTTACTGACATGTTTTTTAACATGTATTTTTAATATATATGTATTTCTAAAAGCATTTAAAAACATGCCTTGAAGAAGATCTTCTCATTGGAGAATTACCTGTATCAATCCACACAAATCCACCTCCCTCCTTTTAATGATTGCATAGAACTTTCTAGTATGAATGGACCATGGTTTAGTTCATCAGTGTGCTGAGAATTTATATATGTTAACTCATTGTAACCTCAGTTAGTTCTTTGTCTTTACTCCCTCCTTCCTTCCCCTTCATTCGCGATTCTACATCCCACCAGCCTTTTACTCAAACGGCACCAGGCAGGGTGGTGCCGCAGGGCCTTTGCACTGGCTGTTCTCTCTGCCTGGAATGCTCTCAGATTGTCACGTGTCTCTCTCCCTCACTTCCTTGTCTTTAACTCAAAAGCTACCTTATCCAAAGCTACCTGACCACCTAGCTAAGACTCCAAACCCACCCTTCTCTCTTCTCCTAACTCTTCATGCCCCAATTATTTTCTTTCTGCTTCTCAGCACTTAACACTAGCTTATATATTATTTGTCTGCACCCACCAGAATGTCACTGCTCCTCCAGGGCAGGGATTTTTGTCTGTTTTGTTCATGGCTATGTTCCCACTGCTGAGATCAGCACCTGCACACAGCAAGCTCTCAAAAAACCTGTGAATGAATGAATGACAGTGGTATGTGATTAGTACTAATCTTAGTCTTGTCTTACGAGAGAGGAAACTGAGGCACAGAGAGAGGAAGTACATGGTCAAAACCCTGAACATACCAAATGCAACTCTCCCGTGCACCATCCACGGCACTCTTGGCTGTTGTTGGGCTTCTTTGGATTCACTCGTGTAATAAACATTTATTGAGCTCCTATGAGCTTGGGTGACAACTCAGTTCCTGCTCTCCGCAATTTACAGTTTGGTGGATGCACAAGGCTAGAAAAATCACAATGGCAACCGTGAGACTACTCAGGAGCATTAGCGAGGCTCAGAGGTAAGGAGGGCTTCCTGGAGGTGGTGGCGTCCAAGGCGAGACCTGAGGATTCTTGGAGGGAAGAGAGTTCTATGGAGCAGGAGATGTGCAAAGTCCTGGGGGTTAGGAAGAGAGAGGAGTTAAGTCCCTAGAATTCTGAACTAGGCGGGGGAACGGTTTGCATTTAGCAAAAGGTACCTCCTTCTCAGGTCCCTTTGTGAGTCTCCTGCTTGAAAAGCCCAACCACCCGCAGCCACTGTACCCAGAGAGCCCGAGACAGTTTGCTAGCGCTTAAACTGTCGCTGACACTACCAAATGCTGGGGGCTCCTTCTGCTTTAATCCAGGGAATTAGCTTCTGGCCCCACCAGCTCCATCCCCTGAATTGCTGGAGGGCAAAGGTCAGTGCATTAAGCAGGGCAGATTAATACCCGGCCATAAATCCCAGAAGCTGCATGCAAGCAGCAGTCATATTTCACACGGGATCGCCCCAGCCATTGATCGGCCCATCCTTGGGAGGGTACGCACGCGTGTGTGTCCCGGGCCGTGTTTACGAGCCTCGCCAAGCCCTCCTGCATGGCGCCCCCCACACGCCGCCCTTTGATCGGGGAAATCCAATACCTGAGGTCTGGGCTTTATGGGTGAGCAGGTCTAGATTAAGAGAATTAACCACAGTGGATCACAACTAATAAAACGGAGCCTGGGCCCCACCGCAGAGTGTCCCTGGGGGGACAGGTAGTCCTGGGGGGCAGAAGGGCTGCCCAGGGTCCCGCCAGGGCCACCACCCCACCCTCCAGCCCAGAGCTGTGCTTGGCAGGGGGGTGAGTGTGCGTGTGTGTGAGCGTGTGAGTGAGTTTTAATCTAAATGCTCTCCTACATTTCTTTTTCCTGCCCCCCACTCTCCCTTTTATATGCCAACATATATTTGGCATTTCCTGGAAAAACAGGGACTCCCAGAAAAGCCATTTACCCATTTATTTCTGCACTCATTCATTCATCAAATATTTACTACAAATAGATGTGGTAAACACTGTTATGAGTTGAATTTTGTCCCCCCCCCCGAAAGATACATTTAAATCCTAATCTCTGATACCTATGAATGCGATGTTATTTGAAAATAGAGTCTTTGCAGATATAATCAGGTTCATATGAAGTCGTACTGGATTAGGGTGGATCCTAAATCCAATGACTGTTGGCCTTATAAGAAGACACAGAGACACACACAAGGAGAAGACCAAGAGGTGACAGAGGCAGAGATTGGAGTGATGCCGCCGCAGGGCAAGGAGGGCTACCTGGTGTGGAGGTAGCATGGAAGGCTTCCAGGAGGAGGTGAGATTTATGTTGAAGGCTAAAGATGACCGGAAGTTGGCCAGACAAAGGATGGGAGAGAACAGTGCTCAAGACAGAGGGAACAGCCGATGAGAAGGTTAAGAGTTTAGAGAGAAATGGTGCATTTGAAGAGAGGAGAGAAACTCCGGCTGCTCGCAGTGGAGAAAGAGAGAGATGAAGCTGAGGGAGATTTTCTGTCTCAGTTTGTTCTGGCTGCTGTAACAAAATACCATAAACTGTGTGGCTTATAAATAAAAAGAATTTATTTCTCACAGTTCTGGAGGCTGGGAAGTCCCAGACCGAGGCAGATTCAATGTCTGGCGAGGGCTCACTTTCTGGTTCACAGACGGTGACTTCACGCTGTGCCCTCACACGGTGGGAGGTGCAAGACAGCTCTCTGGGGTCTTTTATAAGGGCACTAATCCCGTTCCTGGGGGCTCCACCCTCATGACCCAATCACCTCGCAAAGACCCACCTCCTTGTATCATCTCCTTGAGAGTGAAGATCTCAACACATTTTTCTAATTTTAGTAGAGACGGCATCTTGCTCTTACTCAGGCTGATCTTGAACTCCTGAGCTCAAGTGATCCTCCTGCCTCAGCCTCCCAGAGTGCTAGGATTACAGGTATGAACCACTGTGCCCGGCCACCTGATTGTTATCGTAATAGCCTTTATCTCAACCTGCAATTATCTGGCATGTGCGTTTACTTCCATTTGTCTCTGTCTTACCTCTGGCCTATTTGAGAGCAGGATCTTGTCTCTCTCGTACCCACTAAATCTCCAGCACCTGGGACAGAGTCACTCTGTAGCGATGCTTAACAAATACAGAAATATTGATGTTTGAGGCATTACCTGAAGATGTCACGCATTTTATTTCCGTTGCACATCATCTCATAGAATCCTAAAAATCTTAGAACGAGAAATCATCTTGTCCAATCCCCAAATTTTTCTGATACAGAAAAAATCAAGGCCCAGAGACGGTAAGTAACTTGTTCAAGATCACACAGCCAGAAAGCAGCAGAGTGAGAACTAGACATTTGATCTCCTCCCAGCCTGAATCCTCCTTCCACTCAGTGACAATTCCCTCTAGATGGATTACCCTATACACACTGAGGGTTCAGTTACTGATTTTTAAGCTTGTCAGCCTGTTGGTGGAGTCCTAGAAGATCCTTAATGTCAACCTCAGAGGACAGCTGCTAAGCATAACCTGAGGAAGGCATGCTAGGTGTAGGTACAGAGTGCTTTTCAGTGAACCTAACTTGCTTTAGGTCAAAACAATATAGGAACACACCATTAGCATGCAAGAGTAAAAAAAAAGAAAAGAAAAGAAAAATGATTATTTGCTTCTAAATGCAAAGATTCTATACAAAATAACAACTTTCAGTTTTCTAAGCTCTTTCCAGCCTCTGAGCTCTTGCTCATTGCTCTTCCTGCTGCATGGGATGCTGTTTCTCCTCCTCGTGGCCAAACTCCAATACTTGAAAAAACCTCAATGACGTTATGAGATAACTAAAAATCTGAACACTGGACCAGACATTTGAAAATATTAAGAGATGATTGTATCCCACTACTGACACCAAGAAAAGATGATTATTAAATTTGGGGGCAGGATAATGGTATCGTGGTTACCATGTTAAAACAAAGAGTCCTTATCTTTTAGAGATACATTTAGAAATATTTCTGAGTACACTGAAAATTGATAGGATGTTTGGGATTTGCTTTAAAATAATGCAAGAGTTGAGGGAGGGGGGAGTGCAGGTGAAAAAAGAATAGCCATGAGCCAATAATTGTTGAAACTAGGAGACGAGTAGAAGTTCATTAGACTATTTTTCCTTCTTTTATATATGTCAGCCATTTCCACAATAAAGAAGCGTAGAAATGCCCACTTAGGTAACACGTTGCACTTGAATTTGGTTGTACGTGTACCCTTGAGCATGAGTAGTTCAGAGCATGGGCTTTGGGGTCAGACCAACCTGCCTTCGGGTCTGAGCCTGGCTGATCTCAGCTGGTCAGTTCTGTGTGGGGTTGGAAATGGGGTGTGTGTTTGGGGTGCAATGGGGAGAGTAACTAATACAGAGGAAAGTCCAGGGAAGCTTCACCCAAATAATTTAAGAGGAATCTCCCCCATATCAAGGTCAGCTGATTAGCAACTTTAATTGCAGCTGCAACCTTAATTATCCCTTGCTCTGTGACCTAATGTGTTCACAGATTCCAGGGATTAGGATGAGGTCTTTAAGGGACCATTGTCCTAGCTACCACAAAGGATGTGTCCTATAAAATATCCGCAGTCTGGAATTTTCCAATGCATCCCCATGGCGTCATTTTTGCATGTTCCTCTGTCCTCTGCAGTTCACATAAACTGCAGATTGAATTAGAGCCTTCACTGATGCAAGGGCAATTTATTTTTGGCAAGACTACCTCACAGGTGGTGTTGTGAGTGTTCAAGTTGTAAAGACTTAGGTTGTTTTTCAGGACGGGGCACACATAGGCACACTAAATGGACTGAGAATTTACAGCTGCTTATAATAAATCCTTCTGTTGTAATTCACAGGGTATCACCAAATTAGACTGGGAGAAATTTTCAAAGAAAGACAACATCAGGAAATCAAAGATATACATTTCTTTTGTTCTTCATGCAGGAAAAAAAAGAGTCCGTTTTTTCCAACTGTTAGGCAAAAAAAAATAAAAAAAGGAAAAATAAGGAAAAGATTTTCAAAAAATATTAGAGAAAAAAATAACTTTTAAAACAAAGCAAGAAAGCTGCATACCCAGCATGCTCTGATCAGCGGCTCTAAAAGCACATTTTATCTGTAACTCAATTTTTCTCAGCCCCGAGGGCTCCCAGGCTCTCGAATAGATATCCAAAACGCACGACCCCCAGAAAGGCCCCCAGAGTGCATTCAAAACTAAAACGAAATACAGTTGATACTAATTTCTTCACCATTTCAGCCACTGGCAAAGCCCTGGTCTCCAAATTAAATCAGGAGGATAAAAGTTTGCTGAGGAATATATAAAGAAGAAATCTTTCCAGCCCAGATGAGGTGAGGAAGAATAACCACTCGACCCAAGACATGGACTTATTTTTGTTTTCTTCTGTTGTTACCATTGATGTTTTCAATTTTCTAAAATTGCTTACATCTCTGGGTTTTCAAATGTCAGAGGCAGAAGGTTTCTCACCTTACAGGCTTTCCCAGAACCCTGTCATCAAATCACAGACTGGCCAACAATGCCATTAACATGTATCTATGTCACAGATGAACATCGTATTTCATAGTAACTGGTCTTTTTTAAAAAGAGAGAGAGAGAGAGAGAGCAACTTAAGATCACAGGACACAGACTTGGCCACGAGAGTGGAAAAAGTAGGGAGGAGGAAGGGGGGAAAATGTTTTCCAAAGAGCTTTTCAAATGGGGAGGAAAAGTCATTGGTCGTAAAATGTGGCTCTATGAAATGAAAGCAATGTAATTTAAAATACAGTGTGAATTTATTCACACTCATGGACTGGGGAGAGATTAGTTGAAGATGTGCTTTGTAGAGTCTAACACCATAACTACATAAGTAATAGAATAATTGAAACAAGTAACATAGTAACTATATAAGTAAAAGAACTTAAGATGACTACATATACTTAAGCAATACATAATTTTTCAATTCTTCATTTTATTGGTTTTTCTGACTAAAAATATTTAATCCATGTGGATATGTATAACTTAGAATATGGAAACTTTTCATAATTCTATGACATAGAAAAAAACACTGTTAACAGTATTGGGTAAGTTATTTTCAATTTTTTTCTATGCAGAAAGACATATAATCACATATGTTTGTGTATATATAAACACAGTTACTCATTTATAATTATATATAGCATATATAATAAATTATATATCACATTTTATGACAAAAAAGTTTCTTCAAAAATAGGATCATAGAAAACATAGCTGTCAACTTGCTTTTTTAACTTAACAGTGAATCATGGATATCTTTATACTTTGACACGTCTATCTGATCTGATCTTTTGGATGTCTGCATTATAGGCCATAAAGAGCAGTGCTTGTTCATATAATTAATTCCCTCTTTTAAGGGCACTTGTGTTGTGACCTTTTGAATGACCTTCTAGGGACAAAAAAGGAAGAGTGTATTAAATCCCTTCTCAAGTAAAAGCAACGTAAAATGCACATTTTAAAACTTTTTTTCCCTGTGCCAGGTTCTATGGAATAAAAAATAGCGCCTAAGCCATAGAGTGGTTTATTGATTAAATGAGACCCAATAAGCAGGAATTTCCTCCCCCTGGTTGCTTAATAAACAGGAGCTAGTTTGCATAACAATTTTGTTAGTGGTATAGAGTCATTTCTTTTGCAGCTTATTTCGCTTGGTTTTGCCAGCAGCACTGTGCATTAAGAAAGGCAAGGATGGTTGCTATCATACCCATTTTACAGAAAACCAAGGCTCGGAAAGGTGACGTTCACAGGGGCTCCTCCCCCAGCTCTGTGGAGTGTGGAGAGGCTTCCTGGAGGTAGTGCCTGACTGCTAGAGGATTGGGATAAGACGCTGGCTCTGCCCCTCACTCACTGTGGGACCCTGAGCAAGTTGCTTAAGTTTTCTGTGCCTCAGTTTTGGCATCTATAAAATGGGAACAAAAAAATACTGCGTCCTAGAATGGTGAAGATGAGATAAATGAATATGCGTCAATTTATGCAACTAGTGATGGTTTTAAAACATAAATCAGATCTTGTCACTCTTCAGCTCAAACATTTCCATTGGCTCCCATCTCATTTGCAGTAAAATCCAAAATCCTGATGTAGAATAGCCCATGAGGCTTGATGCGACCTGGTTGTCCAGCTGTCTCCCCTTTGGTCCCGTCCTTTGGCTACTCCTCCATCCACTGGCTTCCTGGCTGCCCGACACCACGTCCAGCCCTGCCTCCAAGCCTTGGGACATTTTCTTCCCTCTACCAGGAAATAATATTTGTGTACTTGTTTCTTGTCCATCTCCCCCGCTCTTAATGTGAGTTGATGAGTGCAAGAAAGGGCTCTGTTTCGTGCGTCACTGCACTCCAACACTTAGAAGAGTGGCCCCCACGCGGAAGACCCTCCATCAACGTTAGGTCTCCCAGGCGGCAGGAGGGAAGGGCGTATCAGGCGATGGGCCCAACACGAGCAAAGCCATGGTGGTGGGGAACAGAGCGTGACCGCAGCTGGGGACCACACGGAGCCTTTTCCCGGGGCCACTACCTCGTTAGAGAGAACTGCCACTGCTTACCACCGAGACACCCGGGATGCATCACACAGCTGACATGCCTTACGCTGATACTTCCTCAAACATTGCTTTGTCCCCTGCTCTGTCCGGTCGCTTGTCCTTTCCCGGGGCCATTGCTGCCTTCCTCTGCAGACCTCAAGGCGAGTGGCACAGACAACCAGGATTGGGGGCCGCTCAGTCCCAACTAGCAGGTTTGAGGGGCGTGCTTAGGAAGGCCTGCATCTAACAGAGTGAGAGAAGGACTTTGGGAGGACAGAAGCGTCCCCAGGGGAAAGCTGCCTTGTGGAGAATTCACAGCTCCCAGCAAATAAACAGAATAAAAACTAGAAAGGGCTGCACCTCATTGGCCCCTTTAAGAAAGACGCCTTGGGATTCTGGCTGGAGGTGGAAGCAGGAAACTGAACACACTAAGAAGGGGCTGCCCAACCAAATAAATAATCATTTATTAAGGGACTTGTCTCCACAGCAGGAAATCGGCAGGGTGGTGGGGGGCAGAGCCTCCTTGGAGAGGTGGCCATCTTTAAAGGGGGTCCGGCTTGATTTGAAACACTTGTCTCCAGATGGAACCCGTAAAAACCCAGAGCCTCAGCCTGTTCCAACCCTCCCCGGAAAAGGAAGAGCAGTTGAACAGCTTTCTAGAACCTTCCGGGGCAGAAAGAAAGACAAGGAATTGAGAGACTTCTCCAGACCCCCACACTGGCTTCCCTCAAACTCGTGCCCACAGGACTTTTCTCTGGATTTTTGGCTGGGGCTAAGATGAGAGCCCAGCAGCATGTTTTGTTTCTGCAGAGGGAGGTTATCTTTGAAATGAAGCCAAGGGAAGGTCTGAGGAGAGGTTTCCTGGTCACAGCGCTGGGCAGAGCACCCAGGATGCGGCTTTCCTGAGAGCCAGATTGGCGGAGGCTCCTCTGCTCCCCTCTCTTGAAATCTTCATACCCTCTCCTTCCCTGGAGCCTGTGCGGGGTTTTCTCCCTTTGCCTGGAATGTTCTCTCCCCACCATACCGTTGTACACCACCACCCCTTGGCCTGGGCAACTCCTCCTCTGTCTTTTAGATCTCGGCTCAACCAGGGAAGCCCTCTCTGATCACGGGACCAACCAGCTGAGCTGCCTCATACGGGGCTCACACGCCCGCCCCTCTCCAAACAGCGCATTGCTCGGGCGTTGCGCATTCACATGGGTGTGATGGCTGCTTCTCCACTGCTTGTGTCGTGTTCAACACTAAAGCCACAGTGCGTGACACACGATAGAACCCCAATGAATGCGTGCTGAATGAATGAATGAATGGACGCTCAGGGAAAATATGTGGGTGTACCTCAGTCTCCTGGTTAAGGGTGCAAACACTTGAATGCATGCATGAGCGAGTGGATGAATGAATAAATGAGTGAGCGACTGAATAAGTAATAAATGAGTAAGTGAATGAATGAGAGACTAAGTGAAGAAATGAATGAGTGAATGAATGAATAAATAAGTGACTGAATAAGTAATAAATGAGTAAGTGAATGAATGAGAGACTGAGGAAATGAATTAGTGAATGAATAAATGAGTGAGTGAATAAGTAATAAATGAGTAAGTGAATGAATGAGAGACTAAGTGAGGAAATGAATGAGCGAATGAATGAATAAATGAGTGACTGAATAAGTAATAAATGAGTACGTGAATGAATGAGAGACTAAGTGAGGAAGTGGATGAATGAATGACTGAAAGAGCAAGCAAAAGGAGGAATGAATGAATGATGGCTCCCTCAGGGTTGAGCCTATTAGTTAATAGCTTTCTTCTGCCCCTCCTTTCCTCTGTACGCAGTCAGAGAAAGACACAGGAGAGGTTGGCACGAATGTGACTTCACCCGAAACACACGGCGAGGGAAGGAGGGCATTTCCCGAAGGGGCACCTGGTGGTCGGGGGGCGGGGGTGCTTCCAGGCAGAAGCTGACCCCCAAGGGGCAACTCTGTCCCTGACCCCTTTCACCTCCCCTTGTTCTGATCTTTATGGGGCCGTCTGCCTTTTAGCATCAAAGGAGACAGCAGGGCCGTGACTTGTCCCACAACAGTTCTATAAAAATGTAATTACCCAATAACCCGCTGTCTGCAAAACAAACCATCTTCCTGTTTCTTCTCCCATAAAAAGCATTTGACAGCCCTGTTCTATCAGCTTATAAAACCTGGAGAGAGTTGGCTTAGCCCCCTCTGAAATGAAAACCCTCGGGGGGCAGAGTCCCAAGTGGGGAGAAACACACCTCTGACCCTCTAGGCTGTGGCTTCAAAGTCGCTGGAGGTTTCCAGAGAAGCCAAGGAGAGCAACTCATCCCGGGACTCTGAGGCACTGGACAATGCAAGTCACACCTAGAAAGGGCAGGGGGCTTGGAAACGCTGAGAGCCCAGGCTGGCTGCAGGCACAGGCAGCATCCTCGAAACTCACTTGAAAGGTCATTCGTTCATTTATTCACTCAACAAACATTTATCAGGCACCTGTTATGTGCTAGACATTAGGTTAAGCCCTGAGGGTTCAAGCCTGGTACAATGGGTGCCAGTCCTTTAAGAAACTCCCGTCTAAAATAGGCATTTATTTTAAATGATAATGGAACACCTTGATCTGAATGTATTGACATGCAAAAATTGCGAATAATCCATCATTACATGGTTGAGAAAGGTCATAAAACGGTAAGTACACATGGCTTCATTTTCAGTACTTTTTTCATTGAAAGAAAAATACAATGAGTTTGGAGGTAGTGGTCCTACATCGTGATTTTGGGGGCTATGTACTGGGTTAAAAAGTCCCCCCAAAAGCTACATCCAAGTCCTAACCTCTGGTGCCTGTGACTATGGTCTTATTTGGAAATAGGTTCTTTGTAGATGTAATTAAGGCAAAGATCTAGATGAGATTGTACTGGGTTGGGGATGGTCTTAAATCCGATGAGAGTGTCCTTATAAAAAAGGAGGAAGAGATTCGATACATGCAGGGAAGAATGTTTTTTGGGAACACAGAGGAAGAGATTGCATGAAGCAGCTACACACCAAGGGTCTCGAGGGGCCACCTGAAGCGGGAAGAGGCAAGACAGGAATCCCCCCTAGAGCCTTGGGCAGGAGCGTGGCCCTGCTAGCCAGCACCTCGATTGCAGACTTCTGACCTCCAGGACTGTAAGACAATAGATTCCTATTGTTCTAAGCCCCTCCGTTTGTGGTCACTGTTACAGCAACCACAGAAACGAATCCAGGTTGTCTACCAGACTGCATGCTTTTGTCACAGACCTGTTCGTTAAAAAAGGGTAGTTGTACTGTATTTAAATTATATTTTGATTTTTTAAAAAATACACAGTGTGATTGAATAGACATTTCTTTCTGTTTTTCTATGCATATCTTCTAGGACAACAGCAGAGGCATAGAGACACTCAACATCCTTAGTCACTAGGAAACGACAAGTCAAAACCACGCCAAGACACCACTTCACACACGTTAGGACGGCTGTAATCGAAACGTGAAATGGTGACAAGTGTCGGTGAGGGTGTGGGGAAACTGGAGTCATTGGCATTGCTGCTAGGAATGTACAATGGCGCTGCCACTGGGGGGAAACAGTGGTGATTCCTCAGAAAGCTAAGCCTAAAATTACCATAGGACCCAGCAACTCCACTGCTAGGCATAAACCCAAAATAATTGAATGCAGGGACAAAAACAGATACTTGTACATCGACGTTCATAGCAATATTATTCACAGCAGCCGAAAGGCGGTAACAACCCAAGTGTCCATTAGCCAAGGAACAAATACACAAAACGTGGTAGTCTATGCGTATGGTGGAATATTATGCAGCCATGAAAAGGAATGAAATTCCGATGCACGCAACAACGTAGATGAGCCTTAAAAACATTATGCCAAATGAAAGAAGCCAAACACAAAAGGACAAATACTGTTTAATTCCATTTATGCGAAGTACCTAGAATAAGCGAATTCCTAGAGACAGAAAATAGAATAGAGGTTACCAAGGGCTGGGGGAAAGGGAAGGGGAGTTATTGTTTAATGGGTACAGGGTTTCTGTTTGGGATGATGAAAAAGTCCTGGAGACAGAGGGTGGCAGTGGTTATATAACGTCATAAACATCCTTAATGCCACTGAATTGTACACTTAAAATAGTTTTACGTTATCTATATTTTATCAATTGAATCGATTTAGATATAGATATAATATAATATAATATATATATTAGCAAGAAATGCCTAGATGTTACCAGGGATGTAGGGTAGGTTTTGTTTTCTTTTTTATAATTTTTGGTGTTGCTAATACTCGTGATACGATGAACACATGTTGCCTAAGGAGCTCACGGTCGCGTGGGCGAGACAAATAAGGAAATTGACTGTTGCAGTCTACAGTAACACACACAGAGAGCCGGGAGCATCTAAATCAGGCTGCGGGGTGCCACAAAGGGTCCCCAGCGAGGGCACGATGGGCTAAGCAAGGAGGTGGGGGTGGAGGAGAGGGGACATTCCAGGTAGAACAGGCACTGACAGTGTCTGTGTCTTATTAATATTACCCAAGCAATTAAGAGAGGCAATGTGTATAAAGGACTTCACGAAGAGTCTGGCATGGATTAAGTACTGGAAAATGCTAGTTAGTTATCGTTACTGGTATCGTCGTAATCAGCTTCAGCCGAACTGCTGAGTTTGAATCTTGGCCTTGCTACTTACTTACTGTGTGTCCTTGGGTGAGTTAGTTAACCTCTCTGTGCCTCAGTTTCCTATAATGTAAAATGAGGATAAATAATAGCACTTACCCCTTAGGGTGTTGTGAGGATTAAATAACTTAATACATATAAACCAATTAAAACAGTTCCTGGCATATGGAAAGGACTATATAAGAGTCAGCTATTGTGTTTTTTTAAATTTTATTTTAAATGCCTATAAAGGACAGGAAGGTTCTGGAAATAGCATAAAAGAGAAATGGAATGGCTAAACGTGCCTGGGGAAAGAGCAACATAAGAATCCTCTTCGTAGAAATAAAAAGCAAATAAAGCCTTTGGAAAGGAAACAAAGGGAAATCGCAAATCTGAAAATAAAAGTGTCTCATGATTATGGGGTTGCGTTTGGGACCAAGATATTTTTAGCTCACAAAATGGAGTTAAAATGGGTTTCGACAAAGTGAAAAGATGCTGAAAACACATAAAGGAGTCAGGCTCGCAAGGATGAACATAAGTCAGCCTCTCCGTGAGAGAAAGCCCCACTGTATTCAACATTTGGAATTGATGACTTGGTGGTTTCCTTTGCAGAAGAAAATATCTTGACATTTCCTGGTAAGTCTTCCTTCCTACCCTGTCGCCCTTCACGATGTTCTATATCAGCCGAGCGTCTCTGCTGCAGTGTTGATGGGTGTGTGTACACAGACAGTGTTTTCAATACTTCCAGATTGCTGAATCTGGAAGGCTCAGAGCGGTATCCGCCACCGTCCTGAATATGCAGGCGACTCTCCCGCGTACGCGCCCCTTAATGCGTAGTCACAAATCACTCCTCAACGAATTCCAGCATTTCAAAGCTGCGGTATAAATATCCCAGCCAGAAGAACAGCGTGGAAGCCGTACGTGCTGGGTTTCAACCCTCTAGACTCCCTGGAACCACTGTTTGAGGTTCTGGCAGCCTCAGTGTGGCCCTTTCATCCTTCTTAGGGATATGAATGGTGTGTTAAGCCAATAAGAGACAGCATGTGGTCTCTGAGTGCAAGCCACAGCGGGCGCTTCAGGGCTCTCGGATCTGCTTTGAAATTTTGAATAGCAAACCCTGTCTCCTTACTCGCCTGCATTATCATCTTGTGAATGGGTACAGTGACATCTTATTCTGGCACAGAATAAAAGGTCATAAAGGTTTTGAGCTAAAAGTGACCGGGTCAGTAAAAAAAAAAAAAAACTATAAATATTGGGACTTTATTTTGCATTTGAGGGAAAGCTTTGGAAACATCCTTTTATCCATTAGTAATACATTCAGCTTTGAGTAACAGAATACCCCACCACGGTGTCTTCATTTATTAGGAGTTTTTTTTTTTTTTCTTATATAACATGCATTCCAGAAGTGGTTCAGCAGCTCAGCCATGTCTTGGCCAAAATTTTGACAAAATAGCTGCTGCAGCTCCAGCCATCACACTCAAATTCAAGACAGAAAAAAGTAGAAGGGAAAAGTGCTGCATATGCCCCCTGGGAAAATTAGCTGGACGTCATGGTGTGCACCTGTAGTCCCAGCTACTTGGGAGGCTGAGGCAGGAGGATCACTTGAGCCCAGGAGTTTGAGGTTGCAGTGAGCTATGATGATGCCACTGCACTCTAGCCAGGACAACAGAGCAAGATCCTGTCCCCCCCCCAAAAAAAATTCTCTCTTAAAAAAAATGTAAAAAAAATAAAAGAAGAAGAAGCAATCTAGGAAACAGAAGAAAAGAACCTTAAGCAGAAGTAGTAACAATGTGATACCATTAATTTCTTGAGGGGGAACTGATAAATTTTATGCATTTTGACCTGATACCAGGATATGTTCTTTAAGATCTTGTGAAATACGCAATGCATGAAGGCAATACCTGTAGAGATGTTCTGAAATAATTCATATGGGTGGGCAGTCAGATGCCAACCTTCTCGTCTCATGGACGTGAGTAAATCTCCCTGATTCCCCTGCTAGGAAATGATATTGTTCCCTATTCCCAGAACCTGCAATGAGACATGAAGAGAAACTTGGAACAACCTAGCCAGTGGCTGTTTCCTGAGCAAAGCAGACATGGCTCCGACCCTCACACAACATACAGTCTAGTGAGGCAAAAAACAACCACATGAACAAATGTGACGCTGTCCATCAGCACCGTGCGGAGAGCTACGGCACTTAACAGGAAGCGGGAGACCCCAACTGAAGCCGGGTCTGATCAGGGCAACGCGTAGGAGCCCAAGCTCGAGAATCAGACCTGGGTCAACTTCCCAACACGCTGTCATGTCCAAGCCGAGTCCACTGGGACAGCGATAAAAACAAGCACTTCCCGAGCATGTCCTGTGTGACAGACGCCACACTTGGCATTTTTAATCACCATGGCAACCATGTGAGGTCATCTAGTCCCATTTTAAAGGGAGGATAATCAGAGATACAAATTCACCTCCGCGAGGTCACAGAATGGCCAAGGGGAGGAGGTTGGTATGAACCTGAGTTACACCTACTGCTGCAGCCAAGTCATTCAACCTCCCCAAGTCTCAATTTCCTCACCTGTGCAGATAATTGGGAGGTGACTGTACCTGCCCCAGAGGCTGGTAGAAAGAATTAAGGGAAATGATTGTGGGGGAGAGCGGGACGGCAGACCCTGCCTAGCAAGCAGCTTGTGTTCAATAATTGGTAACTATTGTTCGAATTCTGCGTTCCGGAGGTTCGTTTGGTCTTTCCTTTGAGTCCTCTTGTCCTGGGCCATGTTTGAACCCAGCCATGCCAACTGATTCATCTTTATAGCTGCTTTGAGATCTCAGGAATCAAAAGAGACTAAAGTATTCTTTTCTTTTCTTCCTATCCCTTTCTATGCTAATCAGGACATCCCCAAGTTAACATCTAACAACCTACACAAGAAGAAATAAATCAAAGAGTGATAAGAACTTCAGTTCAAAATTTAAAAAGCCAAAACAACCCCCAGATCTCTTAAAAGCTATAGTGGTCAGATAAAGTCTCACAATTAGACCCAGTGACTTTTGCCTGTTTCGAACCATGAAGAAATTTCTCCAGGGATGAAACTGGGAACATATATCTTGACTCGTTTGGGGCTCCGTGGCCTCATTAAGCCAAGTCAATAAGAGGAGTTATTTAAGCAAATGGATAAAGGCCATTTGTTATTTCATACTTTATATTCACAAAGGGCTGATCCATTCTGTGGCCCCACCTGCTCCTGAACGCACGTCACATGTTAACGTTTTCAGAGCCTCTCTCGGACGGACGGGCACGCTTAGGTATTTGGAATGAGCAGGTGTTAGCGTTTTACAGGTAAAGACGATGAGGCGAGAAAAGCTCTCAAACAAGAAGACAGAAGCAAGGCGTGGCTTAGTCCTGTTTCCCACATCACGGAAATGAGAAAATTCCCACCTCCCGGAATTGCTGTAAAGACGGAGGGAGATAATGGATGTCAAACAATTATCACAGAAACTGGCACGCGGAAGCTCTTGCGATTGCATCAGCATTATAAACAATAACCAGAAACAGATCCAGCAATTTAGGCTAAATGGACCCTCTAAATGTGTCAAAGTTCAATCTGGGTTATTTTTTTTTTGTTTGCTTTTTTATAGAGACAGGATCTCGCTCTGTCGCCCAGGCTGGAGTGCAGTGGCACAATCATAGCTCACTGCAGCCTCAAACTTCTGGGCTCAAGCGATCCTCCTGCCTCA
>VBSM01003044.1:5841432-5874042 GCA_008086735.1 Cheirogaleus medius
AGAGAGAGAGAGAGAGAGAGAGAGAGAGAGAGAGAGAGAGAAAAAACATGCACATGTGTGAGCAGGGATCAAGCGAGCAGCCGTGGAACTCTGCCTTGCCCAGAGACAGGGTGGGAGTGTGCCGAGTGTCTAATTTCTGCTGGCGTGAGCAGCCAGGGAAGCACATGTGTGACCTGACCTGGGAGGTCAAAGTGACCCACAAACAGCTGACCACTCCCAACCCTTCTAGTTCCAATCCAGAGGCTGTTTTCAGAGCTCAGCGACTTCTCCCTCTCTGCAAAGTCCATCCCCGGCCACCATTTCCCCTACAGCCCCCTACCTCCCCTTGCACAATGGAGAGCTCACCCAGCTGCCAAAACGCAGCAGCTGGGACGGGGGGTGGGGGGTAAGAACTCTGAAGATGACACAACGTGGCTTACTGAGAAAACGGAAATGTGATCTGTCCTCCTGGGGCCGGCACCGCTGGGGGGGGGCAATGAGCTGCCAGGTATAATTAGACTAAACCCCAGCAACAGGCTCCTTGCCTCATTCATGTCAACGCCCTTTGCTTGGCATGTGTTTCTGGTGCCCAAGCAGCATGGCTTCATCCAACTACTGACCTGGAAGAGCTTCACAGCAGAGAAGGGGTCTGTGGTTTGCTCCTTTTATGGCCACGGCCATCGTCCTTACTCTAGGAAAATTAGTAATAATAAATAGTCACTAATAATGACTAATGATCATAGAAATAATACTAATGCAATCATAGCAACCACCTTTTGAGTATATCCTTGGTGGCAGGTACTTGGCAGGGTACCTAGCGTACGTAACCTCATTTAATCCACCCAACAACCCTATGGGGCAGGTAATATTAGCCTCATTTTCCAGAGGATGATACTGAGGTTCAGAGAAAATGAAGTGATAGAAGCAGAAACGGAACCGGGGTTTTCTGGCCTTCCGAGCACAGGTTCTCTTAACGGCTCTGTCCTGTGGGTCTCCCCGTCCAGACATCAGCAACTCTGTCTGCTTCTGAAACGTGCTGCCATAGTTCCAGCTTGTGAGTGAGCTCCAGACTCTAACCTCGGATTCTGAAAACTGGATTCTCACCCATAACGAGTAGGGCTTTGTCATGCGGTTTGACGCAGCCTTGCGTACGTGGTGGTCATGGTGGGAGAAAGGTGAACAGGAAACTGCCCCTGACCTTGGAAAGTATGAAAGATATTTGACTGAGACAGTGAAACAAACCGAACTGGCCTCCATTCTGATATATGTATTTCTGATTGCCCTCGTTCAAGCCCAACTTCTGTAACAGGCCCCGCACATATGTGCTCAGATCTACCAGGCATTGACTGAGCCCCTGCTGGATGCAGTAGGCTTCTGTAGGCACTATGCAAAATGCAGGAAGAATCAAAGTGCTGTCTCCGTAGAAGAGTCAAGTCACTGAGGCAGGAAGCAGTTTCCCCATGAGATGCAAAGGTGCTAGTCACTCGCTGCACGTCTAACGGTTGCAAAAGGCTGTTTTGAGGCTCCTGGGATGGACAGATGAGTTGGACAAAGCAGCTGTCCCCATCTCCCAGCATTCAGCATCCAACATCTTCACAAAACAAATACGCTTCTGCATCTTTTTCCAGCTATCCTTGAGATGGGAACTAATTGCCTCCTTGTAACTTCAGAACGATCAGCATCCTTTGGGGCGAACATGCACACACAGGCTGATGAAGTCTTTTCTGATGGGATTCAGCCCAAGCCTTCTTATAGCAGAATGCCCTGTTTACTCATTAGGAGAGCTCTGGACACGCAGCAGACAGGCTGGCTCCAGGACATTTAAAAAAGGTCAAGAATCAAGGGCCCAGGAAGGCAGATCAGCTGGGACTCTGATCATCAGAGCATCCCGGGAGAAGGGTGGTTTTCTAAACGCACCGACATTGTGCTCTGTCCTAGGAGAGACTGTGTGTGACCCCGTGGTCAGAGGCAAGCCTCTTTAGGACACGCCCTTTCTCCGCAGCCCGAGATGGCCAATCACCCTTGGTTCCTGCCCTCGGTCGGGAATCTTGCCTGAGTCGCTTTGACGGTGGGGAAACCGAAACTGCTTTGAGGAAACTTTCTTGGAAAAACTACCACCTTGGGGAAACTGAGGCAATAAAACAAAAGAGAATTCTTCCCTCATCCTAAAACCCACAGGGTCCTTAAGAGTAATCTCTTATTCCAACCAATGGGAAAGTAACGACTTAAACATGAAAGGCGGCGCAGGGTGGGGACAGTTTAGCTCACCTTGATGCACCAGGCATTCCTGCGAAACACTCAACGTGCATTATCTCATTTAATACAACCACCCTACGAGGTACCTGCTTTTAGCCCCTTGTCACAGGTGAGGCTCAGAGACATCAAATCACACACCCAGAATTATCCAGCTAGTTAAGTCGTAGAGCTGGGATTCAAACCCAGGTCTCTCTGAATCCAGGTTGGCCTGATCGACTATGGGAATTAGAAAGGGGTTTGGGCAGCGGGCATAGTGAAGCCCAGAATGGAGGGGAAGGATATCTTTGTTTGTTGTTTGTTTTTCCCAGCACAGTTCGGGAGAAAGAGAGCCCTGACAGGCGGAACTGGTCAGACTGGGGGTGATTTCATGGTGGACTTAGAAGACAGGTGGATGACTCACCACCTGAATGTTTTATAGCTGCTAGAAAACACAAAAAGAGAAACCTGTTGGCTAGCATCCTGGAAGAAGAAACTCCCCTTGTTTCACAGAGACAGAAACAGAAACACACATGGAAGTGTCCTGCCCAAATATGGACAGGGATTATTGGTCTGTCCTGGTTTCTAGAACACTGCGTTTTCAAATACCAACAATAGCAACAACAACAATAATAATAGCAGCCAACAGTGCTTTTTACGCTCAAGCTCTGTTCTCCTCCTAAGGCTCAAAGAGATTGAGTCCATTGCCTAAATCACACAGCTACTGAATGGCGGAGATAAGACCTTAACACCGAGACGGCCTGACTCCGAATCTGAACTCATAACTCCTAGGCTGGGCTTCCTCTTTAGAACAGCATTCATTCAACAAACGTTCATCCGCAACATTAAGCATAGTGTTCCGGATGAGTAAGACCCTGCCTCCCCTGCGCGAGCTAAGCAGTCCATCAAAGAGACAGACACATGCAGAGACGATTTAATACCGTGCACACATGCTTTGTTGGGGGAGAAGGAAAAAAAAACAGCCGGAGTGAGTTGAACAAAGGCTACCAAGAGATGCCACACGAGCTGGGTTTTGAGGGTTAAGTAGGTGGTGTTTGCCCAGTGATGCAGGGAAAGGTGTTCCCACAGAGGGAACAGCAAAGCATGAGGAAGGAAGCACAAGGTGTCACTAGGTAACAAGAAATGCTAACTGGCCAGCGTATGACGTAGGGAATGGAAAGAGATGAGGTTGAGGAAAAAAAAATCCCAAAAGCCTATTAACAGGTAAACAGATAGGAAAAAAAAAATCTGTGCTGTAACTATGTGCAAGATTACCCCACAACAAAAAGAAACGACTAATATTAATATAAGCAACAATATTGATAACTCTCAAAAACATCATGTTGAGTGAAAGAAACAAGACAGCGAAGAATGTAAAATTCTAGAACAGGCAAAACTAAGTAATAGCGAAAGACACTATTGGGTTGTTGACTAGACAAGAGCTGAAGATACTTCAGGGTCATGGAAATGTTCCCTCTTTTGACTGCAGTGATGGTTACATGGGTGTGTAAGTGTGTCAAAGCTCATTAAGTCAAAGTTGTAGGATTTGTGCATTTTAAGCGTAAATTATACAACAATTTGAAAAAAGAGAGAAGACAGAGAAAAAGAGAGGTGAAAAGGTTTGATGGGAACCAAGTCTGAAGGAGTATGTACGCCTCGCTAAGGACATCAGACTCTGGCGGGCAGGAGGGAAGCTGCTGAGATGTTCAAGCAGAGGGGTAACCAGACACAGCTCGAGGCTGAGAAAGGTCACTCTGGGCTCCAGAGGAGGACAGAGAACTGGAAAAAGGCAAGGAGGACCATTAGAAGGCTGGTACCCAAGACATGGCAACCTATTCAATCAGGGCAGTTGTCATAGTGACACAGAGAAGCAGGGATGGGGTCGTCCAGGAAGCAGAATTTGGATGTCAACTGGATGTGAGAGGTAGGGAACAGGGAAGGTTCTGGATGACTCTGACTTGGAAGTCACAGGTCCCGCCTACCCTCAATGGCAGGGGATTACACAAGAGAGTGAAGACCAGCAGGTGGGGACCTTTGAGGGCCATCTCATAGACGGTCTGCCACACTGGATGGCTTTTCTGTCTCCTTCAGCAGAGCCCTCTGCTACCGGCACATCAAAAAGGACACAGCTGCCCTTCAGCTCAAAAGATCTATAGCATTAAGATCCCTCCGACCTGGCAGGCCACCTGCTGTAAGGCACCAGCAAACCCAATGTCCTGTCTTTGAACAACACTGAACAGAGGCACATACTTGCATTCTGAGATACAAACAAGCTTCATGAGCTAATCGGATGTGTCATCTCCTCTAAAGGCCGATTGGACTTGGCTTAGAAACACTTTCATAAAATGAAGCTGTCCTGTTTGAGATTAAGCAAAATCACATAGAACTCAGGACACCTTTGAGCCCAAGTTACATTTATTCATTCAGCAAATATTTAATGAACACCTATTTAGTGCCAGCACCATTCTAGGGATTGAGCACACTGTCGTAAACTTTGTCTTCACGGACCTCACTTTCTATTGGAGGAGAGTTCAGGGAGAGACAGAATGAAATAAATCTATCACATTTTCTGCAATGTTAATAATGCATCCAATATGACTCCATTATAAAGTTTAAACATGAAATTTTAAAATCCCATGGTTTATTTCCAAATATGAGACTTACTTTTAAAAAAGTTCATTGCCAATTCCAGTAACTCTTGCCTCAGCAGAAAGAAAAGTTTCTCCAAATTGAAATTAATTTTTTAAAAACTATAAAAATCTTCGTTGAGGTGGTGATGATGTGAGTATATGTGTTTGTGAAAACTCACTAAAATATTACATTCTGAATGTGTGTGTTTTATTGGATATGTAATTTATAAATGTATTGGATATATAAATTATATATCCAATAAAGCAAATAGATAAAAATGGAAGAACAAACAAAAATTAATTTCATAAAAACCTACCTGGGAAGTATCATGCCTGAAGACAGGTTTTCCTAAATTGGCATTAACATTAATAGATCACGAATTATTAATATCTGAAAATATTGATTATAATCACATAATTTGTCATTGCGCCACTCTGAACACAAGAAAATAGTCTCCTACATTATGAATATACAGCAACTTTATATTTTACATGCCTTTATTTTATTTCTTATGCAAACATCATCAGCCCATTAACAGAATACCAAGTCTTGCAAAATAATAATTAAATTCAGTCATCTTTGATATTTTCCCAAACTTCAATGATAAGAAACAGTATCATTACACACCAAAAAATTTTATTTTTGTTATTATGAGATATATATATTTGGATTGGAGCGCAGGACATATTTTATTCAGCAGTTTGCTAGTTTGCATTATAATGTTGAAATGTTGGACATTTAGTGTGTGGGCTTCTCTGTGCCCTCCCGCCCTGGCTCTCGCAAATGTCACTGGTGGGGCTGCCCAGGTAGCTCTCCTTCGTCTTTCAGCCAGAGCAGTGGCTGAAAGCAAAGCGGCAAGAATCACTGAGTTCAGTGCAGTTCTGCCCGGCATGGCTGTGTGACCTGGGGCAAGGCACTCGCTGCTCAGAGCCTCGGTTTCCCCACCTGTAAAATGGAGCTGGCAGTAGAAAGAACATACTTCATAGGGATACAGGAATGTTGGCAGAGAACAGAGCTGGGGCTCCGGGAGCCCGAGAGATGGCAGGGAGTGAATTAACTACCAGCGCCGCCCCTGTTCAGAGGAAGCTGACGCAATGTGCGAGTCCCACAGGGCCCAGTCTCAGACACTGGGGGCCACCAGCACCGTCCAGGGAGCTTGTCAAAATGCAGATTCCCAGGACCCTTTCCCAGAAATTCCGATTCACTAGGTCCCCAGATGGGGCCCAAGACTCTAGATTTTTTTTTTTTTTTTTTTTGAGACAGAGTCTCACTCTGTTGCCCGGGCTAAAGTGAGTGCCATGGCGTCAGCCTAGCTCACAGCAACCTCAAACTCCTGGGCTCAAGCGATCCTCTTGCCTCAGCCTCCCAGGTAGCTAGGACTACAGGCATACGCCACCATGCCTGGCTAACTTTTTCTATATATTTTCAGTTGTCCAGCTAATTTCTTTCTATTTTTAGTAGAGATGGGGTCTCGCTCTTGCTCAGACTGGTCTTGAACTCCTGACCTTGAGCGATCCGCCTGCCTCGGCCTCCCAGAGTGCTAGGATTACAGGCATGAGCCACCTCACCCGGCTGACTCTGGATTTTTGACATGCATCTGTTTTCAGGTCAATTCCAAGGATTCCTGCTCTTCTTGAGTTCTAAGTAAGCCATGTTCATCACACACTTTCAAACACACATGCCCTGGGGTCAGTTAGAAGTCCCAGGACCTCTGCATTCTGCAAAAAGCAATCACAGGATGCACAAACAAATGGATGTGGCTGTGTTCCAATAAAACTTTATTTACAAAACCATGCAGTGGGCCAGATGGAGTGGTGGTTAAATCCCAGCTTCATTGTGCTGTGTTGTTTTACATAAATCACCTACCTTCTCTGAGCCTCAGTCTCCTTGTGTCAAAATTCAGAAAAATAATGATACCAGCTTCACGATGTTGCTGTGAGGATTGTTAAATCAGGAGTTTTGCATGATTCCTGAAGCTCAGCAAACCATGGTCAAAGCCAGCTGTTATTAACATCTAGTCCAGTCTGCTGAGGTTTCGACCATGGTGCTGTGGTCTGAATGTTTGTGTCCTCCCCAAAATTTGTATGTTGAAATCCTAAACCCCAAGGTGATGGGATTAGGAGGTGCAGCCTTTGGGAGGTGTTGGGTCATGAGGATGCCACCCCCACAAATGAGATTAGCGTCCTTGTAAAGGAGGCCCCAGAGAGCTACCTTGCTCCCTCCACTACTCGACGACACAGGGAGGAGGCCCCCGCCAGACACCGAGTCGGCTGGTGCTCAGTCAGTCATGGGCCTTCCAGCCTCTAGAACTGTGAGCGATAAATTTCTGCTATTTATAAGACCCCCAGTTGATGGTATGTGGCTGTAACAGCCCAAATGGACTAAGACATATGGTCCCACCCCTTCCAAGCTGGGTGACCCTGGCCATATGACATAACCGCTCTGTGCCTCAGTTTCCCTTATCTAAAGTAGAGACAATAATAGTTGTGAGAACCAAATGAGACAAGAAATGCAAACTGCTCAGGACAATTCATGTAAAAGCACTGAAAATTAGCTCAAGTTATTATTTTTGCTATGTTACAACAATAAATTGTAGTTTTATTATTATATCCTATAATTTCTCACAGAGAAGAGATGGGATCAATAGAGTAAGGGGGAGAATCCATTCCTCGCAAGCAAAGAAGACAGCACCAGAAAGCTGGCCTTTCCCAAAACTTCTTAAAACGTGGGCCTTTAGCCAAAGACGCTGACTGTGGAAACATCTTTCTTTGCACTCACCGGCCAACTCAGAGACACTCAACACAGACACGAATAGAGCGGAAGCGGAATTGCATCCATCATGCGTAGTTTTGCCTCTAAATTCTTACTGAAGTTGAAACACCATGTCTAGAACCTCCTTAGTGGGGGGGAGAAAAAACTGGCCTAGTTTAATAAGTAGATGCTTTCTATTTGGTTTTAATCTTAGTTGTAGATTGGTTTCATCCTTTATTTAGTCTTCAGAATTTGCCATCAGCCTGCCGAACACCAGTGACACCGCGGCTAATACATTATCTTTATTTTATTTAATATCCAGGTCTGCGTGGATGGGTGTTCTCCCAGCACGCCCAGAAGCCAACACAATGAACTTTCCTTAAAGGAAATTCAATCGCCTTTGCGGAAAATGGTTCTGGAGCCCCTTCTCTGAGTTGATCCAGCAAACACACACGAAAGTCCAAACAGCACTAAAGTGATTAAAGCAGCTGGGATTGATCGGGGTTCTGAGTGACCTTTTGGTAACTTACCTACGGCTGCCATTTAGAGAAAGAATAATTTATGATGCAAGTCAAAGTGCAGAAAACCAAGGCAGACAGAAAGAGAATTCTGATTAGCCCTGGAGGGGTGAACTGTCAGGAAGAGCCCCTGTGAAAACAAGAAACGAAAGTGTTCGCCCGGACACAGACGCCTGCGGTTCCCAGCGTGCGTCTGCTCTTCTGGTTAGTAGAATCCAAGAATCTCAGGGCTGGGGAGGCCTTAAAGGTCTAACTGAGCCCATTTATTTGACAAATGAGGAAACTGAGGCTTAGAGCAGGGGTTGAGTCTAGGTCGTCTGCACGCCAAGTGCTAAGATTTACCCCTTTATCTAAGACAACTATACTCAAACCAGAGAGACCTTTTACCCCCAAAATGCCCTTTATTTGTAAATTCCAAATGAACTTGTAATAAAATTACAAATAAATTTGCAATGAAAATTACAGATTAAATTTGTAGAATACAAGCTTCATGAGGGCATGGATTTTTCTTTTTTTTTTTTTTTTTTTTTTTTTTTTTTCTGTTTTGTTCACTACTATACCCCCAGCACCTAGATTTGTGGTGGGAACGCAGTAGACACTCAATATATTTTTGTGCGATGAGATTTCAGGAGTAACTGTCCCCGGACTCAAGATGTGCATGAGTCAATACAGAGCCGCTGTACTCAAAATGGTGCCTATTTGGGAGACCGGATCATGAAGACAAAATATCTAGGTGCTCGAGGTATTCTGTTGGCACTAAAGATTAGTTCACAGCCTCTCCGCGAACAGTCCCTGGGATGTAGATGAAACTGGTAAAGCCTGTGCAGCTAGGAGAAGTGACGAAGTGGCCGGGACTTCCTGCAATGCACTGCCCTACCTTGGCTTACGCTGTTCCTTCCACCTGGGAAACCCCTCACCCACCTCTCAATCTTTAAGCCTTGGCTCATCTGCCACCTCCTCCAGGAAGCTCTCTTGTCTTTCTCCTACACAGAAGCAACCCCTCCCTCTTTTAGCTAATTCCCATGTACCTTTGGGATTTTGCTTAGATGCTGCTTTGGCAGGGGGGGGGCCTTCCCTGACCCTCTGGATGAGGTTAGATTTTTCTACTCCCAATATTGTTACTCTCATAACACCAATTATACTTTATTATCTGTCTCCCCCCATTGAACAGTGCTCATGAGGACTGAGACTACATCTGTCCTGTTTTGCCACCATATCCCCAGAACCTAACAGTGTCCTGCCCACGAGAGGCATGAATAAATAGATGGATGGGCAAATGGATGAATGGATGGATGGGCGGATGGGTGGATCAATTAATCAATACATAATTGAATTAATTAATCAGTGAATGACATGACAAATAAATGAATGAATAAGCTAGTTAACATTTCTAAACCTCAGTTTCCCAATCAATGAGGATGATCATACTGCCCATATTTCACAGGACTGTTGTAGTGTTAAATGAGACAATATGTGTAAAGTGCCTGCTACAGTGGTTGGCAGGTCACAAGGACTCAGTGAATGTTAGCTTTAATGGTTCCAATGTTATCTTACTTAGGGCAAGAATTGCCAACTGTGTCCTTGTGAGGCCCAGCACCCAGCACAATGTACATACTGGGTTCTCAAAAAATATCAAATAAACAAATGGATATTTTAAACCTCTCTGCCAGGACACTTCAAAATTATGGGACTATCAAATGTCAGTGTCATAAAGGAAACTAAAAAGACGTGACAGCTACACGCAATACCGGATGCTGGACTGGATCCTGAAGAATCCTAAGAACAGCGTTGGATCCATTGGCAAAGCTGCACTACAGGTAGGAGATGAGATGAAAGTGTCACATCAATGTTCAGTTCTGTGAAGTTGGTGACTGTAATGTGGTTGCATAAGAGGCTATCCACAGTCTTAGGAGATACACATTGAAAAATTAATGGGTAAAAATCCACGATATATGCAGCAAAATTATATATAGAAAGATTTTTGCACATTGTGAGATATGTCTGAGAGCTGCCTGGTATTATAGTTGTGGGTTTTCAAATCATAGTTGAAAGAAGAAAATAATGATTGAAAACAACAATAGGAAAGCAATCTGGTGAACTAATTTCTAGTAGGGAATCCATTGGTCAGCCCACAGAGGAGACAAACATGTGATTTTGCCATTGCTCCCTCTTGGCAAACGTTACTAACCAAGATGGCATCATTTCTCACTAAATCCAGACACGGCCTCAGAATCCTTCTCAACACAGCCTCTACCTTCTGAGCAAAGTTAACCCTCCGGATAAAATAGCCATGGATGCGACCCCTTCCAGAGACTTTTCTGATCCAGCTGGGGACTCATCAAGGTTCAAAGCCTTTCTGACGAAGGCACTTCACCTCCTGGAACAACTAAGTACACAGTCTTCAAACTACGGCTCAAAGTAGTCTCCTCTTGGAGACTGTCCTTGCCAAAACTTAAAATTGATTTTATTTTAGCGAAAGGAGGTGCTATGTGGTGGGAAGATTTTAGTAGTCATGTATCTTTGTGTTCAGATACCAGCTCTGCCACCTTCCAACCTGGACAAACTGTTTTACCTTCTTATGCCTCAGTTTCCCCATCTAGTAAAAGAAGGAGGGGGCATGGGTAACAACTCCCAGGCTATTGTGAGGACAAGCTAAGGTAATGGATGTGAGCATCTTGTACCCTTTACAGATAAATTATGGGATTATTTTGATCATGATTATCAGCATCATCATAACCATCATCTCTCCGCTCTTTCTTCTTTGCAATTACTCCCGGCTAATGGAGTCTTGTTTCTCTTTTAGAGAGTGAAGAGCCATCTCTGCCCAGAACATTTCCAGCTTGGGTTTTTCAACAACCCACGGAGCTCTCCTGCCTTGAACCCGAATCATGCTGGAGTTTCAAGAGAGCAGTTACATGTCCATTTCCTTCGATTATCTGTGAAAGGTGAAGTGGCCTTGCCCTCGGTCCCAGATGCCACCCAGCCGGGCCCATCTAAGGTTTGCATTATGAGCCCGCGTGGAGAAGCCGGGTCTGTGGGTTCATTCTCTGGCCCTCGCCCTCCAGCTAATAGAACCTCAGCCACTCTCTTGAGCATAAAGCTCTCTCCGGGCAAAGCCAACCAATTTAAATGGCACTCACAGCTCATGCACGTATGTCCTGGACTCCGTTGGATGCTCCAAGGGGCCAGAACAATAAAATCTATTAGGTCTCCTTTGTCCCATCTTGTCGTGAACTTCTAAGAAAAATGCACTAAGAGGATCAGTACCCAGAAAAACCTTCATAATTGTGGCTTCTACACAGCGAATGAGGACAATTACCAAGGCAACCAGCCAATCATTCTGGTTAAGGGCAGAGAGAATTTAGTCAAGAAGAGGCTCTTGCGATCCTCCGTATGTGCACCGTAATCAGAGAGAAAACCAACATTTTAAAAGGCCCTTGTGTAAAAACAGGAGGGATGGCAGGGAAGGGAGAGAGAAGAAGAGGGAAAAATTAATTTCCTCTCATTTCCTGCCTGCTCCATTGATTGCGGTCCAAAGGCAAGATGATGCGCCGCACCCTTGCACCTGGGGCCCCCGCGCCCGGTGGCGGGGCTGGCGACGCTGTCTGATTTTATGCGTGCGTTTATTTATTTATTTTCCCCTCCGGGCTCGACATCTGCTGCAGCGCTGATCTCATGAGAAAAGCGGCAAAGGTTTTGGTAAAAATCTTTTAAGGATTGTATAGAGCCTCTTACATTGTCTTCTAGTCCCACGAAAAACAATAGCACATCCGTCTTCATCTAGTCTTCCTCACCTTAGCTGCTGTTTTGCCAGATCGTTTGGTTACGGAAGTCACTTTGCTCATCCGGGTGTCTCCTGGGAATTTATGGTGGAAATTAATGTTGGGATAAAATTGGGACATTGGGAAGACCCAGAACTCCAGACAGTTTTCCTGTGGCGCAGGCAGCTGCCTTGTCCATTACTGAGCTCCGTGCAACAAGAGATGCGAGAAAAGAAGCCATCCCCCACTGCAGAAATGTATTTATTCATTCAATCAACAAACACAAGCCAGGTGCTATCATCCAGCATTGGCTAGGAAGTGATTTCCACGGTTCTTTCCAACTAGAAGAGTAATTCTGGTTACATCGAGATAACAGTGACGAAAACAATATTACTAGTAACAGCAGTAATCATTACTACTATTAGCAGTAGTAATAATGACAACAATAGCCACAAATGTATTGAGCATTTTCTGAGTGTCAAGCCATGTACCGTGCCCTACCTCCATCCTCTAGGACTGCGGTCCCCAACCCCCAGGCCGCAGACTGGTACCCGTCCATGGCCTGTTGGGGACCGGGCCACGCAGCAGGAGGCGAGCGGTGGGCCAGGGGCTCCCCACCAGTCGCATCACTGCCTGAGCTCCCCTTCCTGTCAGATCAGCGGCGCCATTAGATTCCGCATTATGGGGAGTTGTGTCATTGTTTCATTGTATATTACAATGTAATAACAATAGAAATAGAGTGCACAATAAATGTAATGCCCTTGAATCATCCCGAAACCATCTTCCTCTCCCCCTAGTCCATGGAAAAATTGTCTTCCATGAAACGGGTCCCTGGTGCCAAAAAGGCTGGGGACCGCAGCTCTAGGATATTGTATCGGCCAGGGTCCCAACAGGGGATAGTTGGTGCACGCAAAGGATTTAATTGAGGAGAGTTTAATAAAGGAACTCTTCACACAGGTGTGGATAGGGTTAAAGGGACCAACAAAGGGGATGTTGAAATCCTGGAGGCCAGCGGCAGGGGGAGCCACTGCCGTTCTTAGCCAATGCAGGAGAACCGTGTTCCTGGAGCCAGGGAGGGCTGAGCCTCGGGAGAACCCCCAAAAAGGAGCTCTGGCCAACGGGGCACACAGCACACCCCAAAACCCCATCTGGAAGGAGGAAGTTTGGAAAATAGAATGTTTCAGCTTCTCTTCTTCTACTCTCTAATCTCTCGCCAGTGAGTCCGTTGGCCAATCCCGATAGGCAGCCAGAGGCCAAGGGGACCTGGCGACAAAAGTCGTGCGGGTCAGCTCCCCAAAGCGCAGAGCAGGGTGGGGAGTTGATACAGGATCTGGGAGGGTCAAACAGAGAGCAGCCAGCACACCATGTTCCCATTTCACAGACAGAGATACTGAGTCCTGAGAGAGGAAAAACTAACCAAGGTCACCCTGCCAGCGAGGGATGGAGTGAGGATTTGAACGTGTGTCTACCTAACACTGCGGCTGTAGCTAGGGTGGCACCCGAGACTTCCGGATGGACGACACCCAGGAAACCAACAAGCATGTGAGGAGCTGGGACTATGGTTCTCAACTTTAGAGTGAACCGGGGTCACGAGAGAGCTCGTGAAAGTGCAAACTCCCAGGGCCTGGACGCAAAGAGCCCGAGAGAAATGGTGGGACAACCACTTCTCAGCTCCTCCTCAGCAACTGCAGGCGTGCAAGTTCAAGGACCCAGCTTGCTAACCGCTCTGATTTTTAAAGAGAGCCCAGAAATCCAGGTTCTTACTAGAATCTTCCCCTTTTTAAATGAAGGCAACTAATTTAATGAGCGGCACCAAAACAAAATGAAGTAAAGCCACCACTGAGAGCGCCAAACAAAAGGTACCTGAGAGTCACCTGTGTGCAACCTCCGTTGCAGGCAAAGCCAGTCGGGATTTTCTGGCCCTGGGACAAGTGCCCTGGCCGAGAAGACAGAAGAAAACCTGAGTGTTAGTCCTGACACTGAAGCCGATTTCCTGTGTGTCCTTGGGCAAGTCCTGTCCTCTCTCGAGAGTCCAGTCTCCTGCTCTGTGCACCTGAGGGAGCCGGGAGATGACGATCTCAAAGACCCTTTTCCAGAACGTTCGTGATCTGATGTGCTTTTCTCTCAGAAGGGCAGCTCTTCAGTGCTGCATCATTTCTGAGAAATTTCTGTTATTACTTTTAAGAGCTGTTTTCTCAATTCCCTCCTACTGACATTGCAGTTCTCTCTCTCTCTCTCTCTCTCTCTCTCTCTCTCTCTCTCCCTCTCTCTCTTTCTGAGAAGCAAAAAGGTTAACCAAAGGTTATGGAATAGTTATCACTAAAAATCTTTAAGGACAATATAGAACCTCTTAAAGAATCTTCTAGACCCATGAGAATAAAAATCATGGTTCCACCAGCTCTCATCACCTTGCTTGCTGGTGTAGCCCAAACATTTCATTACCTAAGTCATTTTCCTCAGCAGAATGTCTCCTGTGAATTTGTAGGAAGTATGTTAGAAATCAGGGTAATCTGTGTAATTAATAACAGAATACAAAGAATGTACCCTTGAGCCAACATCTCCCAGTGTTGGTCAAAGGATACAAAATTTGTTAGACAGGAAGAATACCTTCAAGCCATCTAGGGTACAGCATGGTGACTATAGTTAATAACAATGTGTTGTGTGTAACACGTGTATAACAATGTGTATACTTGAAGATCACTGAGAGAGTAGATGTTAAGTGTTCTCACCACACATAGAAAAAGTATACGTGATAATGCATATGTTAACTAGCTTGATGTAGCCATTCCTCAATGTGTGTGTGTGTATGTATATATATATATTTCAAAACATCATTTTGTATACCACGAATATATACAATTTTTATTGTATATATTTTATTGGTCAATTTAAAAATAAATAATTAAAAAATAATAACACTGATATTACTCAATGACGTCATGACCAGACGATTCAGGAATGCTGGAATCCTGTCCCAGAGTACATGAGGTCCCTGAGAAAGTGATATGCTTGGAAGGGACACATGGAAGGTGACCATAAACTCCCATGCACAACTAAAGTTACCAGGGCTCCATCCTTTGGAAAGAATCTTCCGTTACAATAGCCTTAGACCAAAAGCGGACTTGAAGCCTTTTCTACTTATTTCATCCCACTACCCCCAAGTTCCGGAATCACCACTTTTGATGCAAGGACTTGTTCACTCCTCCTCTCCGTTGCTGCCACCCTAGTCCAAGCTGGCGGCATTAATTCCCATCTAGATGATTCCAACAGCCTTCCGACTGGACTCCCTGACTCTCTTCCTGAATGTTCTCTAACGTTGTCTACTAATGTTGCCTTTGTGTTGTTAGATTTAGAAAGTGTATCAACCTTGCAACAAAATAGAAGATCTACATACAATGTATAGAAACTGAAACGTGATATTATATGCCAAGAATAACCTAATTATTCGAGTTTCCATAACTTAAGAAGTAGACCCTTCTAGAGCAGAAGGGAAGTAAATTTAAAACAGATGGCGTTTGGCAGGATACACTATACGGGGAAGAGACTGTGGCTACGCCGTTTCCTCGACAGTCTCTGCTGCTAAATGGGCTCCTTCTTTTGTCTCAGGGTCCCCGCATTCATTTTCTGCCAAGCAGCCAGAGAGGTCTTCTTAAAACATAATTTAGACCACGTCATCCCCTGCTTAAATCCCTCCAGTGATTTCCTATCACATTTAGAAAACAACATGCAAACTCCTTCAAGACCCTACATAATCCAGATCAGGGATTGGACACCTCTTCTGTGAAGGGCCAGTGATAATACGTGTTTGCAGATTTGCAGGCCATGCAGTCTCTACGGCAACTTCCCAGCTCTGCTGTTGTATCACAAAAACAGCCATAGGCAATAGTAAATGAATGGACAGAGCTTTGTTCCAATAAAACTTTATTAACAAAAATGAGGGGGCAGGCTGGACTGGCCCAGCAGCCATGGTTTTCTGACCCCTGATCTAGACTCTCACTACTCAAAGTGAGGTCCAAAGATCAGCAACATCATCCACATCACCTGGACTTGCTGGAAGTGCAGAGTCTCTGGCCTCACTCTGGACCTTCCAGATTAGACTCTGCATTTGAACTGATCCTGCGCAATTTATATGCACAGAGAGGTCCAACCTTTTCCTCCCATGCTCAGTCTAATCCCCGCCACTCTCCCCTTTGCTTTCTTCTATCCAGGCCCACTTGCCTCAAGCTCGCCCCGGGGCTGGCTGCATTTCCAGCAGAGCTTATATCACCTTCTCTAATTATCTTGCTGATCTTTTTGTTTACTTGTTAATGGCCTGACTTTCCCCTGAAAAACAGCAGCTCACTGCTGTGTCCCCAGGGTCTTAGAACAGTTCCTGACACAAGTCAGTTCTCTATAAATATTTGTTGAGTCAAAGATAAATAAAAGCAGAACACAGAGAACTCATATTTTTTCCCAAAGTGGGGACAACAGAGAGAGAGAGGAGGAGGAATTAATTATGAGAGCCACCTTGAAGCCATCCCCTAGCCACAAGATCTGGATTCTTCTAAAAACACCATATCCGCTCATGTTTTAATACCCATAGAGGACTGGAAATCATGGCTGCAATATTTTGCAGCTCTTCCCATCAAGACGTAGAGTCTATAACCCCACCACTTGAATTTGGGCTTGCCTTGTCACTTGCTTTGATTAATAGAAAATTATGGAAGTGACAGTGAGTGAATTCCCACACCTGGGTACTAAGAAACTTCAAGCGTCCTTTTCCGGGCTCTTGGAAATACCCCAGCCACCATATTGTACAGAAGCTGGTCTAGACTATTGGAACAAGAGAGGCCTCGTGGAGAACTGAGGCCCCCGGCCAAGAGCCAGAATCAGCTGCCGGATGTGTGAGTGATGCCATCTTGGACTTCCCGGCCCCAGCTGCCCTTGCCACCAAAGTCGCGGTGTGAGTGGCCCCGGACGACCCCACACAGAGCAGGACTGAGTGGTCCCTGCTCAGCCCTGTGCAAATCACACAATTGTGAGCCAATAAATGGTTGCTGCTTAAGCTTCTATCTCGTTATGACAAAAGATGATTGAAATAATTCCCTTTAAGTATCCATCCCCAAGAAAGATTTCCCCAGTGTATTATTAAACAGAATCTGATTTATGCAAATCGGTGATTCTTATCCCAGGGGTGGAGCAACAGGGAATGTGGGAGGGGGGAGGCGACGTCTCCCCCTACCTAGAAGGGAAGAGAAGGGACCAAACCTTTGTCACCTCTGAGACTCCTGATGTGTGGGGGTGGCTGTCATACATACCAGTAAAGGCAGCTCATGTGAGTTGTGTGGTTTTTTTTAACTGTGGTAAAATACACATAACACAAAGTTTATCATTTTAACCAAAGTGTACATTTCAGTGGCATTAAGTACATTCACAGTGTTGTGCAACCATCGCCACTACCTGGTTCCAGTACTTTTATCATCATCCCTAAAAGAACCCTCAAACCTATTAGCAGTCAAAAGCCCCAAAGCCCCCTCGCCCAGCCTCCCGGCAACCACTTATCTGTTTTCTGTTTCTCTGGGTTTACATTCCATATAAATAGGATCCTATAATGTATGGCCTGTCTCATCTGCGTTCTTTCACTTGGCACAATGTTTCCAAGGTCTGTCCATGTCGCAGCCTGTGTCAGTCCTTCATTTATTTTTACGGCTGAAGAACATCACTGTATGGGCAGACCACGTTTTGTTGCTCCATCCATCAGGTGGTGGTGGGCATTTGGGTTGTGTCCACCTTTTTTTAGCTGTAACGAACACTGCTGCTATAAACATTTTCACACAGGTTTTGATCTAATCCAGTGCTTCTCAACTGGGGGCAGTTGTGCCCCGGCCCCTGAGATGGGGGACATTTGACAGAGCCTGGAGAGGTCTTTGATTATGACGAATAAAGCAGATGCTATTAGCGTCTATTAAATAGAGGCCAGAGATGGTGCCAAATATCCTCCAAGGCCCAGGACTGCTCCCACAACAAGAACCATCAAGGCCCCATGTCAATAGGACCCAGGTTGAGAAGCTCTGGTCCAATCCAACATTATCCAGCCTCGACGGCAGCTCAGAGGATTACACCAAACTCACCCTTTCATGTGGATTCTTTCAGAGCCCCCAGTAAATAGAAACTTCATCTCTTTCCCATCTCAGACTCCACGGCCTGGTGGCCAGTTTAGAAACATGTGATTCTTCCTTTAACACCCACCGTTTCCAAGAGGAAAATCAAAACAAAACCCTCCAAATCAATTGCGGGGGAAAAAAATAAAAGGATATTTCTGATGTTTTTCTAAGCTTTTCATCCTTTTTAAAATGGGGGTTGGGGGGGTCAAGTGGCAACTGAGGAATAAAAGCAAGTGTTCAAAAGCATCAGCGACCAAAAGTCCACAGAAAATCAAAACAAACCCGGCTCTCAGTGTGCGTAATTACAGGCACAATCAAGTAATGAAAGGTTTATTAGTTTAATGTGATTCCATCAAGTACCAAAAAGCAGGAAGGAGTGGGAGAAAGAAAGAAAATGGATGTGAAAGAGCAGAGGGAGGGGAAAGAGAGACATGAAAGAGGAATTTGAGAGAGCAGAGAGGGAAAATTAAGATGCATCTTTAATTAAATGGTACATGCTGGGTGTTGGACCAGAGTTTATCCAGGGGAGCTTCAGAGGAGCAAGCCTGAGCACCGTTTCCAAAATATGTACCTTTGCACTCATTCCATGAATAATTTTTTATGCTGTGTGCTTGGCCTTTTTTGGGGCTGTGGGGATCCCGCAGTGAACAAAATAGACACAAATCCCTCCCCCTCCTCCCCACAGAGCTTTCATTCAAGTGGAGAAAACGGACATTAAATGAAATAATAAGTCAAATGCACAGTACATTACATGGATGAAAACAAAACAGGAAAGGGAAATAGGATGTGTTAGAGGTGGGGGAAGTGTTGGTAGGTGGGCAAGGAGGGGCTGATATTCAAGCGAAGACTGGAAGGACACGAAGGAGTGAGCCAGGGGGAGATCTGGGGGAAGAGCATTCCAGGCAGAGGGAGAAGGATGTGCAAATGTCCTGGGGTAGGGCATGCCTGTGGAGGAGTTGTGAGGAGGCCAATGTGCCTAGAGCAGGGTGAGGGGGAGATCGTGGGAGATGAGGACAGACAGGCCATGGAGGCCAGACTCTGCAGGGCCTCGTATAGCACAGGAAAATCTCTGGCTTTTACACTGGGTGAGAAGGGAGCCATGGGAGGGTTTTGGATGAAGGAGGGACACAGGATCACTCTAGCTGCTGGGTAGAGAAGAGAGGGAAGCAGGGCTGAGACTAGGGTGAAGTATGAAAGGGGCAGAAGGTAAGCAGGCTCCACTCTCAGGGTGTGCAGCTCCTCACTGGCCTCGGCCCATCCCAGCCCTGCTAGGAAAGGGCATTTAGGCCTTAAGGCTAAGACCCTGTGGCGGACACAGACCACCCCATTCAAGGAAGGCCGTGTTGGCAGGTGGACTCCAACTATCAGCCTCTGCAGGGATGGCCTGAGATACAGAGAGCTTCCACCTGCAAGGCCATGCCCCTTCTCAGAGTGGTGTCTTAAATGTAGGTTTTATTATTATTTGGGGATGGCGAAGCCAACAGAAGCCAGCAGATTGGAGACCATGTGTCATTAGTTTGTTACTCACAGATCCCCGGTGGAGGCAGCCTGCCATGCCACGCAGGGCCACACGGGGGCAGCACTATGATCAGGGGGCAGAGAGAGTCTTTACCGCGGTTTCTAAGAGAAGAAATCTTAGGACTGGTGAGTTTGAACAATTTTAGTAGGCTCTGGGGCATGGGGGCTGTCCCTAGTTGTCTGGTTCCTGGCCCTGCGGTGATTAGGGCAGGTGGTTGGGCTCGTGGGCTCTAGGCTGCTTGCTTTGCATGTGAAAGAGACACCCAGAGTGGACTCATTTACTGTCTCCAGGAAACACCTAGCCTTGGAAGAGGCAGTCTCTCCAGGGTCAGCGAGGACCTCAGATATCAAAACGTGAGAATGAAAAGGCATGCTTAATGCAGGGTGGCCTGCGTCCCATGGCCGATGCATACAGGAGTATAGAGCCCAAAGGGCTGTTTCAGCTCCAGAGCTTCCCGTGGGGTCCCTGGGCCAAGGCTGACATTGGACCTCCATCGTGGCTCAACTTACTCTTGGCCTGTTCCTGCTTCCTTCCACCAACCTTCCACAGGGGTGGATCCCCATGGCACTCACGACAAATACCCTACAGGCTAACCCCTGTCCCGGAGTCTTTCTGCTTCCTGGAGAACCCAGCCCAGGACAGCACGAGTGAAAGAAGTGTGGAATACGTCCCCAAAACATCGGTGGGCAGGGGGCAAGATGGCCAGAGAAGACGGTCACGGGGTGGAACCCCACCCCACCTGGCCTGGCCCCATCGCTGGGGTCTTTCTCCTCATCTGCAGTTCTGGGCCTTCCTCTCTTTCTCTCCTGCCATCTCCCCATCTCCCTCTGTTTATCGGGAAGAATAACACACATATAGAAAAAATGTCCCGATCCTAAGTGTACACATCAATAAATTATGAAAAAGCAAACACTCACCCAAGTCAAGAAATAGAACATCACCTGCAACCCCCAAACACTTCCCCATGTCACCTCCCAATCAAAGGTACCTTTTGTCTAGCCTGGGTACTCACACTCTTATTTAGTTTGGCCTGTTTCTGGATTTTTTACATTTGACCATAGAGTATATACATATATTTTGAGTCTTTCTTCTTTCCCTCAACATATATATAATGTGTGTGTGTTGCATGCATGAGACTCTCCCATGTTGCTGTGAGTAACTTTATTTGGCTCATTTTTCATTGCTGTATACTACTGCTGTATACTATGGTACAAACATGGCACCCTATCTTCCATACTACTTTAATGGACATCTGGGTTAACAGGCATGTCGCAAAAGAATTTCTCTAAATGCAGGGAAAGAATGTTCAACATTGTTAGTTACCAGGAAAATGTCACTTCAAACAAAAGTGGGATACTACTACCTACCCACCAGAATGGATAAAATTACAAAGTCAGACAATACCAAGTGTTGACAAGGTTGTGTGCAACATCACCGAGCCATGCTGTGTGCTAAGCAGGTTGCTGGGTGTGAAGTCGACTCTGTTCACTGCAACCAAAGGAAGCAAGAACAACAGCAATTGCTCAGAGACTTCAAATCAACAAAACAGCTCTTTCCTATAAACACAGACACCAGGCAACCGGTCCTCCATCTGACGTCCTCCGTATTTCATCCAGCTTGTATTTGCCACTTAAGGCAATAAACCCAAGCACAGTTGAATAGGGCCATGTATTTTTATCTGAGCACCAAATCAGAGGGGCATGCGGACTGGATGTGTCATCTGAGACACAGCTGCGTGCTCAGCCCTGGCTCCGGAGACCCGGTGGTCTATGAGTCAGTCACCTCTCTCTGCCGTAGTACCTGAATCAGAACCACGCAAAGTCTCCTTCGGATCTGGTTGTTCTGATAGGCATCCAAATGTGCTTTCCAAAAATAAAAAACAATCTGAGCGGTTACGGTGACAGATATTGAGATCCAAAGCCTAAAAGCCTTCTGATGATGGTGCTCCAGGTGGCTGGGAGATATATTTTGTTTCTTCTTTTAATCTAAATCGTGTTCCCAGACGGCACAGAGACTGGTATAAATTCTCTTCTGCACTAATCTTTTATATACTTTTATGCTTGTCTGAGATGATTGAACATGACTCATTCATAGCTCTGCTTTCAACCACCACTGGTCTCTTCCAGCCGGCAACATCTGGTTTTTTGCAGCTAAAGGCTCCCTCTGTCTATCACATGACTCTGCGGTGTTCTTAGGAGAAAGGGAGTCTACACCAAGGGCTGGTCAAATGCCAGCAGCTGCCATACACGATAGTAGATCCCCGGACCATCTGCACTATTTATTGATGGTGATATGAAACAGGATGTCAGCTGAATGAGAACTGCCAGCTCCACGGTGTAGACCGGTGGGTTTTCAACCGTTTTTATTGTTTCCATTGCAAACCCTTTCTTTCAAACAAAATTTAAATAAAATTTTAAAAAGAATTCCTGTTCTTTGGGAGCTTTAAGGGGCAGATACACTCTCCCCTTTCCTCTCAAGAGAACTCCTGGGGCATCTTCTCTGAAACCCCCGTGCTCCAGAAACATGCTTGAAGCCACCAGTGTAGACCAAGTTCATGGTACCGTAGGAGTTAACGTAGGTTATTTCCAGGTGATTTTTGTTTTCTTCTGCTTTTTCTGCATTTTAAATTTATGATAAATATGTATAATTTGGTAATCATAAAAATAATTTTGTCTTTAAAAAAACTAGTATTGTTTGATATTCCTTAAACACACCCTATAAAGCATCAAGCCAGCTTCCGGATATCGGTTGGCAAGCATTTGTGCTAAATATGCGCTGGGCACCATTCTCAGCATTGAAGATACAGTGGTGAACAAGACGGAAAGCAGCTGACCTCAAAGATCTGACATTTTAATAGTGGGAAGAAAGGAGTAGGAGTGTCCCTGGTGACATCACTCTCCTGGGACTCACTTGCAGACTTTGTTCTTTTCATCCTTGGAACCTGGAGCTTGGTGGGTCTAGCAGCCCTAGTACCCAGAGGAAGGATGCTAGTACCTAGTACCACGGGCCACAGTAATAATCCCACTAAGTTCAAATCAATGGCTGGCGCCTCATGCCAGTTGGCCAGAAGGAGGAAAAAAGAGTAATCACTGTCCTGGGGAAAGTGATGGCTGCAATCATCATGAAAAGGCTGGGCTGCAGCCATATGATGGGGAGAGGGAGGTCAGATGGTTTGTTTGGGGCTCAGACGGTTCCCTGGGCATCTCTTGGTACCCCCATGCCTAGGAGGAACTGCAAATGGGCAATTGCAACCCAGACCTGATAGGGACTCGGTAACCAGTGGCTCAGACTCCCTCGGTAGGAGGGCTTGGGTCACCCCACCAGGACAGCCAGTGAAACCTTCAAAGGAGAAGGAATCTAGAATGAGCAGCGGAGGAGGGAGATGATGGGTGCTAGCGATGACCTCAGGGTCAACCGCAGTCGCAGGGTCTCTAGTTCATGCAACCAACACGCCTCTTGCAAGTTTCTTCAGAAATTGTGACCAACCAGAACCCTGAGAAACTACATCTGGATAAAGCGAACTTATGTGAGAAGCAACTGGATCTGTAGTAGACATTGTTGGTGCCCTACCCAGACCCTCTCTCTTGGAAGGTGCACCTATACCCAGCTACACTGTTGTTGGCTGATAACTCATCGTGAACCCTTTTCCAGGTAAGTGCCCTCAGCCAGATTAGAGATACCTCTTCTAGAAGGCTAAACTCCCCTCCCATGGGGATACAAAAGCCAGCCCTCAAAAAAGGACCAACTCCATGGTGCAATTTATGTTCAGACTGAAGTTGTCCCTAGCTATTACATTATTTTTTTAGTTTTGTATTTCTTGAATTGACATACAATTTCCATACAGTCAAATACATAGATCTGAAGTATACAATTCCATGTGTTTTAACAAATGTCTTCCAATGTAACCAACACCCCAATCAAAAATTAAATATTTCCATCACCACCTCCTGGCCCCTTCCATTCCATTCCAATCTTTTTGACAGCCACTTTTCTGATTTTTATCATCATAGATTCAGTTTATCTATTCTTGAACTTCATATACATGGAATCTCACAATATGGATTGTTTCGTGTATATCTTCTTTTATTCAACATAATAACTTTGTGAAACTTTGTGACTAATCAATGTTGTGCATATAAATAATTCATCTTCTATTGTTGAAGAGTATTTGATTGTATGAATATGCAATGATATATTTATCCTTTCTTCTGTTGATGGAAATTGAGGTTGTTTCCAATTGATAGCTATTATGAATAAAGCTGCTATCAAAATTCTTGCACAAGATTTTTTATAAAGTGGAATGATTGAGTCATAAGGTGGGTGTATAACTTAACATTATAAGAAACTTCCAAACAGTTTTCCAAAGTGCATGTACCATTTTGCACCAGTGATGTATGAGAGTTCAAGTTGCTCCACATCCTTACCAACATTTGGTGTTGTCATATTTTTAATTTTACCCATTCTAACAGGTGGGAAATGATGTCTCATTGTGGTTTTAATTTGCATTTCCCTGATGGCTAATGATGATATCTTTCCATGTGCTTATAGGCCATCCATGTATCTTTTCTTCTGAAGTGTCTATTCAAGTCTTTTGCCCATTTTATTGAGTTATTTACCTTTTTATTATTGATTCGTGGGTGTTTTTAATATACTCTGGATACAAGTCCATGGCAGATATATGTGTTGAGAGAGTATGTTCTCCTAGGCTGTGGCTTGTCTTTTCACTCTCTTAATGGAATCTTTTGATGAACAAGAGTTTTAATTTTGATGAAGTACAATTTATTCTTTGTCTTTTATGGTCAGTGAATTTTGTGTCTTTTCTAAGAAATCTTCACCTACCACCCACTCCCCAAGGTTGCTAAGATATTCTCCGGTGTTTTCTTCTAGTTTTGTAGTTTAGCTCTCATATTTAGATCTATGATCCTTCTCAAATTAGTTTTGTGTGTAATGTAAGGTAGGGCTGGAGGCTAATTTTTTCAAATATTTATCCTGTTGGTTGAAAAGACTTTCCTTCCCTAATGGAGTTGGTACATTTGTTGAAAATTATATGTGTGTGAATCTATTTCTGGATTCTGCTCCATTGATCTACTTATTTATCCCTGAGACCATATTTTTGCTTAGCCTTTTTTTCCTGTTCTCTTATATTTCCCTCACTGCCCCACTCCTGAGAGAGCCTCCTTAATAAATCACTTCAATAATATCCCCATTTCAGGCTCTGTTTTCAGGGACCTGGACCTAAGACAAAAGACAAGACATGCAAACTAATAGTTAAGTGAGATATAATCAGGTGCTAATTAGTGCTAGGAATGATAAAATATGGTAATACTACAGAAAGTAACTGGCTTGGAGCTAATAGCTAGGAAATTCAGAAAAGGCTTCACTGAGAAGGTAACAGTGAAGTCAAGCTTTGAGTGATAACAGTATACATGGCTGGTTGAGGTGTAGCAAGGAAAACACAGTAATCACTACAGCTGAAAGGTCCAGGAACTGAGAGGTCAGGGTGTGAGGCAGATCTTCAATGTCATTGTTGAAGCCACTAAGCATGATGGTAAGAGTAACAGTGGAAAGAGAGCCAGAGAATGAGATGCTAAACCAGGCAAGAGTTTATTTAAAAGCCCTTTAGGGCTGGACTCTGTGACTGACTCCTATAATCCCAGCACTTTGGGAGGCCAAGGCAGGAGGATTGCTTGAGGCCAGGAGTTAGAGTCCAGCCTGGGCAACATAGTGAGACTCCATCTCTAAAAAAAATAAATAGCCAGGTGCAGTGGTGCACGCCTATAGTCCCAGCTACTCAGAAGGCTGAGGTGGAAGAATCTCTTGAACCCAGGAGTTTGAGGTTGCAGTGAGGTATGATGATGCCCCTGCACCTCAGCCTGGGCAACAGAGTGAGACGCTGTCTCTAAAAAAAAGAAAAAATGCTTTCTGGCAGGTCTGACATAGTTGGCTTTGACCAATGGCCCTCAAGTTTAAGCATGTAGCAGAATCACCTGGAAAACTTGTTAAAGCAGATTTCCGAGAACTATTTAAGACACAGCCTTCTGAAATTTCTTGATGACGTGTGTAGGTGTGGGTCTTTTTTCATTCATTGTGCTGGGCAATAGGTAGGCCCTTTAAAGTCCACATGAATGTTTTTAATTTCCTTTATTTTCTTGTATTATTCCTTTGCTAACTCCCAACTCTCCATTTTTTCTGTTTTATTTTCTGTTGGAACTTCTATTAGTCAGACATTGAACTGCCCGGATTATCTAATGTTCTTTCATTTCTGTTTTTTATCTCTTCATATTTTAGTTCCACTTCCAGGACTTTTCCTCAGCTTTCTCTCCTAATTCTTCTATTGAGCAATTTTTCCTTGATATACAAGACACATGCATGTATTTTTGAGAGCTCTTAATTATTCTGTATTCTTTTCAGAGCATCCAGTTCTTGTTTCACGATTTTAAAGATATTATGATGTTTATAGAAATTTTCTTCTACCTCCTGAATTGTCTGTATCCTCTGATTTCATTTTGCTTCTGATTTGGTAGATTTGTTAGATCAAATCAACTCTGATTTTTGTGTTTGCTGATTTCCGTGGTGTAAATACTTCTATCATGGCTGACTTGAGGCTACCAACAATTCAACAACCGATTCATGAATCTCCTATTTAGCCATCAGCCCCAGCCCATTCCTAGATCACCTTTCAGATGGGAGAGCATGCCAGCCATGCTGGTTATTACAATTGCAAGAGGGCCCTATATGTCTGCAAGAGGACCCTACACGTCCACAGCCCTGGGTGGCTTACCAAGCATTTCTTTTAGGAGTACTATCTCATATGTTGCCCTTCTGAAACCTGATGAACCTCATCTGTGAAATAGGTCTGACCTGTAGCCCTGGGCTTTGCAGCTGTGGTGAGGCGGAGCTCCCAGGGTTCCAGCAGGTGGCTTTATTCCCTCACGTGGGTCACCGTGGGGAATCAGTCTGGCTGGTTGGTGCTGTCTCTCTGCTCCGCCCTTCCATTCTACCCTAAAAAGCTTTCATAGTGATTAGTTCCTCGTATGGAGGGATCTTGTTACAGCGCTACCAGGAGGGCTGCCTCCCAATCTTCTCCCTGAGATAAGGAGGCCGCCTCTCCTGTAATCTCCCAGCTTAGAGGTTGCATTTTAATATGTAAGAAACGGTTTCCAGGCTGCAGGTGGGGTGGGAGGAGCGGTAATCAGAGCCTGGCTGAGTTGGGTTTTGAATGCACAAACTTACTAAAAAGTCCTTCCTGCTCATCAGAGCCGTGGGGCCTGACATCCCCTTCCTTCCGCCTTGAAACGGGGAAAGCGCCGGTGCTGGGAACGGTCGTGTGGGTTGAGAAGTGTTCAGAGGCAAAGAACAGAAAACCCCGCCACGAGTGCCTTAAACGACGGGGCTGGGTCTTCCCACATCACAGGTCGATCCAGGGCTGTTCTGCAGCCCAAGGATGCCAGAGCTCTGGCCCGACGCGGCTGCGATTCCCCCGATTCGGTTCCCGGACTCAGCTGCAGCCGCGACAGCCTCCCGCGACAGCCTCCCGCGTCAGCCGCCATAGCAGTGGGGAGAGGCGGGGAGGGCATTTCCCAGAATCCCCCAGCGGGGCTCCCTTGAGTCCCATTGGCCAGAACGGGTCACGTGGCTTCCCACAAGCCCATGCGGCGCGTTTACCACTACTACTTAGCGAGTCGTCGTAATTCGCGTCCCGGAGCCGGGACTCCCTTGCCTGGAAACTGGAGGCGCTGCCTTGTTCCCCCTAACGATGAGATTTTATTGGCAAGAACAAAGAGGGGGTGGCCCGCTGTGATCTTCCCTGGGATGCGCTGAAGGCGCGGCCTTGCCCCTGAAAGAGCAACGGAGCCAGGTGGCGCTCCAGGCAGGGCCCGGCCGCGCGGCAGAGAGGAAGCCGCGGTGCCCGCACCAGCCTCTTCCGCACTGGAAAAATAAATGGCACGGTCTGTGCCGAACGCCAGGTACAGGGAGAGCGAATCCCAGTCCTTGTCCCCAGTGAGCTCATGGCCCTTCAGGCGCCCCATTCGTCCTACACCCCGCCCCAAAACCGCAACAGCACAAATGGATGCGATTCGCTGTGAACCAGCACCGCACTGAGCCCTTCACGTCATCTCAGCCGATCAACACAACGCACCCGCCGGTGGGGACCGTTCAGACCCTCACTTACAAACAGGGAAACAAGCACAGATACCTGGAGAGGCAGGAGGCAGGGAGGGGTGTGTGCGTGGGGTGCAAGAATACTATGTTCCCCATAAATGTATGCAATTACGATTTGTCAATCAAAAATAGTATTAATAAAAACAGACAAACAAGAATACAGTGTTCCAATCTTAGGTCAGCCACGGACATTCTGTGTGACCCTGGGCAAGTCCTCTCCCCTCTCTGGGCCTCAGTTTACTCCCCTATGAAAGGGAAGCATAGACTCTAAGCTGCAACGCTTTTCGGAAGCAGTGGTTCCCAGACATTGCTGTGAATTAGAAATACCTGAGGACCTTCTAAAAATCTTGATACTCTGGCTGGATGACAGCCCAATTAAATCAGACTATCTGCGGGTGGGAGCCAGGCATAGTGGCTTTTTCTTTTTCTTTTCTGTATCTTTTTTTTTTTTTGAAGTCTCCAGGTGTTTCCAACATGCAGCAAAGTTTGGGAACTACTTGGAAGTCTAAAGATTTCAACTTCCTGGCCTCCTGTGATGCGGCAAGGATAGCCTGAGACAGAATGAGGGTCTTGAGCCAGAAATTAAATTAAATTAAATATCCAGAATAGGCAAATACATAGAGACAGGAAGCAGATTAGAGGTTGCCAGGGCTGGGATGGGGGAAGAATGGGGTACAGGATTTCCTTTTGAGGGTAAAGAAAATGTTTGGAAATTAGATAGTGGCGATGGGTGCACAACACTGAGTGTGCTCAATTATACACTTTCAAATGGTGAAAATGATCAAATTTATGTTATGTGTATTTTACCACAATTTTTTAAAAAGAAAGAAGGAAGGACGGAGGGAGGGAAAGAAGAAAGGAGGGCAAGAGAAAAAATAGAAATTACATTAAAAATAGGGTGTAACTTTCAGGCCAGAACTTGTAGGTCAAACAGGGGGGCACACAGGCTAAGAGCTCGGCCTCCAGAGGCTGATTGGGTTCAAATCCCCACTCTGCAACTTGCTAACCAGGTGCTGTGTGAGCCTGAGCAAGTGACCTCACCCCTCTGATCCCATCTCGGTGCTTTGGAAAATGGAGGTACGACAATCCCCGACCTCAGTGAGTTGTGGTGAGGCCCAAATAGAAAATACATGTCACAAACCTCTAGACGAGTGAAAGTTATTATGAGTCTGAGCCCCCGGGGAAGCAACTCAGGAGTTTTATGGGGACCATGCACAATGGGACTTGCGCCCAGCGGGCCGGCAACAGCGTCCGAGTTCAGGCCTGGTCGCCTCCCATCCCCTGCCCTGTGGCCCGGGGGACCTGACTCAGCGCGGTCCCCGGCGCGGGGCGGGGCTCCCGGCTCTCACCTGGCGCTGCAGACAGCCTGCCACCCGCCTTTCATCTGCCCTCCCCGTGGCTCTGGGCGCTGCTTTCCCAGCTGCCCAGGTGACGCCAGCGCCAGGCTCTGGGCTCCCGCTCGGCGTGCGGCCGCCGCCAGGTGGGGTCGCCGCCAGGTGAGGCCGCGCCGCGTCTCCTGTTCCCGGTCTGTGGCGACACCTGCTGGCCATCCGCGGAAGGACACAACCTCTACCTCAATCACCTGGTTCAATTCAGCAACTTAATTACTGAGCACCTACTAGCTATTAGTATATATGCCATGCAGGTGCGGCGCCAGGCGTCCGGCATCCGCACCTCCGCTGCTCTACTTGGACTTAAAGAGAAGTTGAGCTGATAAAGAAGAAGATGCAAGTTGTATCCTTTCTTGTTCCCATACAGAATCACTTTAGTTCGGGACATCCTGGCAGATCCTCTCAGAGAGGATCAACAAACATTTCTGGAGCAGCTATTATGTGCCAAGGACTGTGCTAAGCATTAAGCACATAATGGCCCTGAGACATATTTCTTGAGATGCTCCTAATCTCATGAGAGCATCTAAATAAACACCGTAGGAAGATTGGAGAACGTTTTCTCTCCCTGGAGGTCTTACAAATCTCCCCACCCCAACTTCCCAAGATAAACACAAAGGAATGAATTCGTAATGGTGGAAATTACAAGTAGAGACCAGTAGGCGAGATACTTGGGCACTCTTCAAAGCATGCCGTAGGGATGACTCAATCTCTCTCCCCACTGAGCCCCAATTTTCATAGAAGGGAACAATTAGGTTACAAAGGGATTGGGTCAGAATACTGAGCTAGACCTCCACTGAGATATGAGAATCCTGGTGGCAAGTTAAGTTCACAGGACGTGGCTTGGTAATAGGGGTTCACCCCAGCTCTTCTCAAACACACCTGCCTGAGTCGGGCTGATGGAGCTAACCTGACCCACCACCATCCTTGTCATCGCTGGCATCACCCAGAACTTACCTTGAACCAGCTCCCAGGTCATCGATTAAACCCTAGAAGGTTTAAGAAGCACAGATCCTGTTCTGTCGTTGCAGTTTGGGGCTGAGGCAACACCCACAAAGGTTAAAGGCCACCCTTGAACAGCAAGGGGCAGGTTGATGTTTAAACAAATCATTTCAACCTGGTGTGATAAAATGCGGAAATGGAGGTAATTTCCAATTTCAAGGAAGCACAGAAGACTGTGGGACTCACCCTGCGAGGTCTTGAGAGAGAAGTAATATGGAAACACAAGACTATATCCATCTGAGTATCTGGTCCAGAGGTTCTCAAAGTGTGGTCCTAAAGCAGCATCACTAGGGGACTTGTTAAAATGCAGAGTCTGAATCTGTGGTTGGGCCCAGCAAGCTGTGTTTTAATATCCCTCCAGGTGATTCCAATGCACTGAAGTTTGAGAACCTCTCATTGAGGGAGGGCTGCCCAGAAGAGCCTGTGTATCTGTGTTTCTAACCAGCTACCCAGGAGGTTTTCCATGATCCCAGTGTACTGGAAACAGTACTTTAGTTGAAACCACTGATTTTTCTATTCCTCTAACTTTTAAATTGCTTTTTTCCCCCTTCCCCATCTAATTTTTTTTTTTTAATTTCAGAATATTACAGGGGTACAAACGTTTTGGTTACATAAATTGCTTTTGTACCATTTGAGTCAAAGTTATAAGTGTGCCCATCCTCCAGATAGAGTGCACTGTACCTGTTAGGTGTGAATTTACCCATCTCCTCCCCACCACCTGCTTGATTTCTGATGAATGTTATTTCCACATGTGCACATAACTATCGATTGATTAGTTCCAAGTTAATGGTGGGTACATGTGGTGTTTTTCTATTCTTGTGATACTTTCCTTAGAAGAATGGGCTCCAGTTCCATCTAGGTTAATACAAAGAGTATTAGTTCATTTTTTATGGCTGAGTAGTGCTCCATGGTATACATATACCACATTTTATTAATCCACTCATGTATTGATGGGCATTGGGGTTGTTTCCACATCTTTGCAATTGTGAATTGTGCTGCTATAAACATTCGAGTGCAGATGTCTTTTTTATAGAGTGTCTTTTTTTCCTTTGGGTGAATAGCCAATAGTGAGATTGCTGGATCAAATGGTGGGACTGCAAACTAGCGCAACCTCTATGGAAAGCAGTATGGAGATACCCCAAAGAACTAAAAGTAGAACTACCATTGATTAAATTGCTTTACCTCCTTTATCTCAGAATGAGTGTTTCGTCTTCGTTGTTTGAGAATGTGTTCATTCTCATGAACCATCATGGACCACACCAAAAAGTAAAGAACACAGATGGTGTCAACTAGAGAAATAGCAGTGCCCATCCATTTGCCCGCGACTCTTCTGATGTTAGCACTAAAAGTCCGATGTCCCAGAAAATCCTTAAGTCCTGGGCAGACTGGGACAGTTGGTCACCCCGTATAGGTATTTATAGCATACATGTGCATGCGTTACTATGACCCAAATAACAAACAACATAAAATGCTGAGAGCTTTGAATTATAATTTCTACAATCTCTTAATGTCCATCCTAATCCTAATCCAAATTTTATAATCTTCTTCATTCATTTATCATCATCTTTATGACTTAGTATTTCTGATCCACTTTAATTAACAAAGCTCATTGGCAAAAGGCTACACATTTCACTTCACTTTTTATGACCATTTGACTTACGAATATCATTAAAATGTGACTGTGTAAAGCTGACAATGAACATTCTGTGATTCAGCAATTCCACTCTTAGGTAGATACTCCAGGGGAAACTTCTAGAGGAGTTAGGTAGGAGGAAGTTCTACGTTGTTTGTGATGATAGTCTTGCAATATGGCGGCAACAGGAATATCCACAGGAGGATAGGTATCTATAATGTGGTGTAGCCAAACAATGGAACACTACATCGTACAAGAAAGACAGCAAGTAGCAGGAGGCTACATCTGCACTCATGTAGCAGAGTATAAATGATTACAAACCGAAGTATGAATTTTATGGACGCATAATATGTAATAAAAGTATAAAATAGACATGAAAATTCTGCACAATACAATGGTTACTTCCACAGGCAGAGAGAAAAGGATGAGAATGAGATCTGAAAGTGGGTTTTAACTGTACTTTTTAACAGTTTAAAACATATGTTTGCTTTAAAACTGTTTGCTTTAACTGTGTCTCTTAAGCTGAGAACACATGAATAATCATTTTATTATCCTCATACCTATTGGTATGTCTTAAATATTTCATAAGTGTTTTGCATACTTTATGGTTTGTGCAGGGATCCATGCTGTTTTTAACACATAAAGAACCCATGACTTAATAAAATTTTAAATCTTCTAGGTTGTCTAAGCCAAAAGGGAAGTTCTTGTACTACGCTGTGTTTCTATGTTAAGGAAGATTCTGAATCTTTCTTGTTCATCACCTAATTCCCCATGCCTAGCAAAGGGCATAGGGACCTTGATGTTCCTCTAAAAATGAGTAAAATATTGAATAAAATTCTCCATCAATACATGAGTGGATTAATAAAATGTGGTATATGTATACCATGGAG
>VBSM01003044.1:5883374-5990075 GCA_008086735.1 Cheirogaleus medius
GAGAGAAAGAAGTTCAGGATGACACAGATTTCATCTTGATGACGAGGGGAAGGGACGGTTTGAAGGACGGAGGTGCTCAGGTGTCCGGGGCGATCATGGCCTTCCGGGTGGAGGGATCTCCTGGGCGGATGGAAATATGGGATCTGCAGGTGCAGATCTGGGCGTGATGGGGAAGGATGGGATTATCTAGCAAAGGTACAGAAGGACTGTCCTAAGTTTTAATAGTATCAGCAGTCACACCTCTGGAGGTCTCCTTCGTCACCTGCCTGCCCGCCCATGCTGCCCTGGGAGGAGCTGGGTTGAATTGGACAGATGCTTCTCACAGTAGGGGCCACCGAGCCCGGGAGCCCAGTCACCTGGGGAGGGAGCGCGTTCAATGCAGACCGTGGGTTCTGTCCCCCGCCGACTGGGTCAGAGTCTGGGGACAACCGGGGAATCCGAATGCTCATCAGCCCCCAGGAGCTCAAGGACTGAGATTGTTGCCAAGAGGTGTGCAGAATAAGCGGAGGGTGAGGAATTAAAGGTGCTGGCGAGACAGTGGCTGAAATGACGGATGGCTCAGTTGTAGTGACAGAACCGGACATGGGAAGCGCGACTGCCCTGTGACAGAGGCCGGCGGATGGGAACCGCGTGGGGCAGAGCCTGGAGGATCGCAGAGCTCGCTCACCGCCTGGTGCCCTGCGTGGCTCTCGAGGACGGTCCACCGTGTCACAGGTGCTGGCCAGGCCGACCAATTCCCGTCTTAAAGACAGATCGCTTATCTCTTTGTCCCCTAGCACGGGGCCTGGCACCTCGCAGGCACGTAATATTTGTGGTCAGAGTCAACAAAGAAAGTCCTTCTACAAACATGTTCTGACTCTGTGTGACGTGACGGGAACTGAGGGTACCTGGTGACAAGACAGTCCCTGTGCAGAAGTGGCTTCCGCCTTTGTTGGGAGGAGCAGCCCGTGACTAAGGGAGCCAAGGGCAGCGTCCAGGGAAAAGGACGACAATGTGGCCTGGGAAATGAACACTGCGTCAAGCAAGTTCAACACGTGAGTTTGAGGACACAGGCACTGAGTCCTGAGAACGGGAACTGGACTGGAACCGGTGGACTAGAGGGAACGTTGTTTATTAGAATGGGGACACACGGAATGAGATGAGCATGGTGAATGTTTATGGACTATTTAAAGGTAATCACTAATAGGATCAGAAAACAAAAGTTTCTTTCCAAAATGTTTTAAAAGATAAAAGCAAACAGCAAATCCATACACGCAAAAAAGGCAAAACGGAAGAGCAAAAGGAAGCAAATAAATACGTGTGTATTTATAAAAATTGGCTGACAAGTCAAAGTGTAACACAGAACAGGAAATGCAAATGGTAAAAATCACCCTAGTCAAATAAAAATGTTATTATCCTATTAAGAAATAAAATGCAACAACTTATATGAAGCAGCACACACCTAACACAAAATGCCAAAGGCAGAAAACAAATGGGTGGTCAGAGATGTAACACTGGAATTCTAATCAAAGGAAAGAGGAGTGGTGAGATTAATATCAAAAGATAATTGAAAGCAACAAGTATTATGCAGAATAAAGGGTCATTATACAGAGGTAAATTATATAACAGAGATACATCATTAAAACTTTATGCACCAATAACGAAGTACAGAGAAAGAACAAACTTGCAGTGGGAAATCTGAACTCTCACTACCTGCCTGTGACAGAGTTTGAGGCCCAAATAGGGGCATAGAAGAGGCAGAAAATATAGTCCAGACAGAATTAATCAATACCAAATCTTACCCCCTCGCTGCACTATCCAACAAGACAGCCACTGGCCCCCATGTGTCTGTCGTGCACTTTGAAATATGGAACTACTAGTGACTGAGAAACTTTTTAAATTTTTATTTACTTAAAATGTAAATTTAAAAACTGAAGCAGTGTAAAAAAAATTTTTTTTTCTGTTAAATCCAACTTTACTTTTTTGGTAGAGCTACATTTTACTTTTTAACCATTGAAAATTTAGCACCCAAATTTAGATGTGCTGTAAACGCCACATACATACTGATTTTGAAGACTTACTGCAAAAATAAGAATGCTCAATAGTTCATAGATAATTTTTATATTGATTTTCTGTTGAAATATAAGAAGAATTTGGATATAATGGGTCAAATAAAATATTATATATACCTAAAGTTAATTTCACCTGTTTCTTTTTACTTTTTTAATGTGGCTATTAGAAAAGATAAAATTATACTATGGCTCACAGGATGTTTCTATTGAAAAACACTGCCCAAGAAATAAGACACACCTTGTTTTTGAAGGTTTCAGAGAATTTCTGCAAAAACTGATCATTACTAGATTACATTGTAGTGTAAGAGAACATTATAGTGTGAGAGACTTTAAACTCAAAGGGAACTTACTTTTTAAAAAGTGAATCAAAAAAGAAAGAACTAAGAGTGTAAAAATGAAAATACTAAATGTCAGATCTTCTAGGATGTAATCGACTGACATCTAGTGCCAGATCAGTAATTGCTCTCCCTTTTAGGATCAGACATCTCTGAGAATCTTCTTGCTAGAAAAATGCATATACATAAAACATTTTGCATATAATTTGAGGAGGGATACACACACCCAGAAGCCCCCAGGCTGTAAGTGCCTGTATCATCAAAAGTGAAAAATTAAACTAAGTAGGCAATTAAAATTCAAGGAAAATGAAACAAAACTCTCAAGGAAACCAGGAGAAGGAACAAAAAGACAAAGCCAGGATAAAAACAGCAGAATGGCTGACTCTATGAGCTGTTTCTTTGGAAAAACTGAACAAAGGTTAAAAAAAAAAAGAAGCCAACAAACTGATGGAAAAATCAATCAAGAAAGATAAAAAAACACATAAGAAATATTGTTAGAACTGAGAAAAAGCATGCATCACCAAAAACAGGTTCAAAATTAAGACAGTATTCTGCACAATTGCATAGTAATGTATTTGAAAAACTCATTTTCCCCCCATAAAAATCTAAATTAATAAAATTGACATAAGAAATGGAAACCCCAAATCCACCAAAAGAAAAAAAAAAAGGAAATAAATTCCTATATGTTTTAAACAATTTCTTCAAAAGGCATCAGGATCTCAGGAATTCGCTGGTAAGTTATGTCAGATTTTTGAGGTGCAAGTAATTCTACTCTTTCGACAGTCTCAGTGTTCGACAAACACTTCCTGGATGCCTACTTCAGTCCAATATATGGTCTCAGCCCAATATAAACTCCGTGTGATGTAAGGTAAACTCTCCCGTGTCACACAAAAGGACTGGGAAACAAACATGATCTTGACTTCTAGACCTGTTAAGAGAGGTAACTTCCTAAACTTTGCAGTAATATAAGAAATATCAACAACAACAACAAAAATTGATGTATAATACATAAACATTATCTCTTCTACAATTAAAAATCACATACTTAAAAGGAAGCAGACAGGAAATTATGTATGTAAATACTGCATATAAATTAAAAAGAACATCAAGACCTCTAAGTGAACAAAATAAGATTTAAATAAGAACTTGAAAATGCTGGCTGAAAAATGTTCTAGCTCAAATTAAATAAGACAACAATTACTATTTTACATGTTAAATTATTTAAATCAATCCCCCCACCACCACAGCAAACATTTCCTTGTTTAAGACTTTTTTTCCCCCCAGAGCTTCTAATCTTAGCTCCGGGGTGGCCAATTTTCCTGAATATTGTCTGGTTTTACGAAACAGGTGGATTGAAACATGCCTACTCCACTAACAAGGCAAAGAAAGCATAAAATGGGCAGCAAAGGCCAGCGAAATGTTGAGAGTTGCTGCCCATTTCAACGTGCCTGCCTGTTGTACTAGGAGATCTCAGGCACAGACTTGGTTTCACGAGTATCACCAACAGCCCAGATAAATGCTGTTTTGGCAGATTATTAAAACAGAACATGTGCTTTTCTCATTTCTCTGCTAGTTAAAAAATAAAATAAAATGACTGGCGTGTCTGTCTTGGGTCTTCCCATCACCTGGTAACCTATATTTATTGAAATAAGCTTTGCAGAGAAAAAAATAATACTTTAGTTGTATCCAGCCTCCTTACTGGAGATTATACTTTCTTCCTCATCAACTTCTATTTCTTAGCTGCTTCATTACTTTGGAGTTCTAGCCAGAAGCAGTAAGTGACAAAAAAAAAAAAATCTTTTTAAAACTTGACCTGGGAATTTTAAGCAAAGTAGATGGAGACTGGTAAACCCGGCTCCAAGCAGAGCAAGACGCCCAGGGCAAACATTACAACCATGTAATTACCTGGCACAACAGAATTTTCTAATGGTGTCTCATTAGGTATTAATGACATGAAATAATTACTACTGAAGTGACCTTTTTGTCAAGGGGATATAAACAAGAGATCATTTAACACCAGGATAACACAGTAATAAGTTAAAATTGCATCTTCATAGGATTTTAGCGTGGGGAGAATTCAAAAGCAAAAGAAAAGTCCTTTCTATAGTGGCTTGAGTTGTGTAGTGACGGCAGCGAAGACTGTTTTCCGTGTGTGGCTCACGCTCCAGCAGTATGTCTTACGAGAAGTCTGCTTTTAAAAACTCCTACTGACAAACTGCACTTTTATGAAGATTTTTATTGGCTCTTTGATGCCAGGTGCGAACAAATCGCTTGGCCCATGACTTCCCGAATAGCAGAAACATAAAGCCATGGGACCACATCACCGGAGAGGATGGATGAGCGTCAGGCAGCATCTGAGCAATGCAAACGGATGAAGACCGATGGTTCCTAAGGTGCCAAGTCGAATCTATCTGCATCTAACTTGCACAATGTTTTAGATGCATGCAACAGTTGTTCTTACCTCAAAGAGATTTAGCTACACAGTTGCTGAATTGGTACAGAGAGTGGTAGTGAGGAAAATAACATTCCTACTATAAACAAAGCCAACACTAATTGTTGGATAAAGCACTCACCCGATACATGAGCTAAGTATCCAAGCTAACGAACGCTTGCAAAAATACAGCTAATTCTCGTTATTTACCTGAGGTAGGATTCATCGGACCGACCAGATTACATAGGATCTGGGAAAAGTGTAGTTCTTTACGTGATTTTGGCAAGCCATTACAAAGAGTGCCGTGAACTGTATCTAAGACAGTGGCGACTAGAAGGGACAGAGACCAATATTATCTATTAACCATACATTTGGTCTAACTTTTCTCAGCTTTTCTTTAACAGTGCAACTATAATAACACGGACACAGCTTTCTAGTTTGCAAAGCATTTCTCATAGAATCAACCTCACCCCTCATTTGCAGATGAAATAAGTGAGGCTGAGTAGTCTCAACAATTTGTAACTCTAGATTCAAGCTTGTAATATTCAGAACAGTGTCCATTTCTAAATAGATGGTGGGAGCTTAAATGCAAAGTCTTTCAAATTATTCAGATCACGTCCTGGGGTTTTACCGTTTTTTAGAGAGTCAGGACAGTACAGGAAATAAACCTTTGAGACTCCCCGCTGGAACATGAGGTTTTTCCTAACAGATGGACCCAGGAAGAAAGGAACAGCACGTGGACGGCTCGCAGCCAATAGGCACTTGCTTGTGTGTGGTGTCATGTGGCATATTCCTGTCACTAGCCTTGGAAGCAGGAAAACAATAAAGACAGATGTATCTGCTATTTCTAAGGAACATCAAAAAACAACTGGCTGGGACAGGGAAGAAAAAGGTAGTGGAATACAGACTTGTAATTTGTTCCAGGACTGACCTCAATCTTATAGCTGGGAGACACCATTAGATCTGGTCTACTCAGAACACTCAAGGAACCGAAAAACACCAGAAACCCTAACTCAGTGTTGTATGTGTGTGTTAGCATCTAAAAACCGCTCTAGGAACGCACTTGTGCCATGGAGAATGAGAATACCATTTCAGAACAGCTGTGGGGGTGATTACAGCAGTAAAATCCTATACCCATCTTACTGACTGGGAGGCAGAACCTGGCTCCTAGTCTAGGATTGTTCAATCCACAACATATACACCTTTTCAACAGGTGTAGGTAATGTTATACAAAGGCAGGATGGGAGGGGAAAAAAGCCACTCAAAGTTTCAGTAATTCAATAATTTATTCCTCTAAAAAAGTGTGTAAAAGTATATAGCTCTCATCCACAAGGTATATATGAATGACATTTAAAATGGAGGCCTTTTATTATTGTTTCTTTTTATCAAAGTCTTTTAGTGTACTGTACCAGCGCTATACTGTAGTTATTTTTTTAAATGAACTTCACATATTTTTTGTATTCTTTCAAATTGTTTGCTATATATAAAAGAAGCTCACTGCAAAATGCTTGAAGGAAAAAAGGAAACAAAAGAAATTCAGAACTTCCCAGAAATGTACAGCTTTTACATTTAAAAAAGGTTCTGAAATATACATAGAAGCATGCTGGACAAACCCACCCTTCTCCCCTCCCCACTTCCCCTGTTTAGTTCAAACCATGGTAAGAGTTCTGATTTCTGCAGAATTTCCAAAATTAAAAATAAAAAAAAATAAAATAACTTCTCACTCTGTAGCAAATCCAGGGCTTGTACATTTCAGATTAATTCAGTAAAAAACTCACAAGTAAAATAATGCATATTTAAGGGAAATATTATACAGACTTTTTCACACAGAAGTACATAATAAGATTTTTTAAAATCTATTGCCATTCATTTATTTTGCACAAAAACGTATAAATATGTCACCAGCTTTTCTTAACTTAAAAAACTTAAATAAAAGACACCAGATGAAAACTACCCTTTGCTGCCTTTTTTTTTTAATTTTTGTAGGGGTTTTTTTTTGTTTTTTGTGTTTTTTTTTTCTTTTTCTGCTTAGAATTGGGTGTCTAGGGAAGAAAAGCCCCTGCATTAAAAACAGCCCATTTTAAAAAAAAAAATTCAAAGTTCTGATGAATTCTGGGAAAAAAGCAACCCCAAAGTGGTAAAAGATTACAAATATCTACTTTACAATTTGTCTTCTCACCAAGATAATTTTATACAAGTTTACAATCTTCATCATCTTATGCTCTTCAAAAGGCCTTGAGAATTTTCCTTTCTGATTAAGAAAAAATAGCACTGCAATATTTTTAAAGTCAATTTTACACTGTACACATTAGATACAAATGGTTTGATATATCAGATTTTTTAACCTATACATTGCGAAAGTCAACCCCCCCTTCAATCGGTGGTACAGAGAACAAAATCATCCATTTACAAGTTATTTCTCTGCTTTCACATTCCCACCACACAACTTTTATTTTAATATAATGTTTTAAACTTTAGATTATTTCAAGAAAAATACTTTTACAAAATCATATCAATTATTACATTTTTCCTTTTTTTTGTTAATAACCAGGACATAGAAGTCTCTTGGGAGAACATTTAAAATTTGCATGATTCTCTCCACGGATGACAAGAGCTCAATGGCCTGGTCAAAGTGGCTCCCAGGAGGCCAGTCCACGCCCACTGCCCTCAGACAGAAACATAGCGACACAAGGGTTAGAAACAGGGTCTCAAAGACAACCCTCTGGGCCAGGAATGAGGAGTCATAAAATACTTCAATTAGCCATTAATGCTTTAAAAAGGCATTTTTTAAAAAGTCCCCACCACAAAGGCTCAACTTCAAGTACTAATTTAATGGTTAAGTTGTAATATTTCTTTGAAATAATATTCCTATGGTCCAGAAAAAATTCACCATATTTATAACTGATTTCATGAGCAAACACTTTCAATTGTGATATGTACATAAGTCCCTTTTGATCTAATGAGAGGAGAGACCTGGCTTGCAATAAGAATTCACTAGAAAATATATTTCCGTTTTGACTATATAAAACTAATTAAGGTACTTGCCTCCATGGCCCTGGGTTGAGCTTGACTGCCTTCTGTATAAAAATGTTATCCTTCATGAAACACTGGCCACTTAACATGGCAGAGCTTTTAAAACCCAGTTTGTTCTTAACAAAACCTACTGCTGAGTGGTTTTGAATATATTATGTTTTAGGCATGATCTCCCCAATTTGTTTTCATTCCTTTTCTTGCTTCTAGGACAGAGGTAATGTAGTCAAAGAATCCTATGGTGGATCTGAGTTGGGTTTCAGCTACTGTACCTGGTCCTCGCGAATTAAAAAAATTAAAAGAAAGTCACAAAAACCATATGACAGAACAACTGAAAATAAATAAACGAAATGAAGCTGTCTCCAGACCTTCTGTATCTACACATAGGTATGGAGTCAACCAAAGCACTCATGCCAGTCTAGATGGGAGCGCTAGGGAGACAGAGACCCCTATGAAATCACATACTTGGAGCTGGTTCTTATTTTTAAAAAGTCCCAGATTATGGAGTTCAGGTAACCCACAGGCCATACACCAATAACTAGAGGATTTCATCCAATGGGCTAGACAGCCCTCGTTTTTGAACAGAGGCTGAAAACAAAGACTCTTGTGCAAAAGGACACTGTCTCTTCTGTTTCCCTCTTAAAAGCCACCAACCACCACCACTTCCTGTGGATCAGTGGTTGGGGGCTGCACACGCAACACTGGCTGAAAGTCACTGCTTATGGAAGTTTCCAGGTCCATGAGAGAAGTGTCAAGGAGTCACTCTGGTAATGAACACTGCAGAATTGACATGTGCCTGCTGAGAAGGAATCACAGTGCAGGACTGTGGAGAGTGGTCTGAAGAAAAGGATGTGGGATATTTGCAGAGTGGAGCAGGTTCCTTGGACTGAGGTTGCAGGGAGAGGGAACTGAGCCAGAGAGAACAAGTGCTTTTCCAATTAAAGTATATTCATGATGGCATTGTACAACTGAGTGAGCACCACAAAGTGGACGGGAAGGCAGGAAGTACGGTCCTGGGTGGCCGGATTGCACGTGAGCCAGGACAGAGCGTTGTACTGCTCCAAAACAAACCTGCCGAAGAGAACACACCGATCAGGAGAGTGAGCACGACAGGGCAGCTGCTGCTCAGACCTTAACATGTTCCATGTCTTGGCAGGAAGGAGGCCGCCGTCATCCTTTAACTTGCCCCAGGGTCCTTCCCTAGTTCTTTGTCTCATGCACCCCTCCCTTCTAGACCTGACTGTCCGTTACTGCAGCCACTAGCCACACGTGGCACTGAGCACTGGAAATGAGACAAGTCCAACCGAGATGTGCTGCAAGTATAAAATAGGCACTATGGTTCAAACATTTAGTATTTTTAAAGTATGTAAAATATCTCATGAATATTTTATATTGATTACATGTTGAGATGATAATATTTTGGATATACTGAGTTAAATAAGACATGTTTACTAAAATTAACTTCACCCATCTCTTTTTACTATTTTTTTTTAAAGAGACAGGGTCTCCACTGTTGCACAGGCTGCGCAGTGGCACAATCATAGCTCACCGCAACCTCCAACTCCTGGGCTCACACGATCCTCCTGCTTCCGCCTCTCAAAATGCTGGAATTATAGATGTGAGCCACTGCCCCCAGCCTCTCTTTACTACAGTAAATAGTGGAGTGGCATGTAAATAGTGTTTTAAGTTCCAGACACTGTCTCCAAACTATCCACCCCCTAAATCTGACCTCTTTTCATCAGCACGAAATGCCTCCTCTGAACAGGGAAGCAAAAGCAATTGGAACTGCCTAGAATGATCTATAACATGCCCAGAATACAGCAGGTTATACTGCCTGCCCCATGCACACATGGGGGACTGTGGCTCTCTCTGGCTAACCAGTGGGAGCACAAATGGCAGCATCTTGTCCAAAAATACCACACTTAAATTAAAGCACCTTGGAAAAATAAGACTTAAGGAACATAATTTCAAACTGTACGGCTAATGTTGCCTAGGTTGGTATCTAGCTACCTTAAAACATCAGATGTGGTTTTGGAGTCAAGAGGGTGTGGAACCCGCTGAGAATTCCTGGCAGGGAGGAGTTCGTCCGTCTGTGCTACTGAAATGTGGTGATGCAGCGAAGCCTGGGGAAAGAACAAAGAGAGTCACCTCCCTGGTCTGGACGTCCACGGTGTGGAAATGAGGGAGGCCATGTCTGCCAGAGGCAGATGCTCCCTGAGGTCTTAGAATCAGGGTTTCTATGAATCTGGTTACCCCCAGTGTGATCCCAAATAACTCGCTATCCTCGAGACGGAAAAAAAGCAAGCTTTGGGGCCTATTTTGATTTTTTTTTGTCTACTACATTTTGTTTAATAGAAATAGTCTAACACACACAAAAATACTATAATGTAAAATGAGGTCCCATGAATTCATATCGTCAAGATGCGACAATTATCAATATTCATCACTTTGCATTATGGTTTGGGATTTTTTTTTCCTAAATTAATTTAAACAAAACCCAAATATTGTAACATTTTACCTGTAAATAATTCAGTAGGTATCTTTTATAGATAAGGACTTTTAAAACAATAGTAATTATCACACACAAGAAAAATTAACAATGATTCCTTATATCATCATCTAATACCCAATCCATGTATAATCTTCATTGATTACCTAAAAACATCCTTTTACATTTGGTTTATTAAAATTAGATGCTAACCTGGTCTGTTTGTTACAAATGATTAAATGATATTTAAAAAACTTAATCTGTAGAAGGCCCCACAGTCTGGAAGAGGCTGATTTGTACTCCTGCAGTGGTGTTTAACATGTTCTTCTACCCCCCAGATTTCCCATAAATCGATGGTTTAATCTAGAGGCTCAATTAAGATTCCACCATGGCCCTGGGAGTGGGGGTGGGGGTTCCATACAAGAATACTCCGTAACTCGTAGCTGGGGCTCTGTCCTTCTTATTGTAACACAACAAAGGCACCTACTGTCTGTTGTCCCATTGGAAGTAATATGATGAATGATCACTGGGTGCAGCTAGTACCAGCACACTCCATCCTTATAAAATTCCTCATCAATGTTTCGCCTAATGGTTTTAGCATAGTTTACTTTATTAAATAACTAAGAAATATAATATGTAAAGGAGAGGCAAGATACAAATGCTTGATTTTTTCCTTTTATTTTATAATTTTCAGATTAATGAGTTGCTGCTCTAGCAGTTTCAAAAGATGACTAATTTTTTTGTTTTGTTTTTCAGCACAATTATGAGTCCAAAGATTTGTTTCCATCTATTGCTATCATCATTCTTTTTAATGATCAAATTGTCCCATCCCTGGCCAACAGGACTGCCTTCTAAGATGGCTCCTGAGGGCTTTGATATGACTTTAATAATCTTTGGTTACTTTCTTGCTTTTAGGTGTGACAAGATGTCCCAGGTTCATCTTGAATATTTCTTCCTTCAGACCTGGATCAGTCACTTCTACAAAGAACCTTGGTTCCTTTAAATGATCAATGGTATTTAGGAACCACAATCGTGGCAATAGAGGGGTTTATTGCTGCTAAGCTTTTTTAGTAGATAGAGCCAAAAAATGTATATACTTTCGAAGAGAGGAAAAATAAATAAATCTAGGGTCACACTGATAATTCTAATACATGGATTTTATATAACTTCTTTGATTTCATAATAATATGTTAGTCACTAGAAGAATAAAATTGCTTCATCTTATAAGTTTAACCTTCCATTGTTTCTTTGTGAAAATATAAGCAGATATGCACATGTGGGTATGTTTATCTTACAGATTATTCCATGGTAATCTATATACCATAGAATCATACAGAAATACTTCTTGTTTTGTTATGGATGATTAATACTCCACTGTTTGGATATATCAGAGTTGATTCAATCGGCCCCTTACTAATGGACATTTAGGTTTATTCTAGTCTTTTACATGTGTCACTTTTCGGTTTTGCCAAAGTATCTCTGGAATATTCCTTGAAGGGAGGACTGACACGCACGGGAAATGTGTAGGGTTGTATCACTCACATTCCCACTGGCACCAAGGCCTGACCTCTCCCCACAGCCCTGCCAACACGGTATGTTGTCAAACCTTTGGTTTTTTTGCCAATCTGTGGGCAAGAAATGGATTTCATTCTAGGTTCTTAAACACAAACTGCAAGTAGGGGATCTTTTCCTTTTAACCCTTAGAATTTGGATTAAAATGTTCTAAGAAATATAGAGGAAGGGACAAGTATAAACGTAGATGTTTTAGCTGATTCTTGCCCTTCTTTAATGAAGAATGCTCAGATAGTGGCAGGGAAGGAAGAGGACAGCTAGTTATTACACCTTCCACTCAGGCTTCACGACAGTGATACAATATGGACTTGGAGAAAGACCATTATACTGAAGCGCTTGTCCATCCGAGGCTTACCCTGTGGGACCCACAAAGTCTCTTCTTTGGGTTAATGTGTGATTCATTTGGGTTTCTTTCCTAAATTCTACTCTCCACCTATAGCTGTAATTAAAATATCCCCGGAGTATAAGTAGATATGAGAGAAAAAGGGACTAGAATAAGAGTATGGTGGCCAAGACAGAAATTTCTAACCAAAATTAAATGTAAGCGAAAGTCACTCATTCCTTGAAAACTTCAAATATGACACCAAACCGACCTTTAGGAAGAGAGGGCACTGGTTTTGAGCCTGTGGACACGATGACCAAAACCACTGGGGAAGATTCTCAGCTTTGGCAGTTGATACAAAATACCCAAGGGCCAGAGGTTGCTGTTTTAGCTCTTCTGGTGCCTCTCTAGAAAGAAGACGTTCGCCCTGGCTCTGAAATACAAAATCCCAAAAGCATAATAAGCATTTATCATAAAGCTTTAAAAATGAACTTTCACCAATACACTCTACCACTGTAGTGGCTAATCCCCTTTGTGGCAGCAGGTCACAGAAAAACACCAGGTGACTGAGAAAGGTAAACTGGGAAGGCATTATCTTTGCTGCACACACAGACATCTGACAAAACTGTAGCTCAGGCAGAAGATACCAGCAAACCTAACATCATCAGTCAAGTGAGTACAGATTCATTTGCTCTGATTTCGTTTCTACAGAATAGAAAATCTGTTCCATGGCACTATTATGTAACGAACTGAAATGGAAAGGCTGCAATCTCTGACAGTTGAAGGCTCTACCACACTCACACGCTCTTTCACCAGCAATGAAAATGTGCAAGTGCACCTGGCTGCCATCAACTAACGCTGCCCAGGACTATGCACAGAGCACCGATGTGGCTGCCCTGCCAGCAGTGTGAGATCTGCTCATGAGGAAGCAACAGTCCCCTTAGTGACAGACTCCTAATAAGAGTCTTACTATGCTTTTCTGCAAGTGACATTTCCTCATCTTTAGTTTTTTAAGCTAGCTTGAAGAATTGAAAACATATCTTTTATGAAAGCAGTAATTCATTTGTTTTTAAAAAGCCTTCTGTTTAGAGAAAAATATAATTCTCAACTACCACATCAAATTGTATCAATTCTGAGTTGGTTAAAAAATAAAAACTTACTGCCACCTTGAATGCATTCTTTCCCCTGCCGTTATGTCTTTACTGGATATCAAAGAAAGTTTAATGGTTCAGAAAAAGGAAATGCTGAAAGCCTCCTGGAGGTCACCTGGCTGCAGGTGCTCAGGACTGAAAAAGGCCACCTGACTAGTCTCAGAATAGTGCTATTTAATAGTGCTGGAGGCTCTACAAAGGGAGAAAATACAGCACAACCTCTGCTTTTTACAAAACCAACATTGTACTTCAATTACCAATTCTTTGTTAATGGATAAACTAATTACAACATAAGTACTGGGAGGTAGTTGCTATTGTTTCCATTTCACAGATAAGGTAATTAAGGCTAAGAAAAACAAGTCAGAAGTCAGCTTGCCCAAGGTCACAAAGCCAGCAGCCCCAGGGCTGTCTTTATCAGACAGCTGTCTTTATCAGACTCCGGGGCACATGCTCTTAGCTGCTATGTGCTGCTTGCCTCCAGAATTCAAAGTCAGGCTCCTTTCAGAACAAGCAACCATCTACAACCTGTTCTTCAGTTTATAGTTACTTTGCATGTTGAGTAAACAGGGTTGCCAGGGGTGGAGAACTTGTGGCCTGAAGGCCACATGTGGCCCTCCAGATCCCCAAATTTGGCCCCTTGACAGAATTCAAACTGCACAGAACAAATCCCCTTATTAAAAGAATTTGTTCTGTAAAATTTAGATTCAGTCAAAAGGCCACACTTAAGGATCCAGAAGGCCACAGGTTGCATAAAGCCACTATTTTGGCAAAAAATAGAAATAAAAATAATAACTGGGAGGCAACAAGTAACTAGAAGTAATTGTTTGCTAAGAAAGCAATGGCATAAAACCCTTGCATCTATAACAGGACTATTCTTCTGATAAAACTTATTCATCAGGAATAATAATACATTTCTTTCAAATTCCTGCCTTCTATTCAAAATGGAACAACTGCAGAGTCACTTTCCTACATTTATTTGTCTTGTACCAAGGACCTAGGCCACCAAGAAGAAAAGCGCACGTAGTAAAAAGATGATCATATGTCAAAAGGATTATTTTCCTAAAGGCTGTGGTTACTTCCAACAATGTACTTCAAATCACCCTTACCCGACTGTGCTGGAAGTGAGAGCCCACACCAATTCCAGAAGGAGAGCCTGGGGAGGGGACGGGGGAGGAGTTGGGGGAGGAATGCAGGTTCCCAGTTATTAATATGCCAATATCATTGTCCATATCGTCTGGGAATGGAAGGTCAACGAACATATCATCTAGAGGGGAGGGAAAAAAACACAAAAATTAAGAAGACAATACATACCTCCAACTTATCCAATGTCACGTTTTGTTAGCCTATGGCTATTATGGACAGATGCTGTTAACAACTTAGATGCAATGAGTGCCTATTGGGTGCAAGGTGTGCAAATTACCCTTTCATTCTGTATTCTCTCCAATAACCTCCTAATGTGAAGTATGAACAGAATGGAGAAATAAAGAACATAAAATAAAACCCCACACTCTGTGTGGCCTCCAAAGGCACACTTGGAGATGGTAAAACCACTAAAGAAGCAATTTAATCATTAAAGTTAAAGTTGACACCATCCAAGAACACAGTAGACTTCATCAGTGCATCCAATTAGCATCTAAAATATTAGAGGCTGAATGAATGCAAGTTAATTAAGGTGTGAACTTGCCCTCAAACTGGAGGCCTGTTTCAAAAGCAGATCAAAGCACAATGTTTTCATTAAGAAACCCTCTCCTACATTATAAAAGTAAGGTGTACTCACGGTAGAAAATTTGTAAAGTATTAAAAAAGAAAAAAAGGGAAAAGGGAAAACCGTCACCCAGAATCCAGTTACCATGAACAATTCCTATGATTCTCTCATTTTCTCACGTATCTGTTATTCCATTGCGATTATACCATACATACAATTTGGTATTCTTTTCCCCTCCCCATTTAACATGAGTAAATGCTGGTAGCTGTTAAAAATTCTTCAAAAACAACGCAAGTGAATGCATAATACCAAGTGCTTTGCAGTTTATACATAGCCATTTCTTAACAAATGCCTTAACAGATATTCAAATAAAAAAATTCCATTGAAAATAATCAAATAAGGAGTTGCTCTATAACAAATTAGATTCCTCATGACTAGCTGAAGGAAAGCACTATCTTCACATTGCCTAGTGCTCCATACATTGCAAATCATGTCATCAAATATTTATTGAAAGAGTGGCACCCATGTGCAGGATACTGCCAGGCAGATATTATTTTTGCCTTTAATGAAAAGCAGAAGAAAGCTAATTACCCAAGAGAAGAAAGTATTTATTTGGTCTTGGTAATAGTCCAGACAAATTAAAGCTTTAAAACCAAAAATTCTCAAACTTTCAATTCATTCTTCGCATTTCATGTGTTGTTTATCAAAACACAGAAAAACCTGCAGGATTCCAATGACTCCATATTCTAGCTCTGGGTCTTCCACTCACCATTATTGGGGCTAAACCCATCTTCATTGGGATAGTTGGCTGGAGCCACTTGGATGGTTGATGATGTTGGGAACACCAAGATGTGTGTACAAGAAGCATCTTGAGGGGTGTTAAGCTGAGATGACTGCATGTTCAGAGCAGTACTTCGGCCAAAAACAGAGCCCATTGTGACAGCATCTAAAAACAAGAATTCTATCAATTCCCCTTGTGCAGCAGTGAACAACCTGGAAATGAGGGTTACAGAGGGCATGATCTGGAGTGGAACGAGTCTGATGGAACTGCTGTGACAGTTACACATTTAAAGTTGAGCCCAGTTTGTTTAGATATCTTCAAAGAAACTGACTCAGAGCATATAGCTACGATAACCTAAGCCTGATTCACATTTTAAAAAGGTTAACATAAAATTGGATCAAGTCCACCAAATATGTTTTAATTATGTATACAAGAAGTATTTCTAAAAATAAATCCCTCACTTTCTTTCCTCCTGTGGTTGCTCACAATTTATAAAGTACCGTTCTCCTAAATGATAACAATCCTATAGAAATAGTACCATAAAACTAATAAATGTTACAGTACTGAAAGCTTACTACATGCCAGCTTTTGTGCTAACCTCTTTCTTCATGTTATCTCATTAGTCGTCACAGCCACCTTGAGGTAGGAATTATTTTCTCCATTTTATGGATGAGTACAGAAGCACAAAGAAGTTCAGTAATTGCCCAACTGGTGCAGGCAACTGAGGTTACCTAAGATCTAATGAAGATATCTATCTCTCACTGAACTGACGACAAGTAACCCCATTCTCACACCATGACACTATGGACTTTTACAGGGAGTGAGTTGACAGGGTCTCCCATTTGATCAAAGAAATATCTGGATGGTAAAAGCAGTAATAAAAGTATAAAACTGCTTAGTAATAAAATTATAAAATAGTTCAGTTGTTGGTTTTCAAAAACCAGCCAGATTTTAAAAAAATTCTGTGGCTATATATTTTGGCCACTCCCATCGGGCATCTACATTTATTAAGAGTTTGCTGTGCACCAGGCACTGTGCTAAATGCTTTACCCATATTTGCCTAACTATTCACCCTCAACCGTATCAGAGAGACTTTAACTATGAATATCATTTTGAGGCTGCTTGGAGATTCTATCAAATAACGGTCTTCAAAAGGATATTCAAATATGTATCATGCTGGTGTCTACTATAGTGGAATTTTGGAGGGTGATCTTCATATACTAACAACAAATCAGGGGAAGGCAACAGTCACTAGCCATGACTCTAAATGTTCTCAATTGTATCTAGAACTTAGTCCCTCTCACAAGCTATGGTCAACAAAAACAATAAAATCATGAAACACTCCCTGGAAGAGATCAAATGTTTTTCATTTTTGAATCCAAAGTACAATCTTCTCTTATAGAGATATAATAATATAATAAAAGATATATTCTACACTTATCTATGGACTTAAGTTTGGCTGGACTGATGTGATATCTAATTAATGAAACTGACAAGAGGAAATTTACCTGGCATCACTACAAAGGACCCTTGGGGCTCCATGGCAACCAGGCAGGCACTAAGGATAGAAGGAGAGTCTGCGGCAGAGATTCCACACATCCGGCACACATCCTTGAGCTGTTTGCTGATTGTCTGTAGTGAACATTCTCCAAGGAGGATACTCCAATCTGAAATCAAATATTGCAGTCATATAGTGTTTAGAAATTCATACTGATGGGAGATTTGAGCTTTTTACCAGTTTTGCCTGGTAATTGAATTTCCATGATTGGACCCTAAAGGGAATATGCCTTTACACAGGTTCCCCTCCTTGCTATAAAGAAAATGTTACTTGACTTCTATTACACTTCATTAACAAAGGAACAAAGGCCTATTATTCTGCAGGCAGAAGTCATGTCTGAAATGACCTTTGAGAGTCCAGCACAGACCCAGGTTGATTTAGGCATTTAAAACGTTTTTCCAGGATGCTATCAGTGTCAGTGGCTCCATCCTTTTTCTTCCTTCTTAAGGTCTGATTCTTCCACTGCCCCTATCAGTACTTTTCCCTTGGATGACAGCACAGTTCCACAGGGAGAGGGGTGGACCTCAGTTTTATTTACTGTTGTAGGTTGGTTGTTTCCATGAAACGCAAGCAGCAGCAGAAAGGAAGGGGAATCATTTGCAGAATATCCAAAAGAGCTCACAAACAAGGGGTGTGAGTGAAGTGCTTCAAATGATGCCATGCTAATAGTTCGGATTGAAAAGTTGGCACAAATTTTCTTTCTAATGTTTGTTTATTGCTTCCAACAAAAGCATTGTGTCTAATCAGAGAATTATTGAGGGTTATGTTACTTTGGGAAGTGAAAAGATCTCCCCTTAGCTCCCTGACACACATGAAGTATGTACCACGCCTGTGCGGCACAATGCTATCAGATCACAGCCCACTCAGGAATGGCAGAGAAGCCTCCACTGCAGGCTTCTCTATCTCCACGTATTTTTTCAAATATGCTATTTTTCCCCTTAAAGAGCAGGTGAAGGGAAAAATGTTTTCATATTCTTAATGAACCTCAAACTGAAATGGTTGAATTAAAAGTGGCCAGGAGCATGAAGAATGTATGCTTTAAAACCTTGGAGAATCAAACAGATGTAAGCTCCGTATTTCAAACCAAGTAAGAAGGAAAAAGTAGTGTATTTTATCAAAAACACTCTGGAGATAAACAGCAGAAATTCACAAAGCTGACTCTGAAAGCTAAGGGCTCCTATCTAACACCGTTCCACAGAAATACAATGTGGCATGGACCTTGGATCCCCAAAGGAAGGAGCTGCAGATGAACAAACAGATTTCCTGTATACTGGGTTCTTCTCATGTTTTTATTCTTGAAAGTACATCTTCTATCTTTCGATGGGCTCCTCCAGTCACACTTACATCCCTCTCCTCTAAGAGATAAGGAAGAAGAGTATGCCCCTTCTAAAAATCATACAAGGGAAGGAGATGGCCTTAATAATTTTCCAAAACATGCAGTGACTAGACTAGATGACATTTTTATCCACCTTCTTCCTTTCTATTATAATCTAACTTTCCCCAAGGGTTAAGAATAGCTCAAAGCCTTTAAGAAATAAGATTGACTAAAAAGCAGACTAGGGAGGAAGATAGGAATTCTGACAGAAACGAAATAATGAATCCCCTAATGTATTAGACTGCTTAGCTCTTGATACAAGATTCATTATAAGTATGATATTCTTTAAAAAAATGAAAAGGTCTTCTTTTGCATTGGGGTGAAAAAATTAATAAGCAAAGTTTTAAATATAAAAATAAATTAAAAAATAAAAAATGAAAAGGGTCATATTTTATCAGTCTACAGTATAACTTATTACCAGAAAATTTTTGTGTATAATAGATGCCTAAGAAAATTTATTTAATACATATTATGTAATATTTATATAAACTGCTATTGAACTATGAAAATTTGATACAAATGTAACTTGCATTGTAGGAAGTGGGTTATACTTAGATATTTCCAACAATGCAAGTTAAATATATATTAGTGGTTTTATTTCAGGGATTCCAAAAATACCTCATAGCAATTTCCTATAAAGAAATAATTTACATGCTCTATCACAGGGGTCAGAAAACTATGGCCCACAGGCCAAATCCTGCCTACCACCTGTTTTTGTAAATAAAGTTTTATTAGAACACAGCCACCCCCATTCATTCAGGTATTATCTATAGCTGTTTTGACACTACAATGGCAGAGTTGAGCAGTCACAGCAATGACCATCTGGCCTGCAGGCTGAAAATATTTACAATCTGGCCCTTTACAAAGAAACTTTGCTGACTCTGCTCTAATGTATTTGCATGTGGGAAACCACCAAGCTAATTTGTGACATAACCCTTGCTTTTGTGCAGACCTTAGAAAAAGCCATCTCCTATCTATATACACATATTGAACTTCTTATAAATATATCACTAATTAATAAGGCTTTAAAAAAATCTAGGCCTATTCATACTACTCACATAAAATTGTACAAGCAGCTACACTAGAATGGTAAATGAGTTGGGCTGAGTGCCAGGCGAGGCAGCTGCTGGTGGTCACTTGTGTTATGTTACAGTTACTTTTAGTGCTTCTTGACTGATTGTTATATTTATGATAAGGAAAATAAGCAGTGGGAGATGGGGATTCAACTTTTAAAAATCTGTTCTTTCAAGCTTCCAGATTGAAGAAACCCAAACAGTGGCAATATGAATAAAGACTGCTCCTATTTGTAATGACTCCTCATGAAACAGGATTTTCTTGCTATTGTGCCACCAAAAAAAAAACCCCAAAGAAATACAAAACCATCAACCATCAAACAAATACATTGAAGGCTGTTCGTATACAACTTCAATTTATCACCTAAATCTTCGTCTTAAAACTAACTTGTTCTTCTCACTGCATAAATATATATATAAATGTCAGAACTTTGAATTTACTGAGTATCACTTTTATACTAATAAAACACTCTTTTACTGTTTTATATACTGGGGTTCAATATTTAAGATTTTATTGTGATAAATGATTTTGCTGCTAGAAAAGTTTAAAACAGTGGTTTATTCTGTACATATAAAAGAATCAGAAAATATAACCTGCTTAATTCTTACTTCCAATTTTAAAATGTTCTCCCTTAGTTAATGAAACTAGCTCAGCCCTTTTCCTGTTTCCTGAACATACTGCTTCAGGAATTTCTCACCTTTAAGCTCCCCATGGCCAAGACGCCCAAGTCGCCCGATTACAACTCTCCAGGGTAGAGATGTCATTTGGACAATTCCTATGCACCATTCCCACAACTTCTGTAGTCCAATTTTACGTGCAGATACTTTACTCCTCCGTGACCTAAAAAAGAAAGAAGTGGCAAAGACGACCCTAGATGAATTAAAGTTATCACTTAATAAGACAAAACACAAGAAAACTCCAAAGAACTAATGCTGTACCCACTGCATTTAGATCAGAAATTGGAAATATTCGTATTTGAGGAAAGATATAGCATCAATTTACATGCACCATAAACACTGAGCCTTCTCACCTGTTTGGTAAAGCAATATTTACAACACAGGTCTCTAATAATTCCCCATGGAGGTCAGTGCAGGAAGCCAAAAGCCAGCGCTGGTCGTGAGACAGACAATAGCCCACAAAGAGTACATTGTATTTCTGGCTCGCCTCACCAAACGTCTCTCCCAGCTCTGTCTGCTTGTCTTTGATTGGGGCCAATATAAAAGGAGGGGAGTAAAGCTGGATTGGGCTGGGCCGCTGAAATCAAAATCAAAATCAATATCAACACAAAGCTACCAACTTCATGTTTACAATAAAACCCAGAACAACACTGAGGAGAACTGACCGACAGTAATGACAATAGATTGTTTCTCTCTCTTTCTGTCTAGTACTATGTATATATACATACACACACACACAAAGAATAATAATACAAATTACAAAAACATTGTTTAAATGATATAAGCTAAGAAATCCAATCAAGCTAATATTTCCTTATTAAAATAAATTACTATTTTAGAAAGTAAATTGGTGCAGCTTCATTAGTCATTAGGAAAGTGGAAACTGAAACCACAATGAGATAAGTAACACAACACATCTACCATACCAGAATGTCTAAAATTTAAAAAGAGAGAAAATACAAAGTATTGGTGAGAAAGCAGAGCAACTAGAAATTTTATATATTGCTGATGATAAAAGTAACTAATGTATAATTTCCTGGTGGAAAAGTATTTAACAATATCTGCTTAAGGTGAACAAACACATACCTGCTAAGACCCAACATAAATGCACATGTTTATCAAAAAACAGGTATAAGAATATTCACAACAATATTTATCGTAACAACTCCAAATTAAAAATAAATATTCATCAATAGTAAAATGGGTAATAAATTGTGATACAGTCACACAGCGTATTAAACAGCAAAGAGAAGGTAAAAACTACAAGTAACAAAATGGATGAATCTCAATATGGAGTAAAAGAAGCCAGACACAAAAGAATATAAACTATATGATTCAATATATATAAAGGTCAGAAACAGGCAAAACTATGTTATTAGAAGTCAAAATAGTGACTACCTATAGAGTGACTGGAAAGAAGTATTAGAAGGGCCTCTGGTTACTGCTCTTATTTTTGTTTCTTGTATTTCTTACATGATATTTTTATTTACTGAAAATTCATTGAGCAGTATGTTTATGATTGAATACTTTTCAGAGAGAGAGAGAGAGAGAGAGACAGACAGACAGATAGATGTGTGTGTGTGTACTTTTTTAGAGATGGGGTCTCACTCTGTCGCCCAGGCTGGAGTACAGTGGTGTGATCATAGCTCACCGCAGCCTTGAACTCCTGGGCTTGAGCGATTCTCCTGCCTGAGCCTCCCAAGTGACTGGGACTGCAGGCATGTACCACCAGGCCTGGCAGTATGTATATACTTTAATATGTGTGTCTGTGTGTATGTAATTTTAGAAATCAAGCATTAGCTGTTACCCAAGACAAATATTTCAGATAAAGTTGACAAAATTTACTGTCATCTTTGTTTACAGCTATCAAACACATATCAATATTTAACAAACTACAACAGGAGTTAGCAAACTTCTATAAAGGAGTAAAGTTTAGACTTTACGAGTCTCTGTCACATGTTCTTCTCTTGGTAAAAATGTAGTAATCATTGTTACCTAGGTGGCCACACAAGTACAGGCTGTAGGCCAGATTTAGCGCAAGGCCATAGTTGTTGACCCCTGTACTATATAGAATAAGGCAAAGGTATAATAGAATGAAATAATTATAAAGCTAAAAAGAGACTTTGGAGGTAATATAAGCCAATTCATTCATGTTAGGGATTCAAAATTCAAGCTGAGAGATAGTCAATGACTTGTTCAAAGTTGCAAAGCTAACATATCACTAATCCATTCACTCTCCATATGACCTAGTATTTATCAAGAGAACTAAAAACATAAGTCCACACAAAAACTCTGTAAACAAATACTCATAGCAGCATATTCACAATAGCCAACAAGTGGAAACAACCCAAATGTCCATCAACAAAATGTGGTATTATCCATACAACAGAATATTTAGCCATAAAAAGAAACGAAGTGCTGATACCTGTTATGACATAGATGAAACTCAAAAACATTTATGCTAAATGGAAGAAATCAGACATAAAAGACTACATATTTTATGATTCCATTTATATGAAATGTCCAGAACAGGCAACTCCACAGAGACAGAAAGTAGACCAGTGGTTGCCAGGAGTTGGGGTGGCGGAGGGGACTGAGGAGTGACTGCTAATGGGTATGGTGTTTCTTCCAGGGTTGATGAAAATGTTCTAACATTAGATAGTAGTGATGGTTGTACATCTCTGAGAGTATACTAAAAATCACTGCACTGTACAATTTCAAGAGGTGAGTTTTACAATATGTGAAGTATATCTTAATAAAGCTGTTATTTAAGGAAAAGAGTCCAGGCTGGGCATGGTCGCTCACACCTATAATCCTAGTACTTGGGCGGAAGGCTTGCTTGATCCTAGGAGTTTGAAGTTGCTGTGAGCTATGACGACACCACTACACTCTAGCCTGGGCAACAGAGGGAGACTTTGTCTCAAAAAAAGAGAGTCCAGGTGAGTTTGCCTGAAGTTTTGTGTAAAGCAAAAGGTTAAATGTCAAATATTTCAGATGCAATAGTGTGTGATAAATCAATACATGGTATATGATTCCCAGACTGCATTTCTGATATGACAGATATTCCATATAAAACAAAAGTGAAATAGCAATTGGATTTCTTTGAAGACTTATATGACAGATACTAAAATACATTCTTTTTTATGTGACACTTTGCTTGTATGAACCTGTGCCACCCCAAAGCATTAGAACTCTATGGAAGAAGGGACCTTGCTGTTTTGTTCCTCACTGCATCCTTAGCAATTGGGGCACAGGAGATGCCCAATTATATTTACTAAGCGAAAGCACAATGTTCTAGCTGCAGGCTGAGGCAGAGGTGGCACTGACCAACTAACCATTACCTTAATGCAGATAAAAATGTATAAACCTGAGCAAATATTTGTAATATTGGGTTCTTTTGTTCTTAAATAAAGTAAAATAATTTACTTCACTCTTATTGTTCCAAGCAAATGGTGGGGGAAAAAAATCCATATTACTCGAAGTCTTTTTGCAATTTATTTTAATCTAAGCTTTGCTTTATCTTATGAGCTCCCGATGATGTTCAGCCATTATATTTTAACCTTTGAAAATGTTATATAATGCTGTGGGATATCTGAATAGTAGGTAGTCAGCCTCTGATCTCCACTATGAAAATGCAGAATACTATCAGTTATCATTTGAAATTGTGATCACTTCTTACCAAAGCATCAAGAACTGATTGCATCTGAACTGTAGAATAGTCACAAAGAGGTAAAGAACTGAAGGATTCTATGGTTTATAAAGGCAATAATTCTTAATTTCTGGAGACAAAATAAGAAACAGGTAGGGACATTTTTTAAATTCTAGAAAAACCTAATAAAGAAAACAGATGAAATGCTCACTAAAGTGAAAAACTCAAACTCAAAAAATAAACTAAAGCTGACAAAAATAGACATTTGATATAAGACCAGAGTGAATGTAGGTCATCAGCAGAGTGGCCTTCTCCCTTGGGGCTGAGCCAACCTGAACCAAGTTACAGCAAACACAGTATTAACTACTTGTATCACTGTTTACTTCCAACCTTTTACTTACAAAAGGGAGAGTTTTCCAGAACTTACTTTGCCAACTAAAATCAGCAGTTGGTCTTTTTAAGAAGCTCTCTTATAGCGAAGAGGTGTTTGCTGGCTTTTATTAGTGGGTATTTTTCACATAATAAAGTTGTGGGAACTGATATTTGAAGGCTTTGAAGATTCTGAACATTGTCCTGTACACCTATCTTCTAGATAAGGTGATTAGAAAATCAAAGGAGTGTAAAACTTTTGTTTAAAACATGTTTGGCTTTTGTGCTGTAAAATTCCCCTTGAGGTATATACGTATCTACAGGACATAGGTTTAAAAAGACGGAGAGAGAAAGCATTTGTTTATATACAGAAGCCCTGAGACACAGAGAGGAGAAAGTAACTCCCTGTAAGAACGTGAATCGGAAAACGACCTTACAGAGTAAACACACATACAACTACTGTCTCAAGATACAAACCAGAGCTGAGGAAGGCAAAGAGTTTGTGATTTCAGACACAGATTAGCTTAGAAACACAAAGAACAAAATAAACTGAGGAAATTTGAATATTAATAACTAAAAGTGGTTAAGTGCATTGTTGCTTAGGTCCTATATCAAAAAAATAGCAAGATTTTGGTTGCCTCTTTTCTCAAAAATTGTAAAAGCTCAGAGAAGTATCTCTTCTATTTTAACCTAAGAATTAAATAAACCTACCAACTCTCACATAAAGGTAGAAGACCAACCAAGCAAGCAACCAATCTGTGGACTAGATAAAACATGTTACTGGCTTGTGTTTCAGTATAAAAATATTCATTCTGGAAGCTTCTTCCCTGCCAATACCCACCTCAGGGTTCTTGAGGGTCATCTCAATGCTGGCCGCGGGCCCAAAGCCTGTGAGGGATTTAATGTGGATCTGTGTAGGCAGAGGCCGCCTGCACTGGCAGTACACCGAAAATGCCATGGACTTCAAGTATTGAATGTAGACAACTTGTTCATCCTTCATTGTCTGCAGCATGTACTGGCAAGGCACAATCTAAAGACACAAATACAAAACAAAAACACCTAGAAACTGAGATCTAACATGCTAACGAGAAAGCATGAATTTCTTACTTGAATGGGCAGAGGAAACTTTAGCTTTAGAATACATAAATATCAAACATGATATAATTAAGTCCTAATTCTTTCCAGTGACATGAAATTCTATATCTCACAAGTATACCAGCAATTTAAGAAGATGTACCATTATGTTGGTCAAGTTATATTGTCACTTAAAAATTACCCTGTTACCACTTAAGGAGGAAACTCTCAATTTACTACAGGCACTACCATGGATCCTCAAATTTAAAAATTTGCATTCTAAAACAATTCTCACTTTTGTAATATATACATATAATAAGCATTAGATAATAACTTTTTGGAGTTATTATCTAATCATTCAAAAACTTCAAAATAATGAAAAACTATCATTCTATTCTGATAACTTTAATTTCAATCTTTTAATTCTATAAAGATAGCTTTAAAGTTAAACATTAAACAAAACCCAAACACCGAAGGCATTGTTTTTCCATATATATATATTTTTAATCATTACATTATAAAGGTGTCAAAGATGCAGTGAAAATAAACATTCTCAATCACTGCTGAAAGTAAGTATAACCTTTTTTTGTAAAGGAATTTGGCAATATTTATCAGTATCTACATCTAAGAATCCATGTTAAAAGATGAACTGAAATGCGAAAAAAAGATTATAAATAAAGCATGTTTACTATGGCTTTATTTATAATAGTGAGGAAGTGGAGACAAATTAAATATCTAACTATACAGGAATGGTTAAATATGGAAAATATGCAATCATTAAAAATGCTGCTTGTGGGCCGGGCGCGGCGGCTCACGCCTGTAATCCTAGCACTCTGGGAGGCCGAGGCGGGCGGATCGCTCAAGGTTGGGAGTTCAAAACCAGCCTGATCAAGAGCGAGACCCTGTCTCTACTAAAAATAGAAATACATTAATTGGCCAACTAAAAATATATATAGAAAAAATTAGCCGGGCATGGTGGCACATGTCTGTAGTCCCAGCTACTCGGGAGGCTGAGGCAGGAGGATTGCCTGAACCCAGGAGTTTGAGGTTGCTGTGAGCGAGGCTGACGCCACGGCACTCACTCTAGCCTGGGCAACAGAGTGAGACTCTGTCTCAAAAAAAAAAAAATGCTGCTTGTGAAAGACTTCTGGTTCCAAAACGGTGGTGGCAGAAGCAAGCTGGCTTCTTTCATCCTCCCACAAAAAAACAAAAACAAATATACAGCACTGAGATCTTCACTAGCAACAACCCAGAGCTCAAGAAGGAGTATGAGACAGTTTCCAGAGCCATAGAGAAGTGGAAAAACTCCAAGCAGATGGGATGAGAACTGGACTTCCACATCCCAAATCCAAAACACTCTGGTCCCAAGCATTTTGGATAAGGGATAGTTAACCTGTACTTCCAACTTAAAAAAAATCATGAACTGGTATTTATTTTCACAACAACACAACAACAATAAAAGTAAAGAATAAACTTGTATATAATAACCTGGAGAATGAAAGAATTTCTCATATGCTCAGGTAAGTTATCCAGCATTTCTGTGTAGCAGCGCATCAAGCTCAATAGCCAGAAGTTTCCAGAAGTTGAGTCTTCCTCTGCAGTGTAAGTGAATGGGTCCACCATGTAAATGACAACAGCTGGAGGATAGGCTTGGCTGTCTGCGGAGTCAGGCTCCGTGGGAATTCCTATTCTCTCCCTTTCTGTAATGCTGAACAAACAGAGAGGCATTTGTGAGATGCACAAAATAAATATAAATTACACAAACACACAAAAAAATTGTGCTCAATTTTAGCACACTGACTCCCTAGACAATGATTACATATTAAATGTAACAAAAATATGTATCATATTACCAAAATCAAGGCAAACCAAGCCAGATAGCACTGAGACTAGATGGAAAATGGCAATATACTCCTCTACCACGGGAGATCTCTTTTTCAATTCCCCTTTGTCTGTGGTTATATTGTACAAAGATGTTTCATAGTAAGTTAATAAGTTTAATGATAATAAGTTTATAAGTTATAAGAATTCACAAATTTCTTAACACTGCAGCTTTAGATTGACAGCTGTCACTTTCTTTTGAGAAGCAGAGAAATAGGGCCCTTTATTGGATTTAGAGGATCACGAGGTTGAGGAGAGAAGCGCAGGAGAGTAGGGAAAGGGTCCACACCGAAGTTGCTCGTCTCCATCAGTGAGTAACATACCTTTCTTGTCCATCTTGTGAGGGCTGAGAAGAGCTCTGCCCAGGCTCAGTGTCTCCACCACAACCTAGGTTCCCTTGCGTCCTATCCGCAGAACTGCCCGCAGCGCTGGGGTTCTGCCCTCCAACACTACCACTGAATCCTGAAGAAGAGGTAGTGCTGATCTGGCTAATACTGGGAGCAGAGGCAGACGATGAGACCGGTGGCACAGAGGAACCAGATGCGGAACTACTTGTTGCAGGGTTTGCAGAACTACCGTTAGAGGTGGGATTAAACGCACTGCCAGCTGGGGGTGCTGTTGATCCTGAATTTGGAGCTAAAGGCCCAGCGTTTCCAGGCGTAGCTTGTCCCTGTGCTGCTGCTGGTGGGGTCTGGTATTTAGGTGGTATCAACAGGCTGCTATCGAGCTGCAGAGTGGCTAAATAAGGTGCTGAAAGAGTACATGCAGAGAGGTGATTTTAGTGATGTTCTGCAGCATCTGACTGAATCAGAATTTCAGAATGGTCACTTGTAAAAAAAATTATGCTGCAATACTTTAATTATGACACCCAAAATACTATTTCCACACTTATGTTTATATTAATATATTCTGCAAACATGGAAATGCATATAGAGCGACTTAAAAATTTTACACAAGAGGCTTATTTGAAAAGAGGAAATTAATCACATGCAGTATTCTCCTTTCAGACTGATTTCATATGCCTTCACTGAAAAATGACAAGTCACACATCCCACAACCATCATAGTACATTATGCTTCTATGTGTATATGGCTTCACAAGCTTATAAGATTCTCTTGAGAATATGGGTTAAAATCAAGCAGTTAATACCAAGTCACGCAGCTAAGTTTTCAGAATGTTGAGTAATTCGATATGACTTCTTTAGGCACAAAGAATATATGTCCACATAAAAATTTGTATTTAACTACCCAGATCACAAAAACTGGATCTAAATAAATATAGCAATGGAACACTAACATTACTTGACACAAAAGAAATATAATGTTGCATCCGTAAAGGTGGGGTGGGAGAGATTTCCTATTTTACTTCTCAAATTTTACTTTGCTAAATAAATTCCCTTTTACCTAGGTGATGGCGGCAAACTTGCGCATAAAGTTTGAGTCTGGAATGATTGTCATTCTCCTCACCGCTCCAAGGCTGGTTAAACCACTCACTCACAAGCTCATCCGTCAGCTTCTGTGCCACGGTCTTTCCCACACGCATGATGCCATCGCGTAGCACTTTGCAGATGGGCTTGTGCTGCCCAAGCCTACACATCTGATATCACAAACAAGATCATGATTTACAACAGGAGCCATTCCTTCATACAGTACCTACAGTTAGCAAAGGGGCTTTTTACCATAAAGCATTTTCCATTTTCTTGTAGGGTTTTCTCACAAGCGATCAAAACAACAGTATAAGCTGGTCCTTCTAGTAATCATAATGTACCCTGTAATTGCTATCTGTCTCTCCAAAACCTATACTAGGTCCTCTAAAGAAAAATAAATGTTTCTTCACCCAAGCCAGTTTCTCTTGCACAAGGGGAGATTGCTGAACACTACCTGATTGCTAATGGGCAAATAAAGAATTAACCAGATTCCTGCCTACTAAGGCTGACTGAGACATATGTCCACTAAAACCTCTTAAGTAATCCCTACTCATAATGTTTTCCCATAAGATAACATTAAAATTTTATGGGCCATCTGTTATAATGTTACAGACAGTTGGAGATCACCTAGAGCAGGGGCCGCTGAAGCAGTGAGTATGCTGACCACATTTTTAAAGTAAATAGTTGTTTCAGGGCAATGAGATTCTGCTATTAATCTCCAGGATTGTTAAATGGGTGCTTATAGCAGAGAATATAATACACCTGTAAAAAGTAAACTACCTGTTCACCAGCAGCATAGCCCATATTATTATCCCTTACTAGAGCTAATGAAGTGAAGGCTTACTAAGCCCCCACAAAATTCTCTAGTGTACACTCTTCTTAAGGAGGCAGGAATTACTGCCAAGTGAGTAACTCTAGTAAAGTCATTAAGAGATAAAAGAGTGTCTGCACCTTCTAAAAAGATCTGGCAATGCTTTTATGTTTTGTAACTTATGTTGAACGCTTCATTCAAGAGAATGGATAAGCTCTGAAATAGCTTAGACAAGTTTTCTGTGTTAGGTTAATAATGACTTAATAGTATCATGCATCCACGGACCCGGCTCTGTTCAGAAATGAATGTATCCAAGGACTTCCTCCTGTAGCTTAACTGATGCCATTACATCATGTTAGCATCTCATTTTTTTTGTAGCAACACATAAGTTTACTATTCCATGCTTAACTCACACATTTATAGATAGTGAATGTCCTCTTTTGGAAGCTTTTTGAAATTCAGTTTGTAATCTTATTTTAAAAAACACTTTCATAATGCTTAGAATGTGCCTGTCACAGTTCTAAACACTTTGTAAATATTATTTTGCCAAATACAAAGACATTTGAAGTATTAGGTGCAAAGAACTTAGAGTGTGTGTTCTTTGGCCGAAAAAATGTGGCACTCTTCAAAGACAGACATGATTCTAATTTTTCAAAAGCAACAGAAATTCATATATTAAAGATGTAACATTATCTACATGGTTTTTACATTATTATGATTACATTTTTAATCTGTATCAAAATTTCAGTATTAAGGTGAATGTAGCATTAAAGCAAAACAGGGACATGATTCATTAAACCTATCTTTTGACTCAGAAATTTTCAAGCTAAACATTTTTATACTGTTTTCAGGAACCCTCAGCCACCCACCCCAACCCTCCACTCAATAAATAAATAAAAAGAGTAGATGTGCTCTTTTTGTAAAGCTCATCTTCTACATAACCAGCACTTTCCTCTGGTGAGCACTAAACTTTGAGCACACAAACAGGGAAAAGACAGCTGATGGGATTTAAAGATGTGTGGTAAGGATGGGAGAGGAATGTCTTCTAAACCTAATGAAAAAGCAAGCCAAGATGGGAAAGCAGTATATTTCTAGGAAAATTTGCTAATTTAATTCTTTTCTTCATCCTTCAACTACTAATATTTGTAAATTTTCTTTGAGATCTACTTTCGAGATATTTGTTCTTTCAAATTTAGTCATAACTAAAAACAATCAGAGGATTCATGTCATAAACAACAACTTTCACAATAACTTTCTTACCTCATATACAGCACTCAAGTCCCTGAAGAAAGTTTTGGCTCCTTCGAGCAAGGCCTCATTTTCTGGACACACCACGATATAGGCAACATCACGGTGGCCCCCATATGGGTCCAACAACAGCCTCTCCCAAAATGGCAAGGAGAAGGGCGAGATGGTGAGGAAGTCCTTGTCATAGCCGACCAGCAGAGTGGGGATGGGCAATGGCTCAGGAGATTCTTCCGAACCTAAAACAATGTTGTAATTTAAGAAGCTGCTTAAGAGTCTGTTTCCCACAACCTGGACAATTTAGAAGTTCCTGGTGCATTGGTTTGAATTCTGGCATCTGAAATGTCATTGCATGTGGACATGATAAAGTATTTTTCAAATCTAATTAAACGGCCGCTGATTAAAACCCTTAATTAAATGAATCAGAACTCACTTATAAAGGTTAAATAAGATCAGAGGGCAGACTAGACAAATTAAAGTTCACTTTCCAAGCAGCACTACTTCATTTCCTTCAAGATCATGATCCTGACTACAAAGTAGACAGAACTAGCCTAGAAGTCCGTATCCACATGAAAATGCGATGAGGATTGGAAAGATGTGGAGAACCTAAAAAATACACCTGTTAGGGATTATTTTCCTTATTGACCTGAATTGTGTGAAAGGTGTTTAGAAAACCTGACTCCAAAAATAAAGAAAACAAAGAGATTATAAAATTTCACGGTCATGAATAAAAAGATTCCATTTTGTCAGTGAAGCAGGGATTTAACCTAACTAAAGCTGCTCTTCATTGAAAAACACTGAAGTCAGAAGGAATTCAAACAAGGCAAAGACTCTACCATAGGTTCCCCGTCCTGCCATTTTATGGAACTGCTGCCAGGTGAGTGGGCCCTGCACATGCTGGATATTCTCCCAGGTCCGGCCTGTGCGCTTCTTTTGGATGGCATCTTGGAGAAAGGGCTGCAGGGACAACAGCATACGCACCACATCCTGGGAGGAGAGCATGCTGATGTCCAGCACTGGAAGAGAAGTGAGAAAGAACAGAAAGCATAAAGGGGGGTTAAGCACTCTTCTCTTTCTTGCCATCCTTTTGGGTCTCAGTTACAGTCCATGACAAAGACATTAGGAGCTGTAGCAGATTCTAAACTATTTAACCCAGGAGTCAAGAGGAAAGGTACTCTTCTAAATTAGAGAAAGTAATTCATGATAATTTAGTACCAAAAATAACAAAAAGGGAAATGAGTTATTCTACATTAAAAAGTTTAACTGAAGAATCGTTTAAAAGTGGAAAAACGGATAGGTCTGATTTTTTAAAATCATGTAAGCCCGTTTCCAAGGTTTTTCATAAGAAAGGAGAGCTGCAAAAGTTTCTTAATTATTGTATTACTTTCATTTATAAATATCAATGTTTTGATTATACGATGACTAGGAATAAAGGAACTTAACGCTCTTAATGTAAAATATTTGCACAAAATACAGAATGCATAAAGAAAAGACAATCTTCAATGCAGCCAGAGGCACATGGCAGAAGCAGCTACGGGACTAAAGTCATCTGTGTATAGAAGGAAGTGGAGGGTTCACTGTTTAAGAACTTTCCCTCTGCTGGCAGTCATCCTGGGGAGGGGTTTTTAACCTAGGATTTGAAAGCCCCCCGAAACTTAGGCAAAACTGTGCATGCATGCATGAGCATATTTGTATTTTCTCCCCAGGATGAAGGGTCCATAATGCTCATCAGATTCTCAAATAGGTCTGTGGAAAGAGCTAATTAGGCTCGAGGTGACGTGCTATGGATCTGCGCAGCTGGGCTTCTGAAGACCTTGCCTCACTATTACTCATCTAGCTGACTGGGAAAGGGGCACGGATAGAAAGATTTAATTATCTACCAACCTAATCTGAAAAACAGGATGCTTAAGGGTTCCTTAAGACATTTTCAGATGTGTCCCTGAATCAAGAAAACACAGATTGCAAACTGGTGGTCTGCAGAGCATTTTATTAAACTTTGGAATGAATTACTCCAGGAAATTCCATATACAAATATGGATTTCCAGCTTCTCTTGAAAAACTAGGAGACCTGACTAGCCTGGGGCCGAGACTCCTCTTCCTACATAACCATGACCTGCTGGAGCTGAAGAGTAGCTGTCCCCTTCAGGTACTGCATGGCCCCTGCCCTGCTGTCTGCCCAAGACTGAAGCATTGTTAATCGCCCTTTTTCTTCAAGCCCATGCTTCTTTTTTCCTTACAGTAAAGGAAAAAAGTTAAGTACTTCTTATACCAAAGGCACTGGCTATCAAAAGTGAGAATGACAGACCAAGAGAACCACAGATTTGAGAAAATCAAAAGCCAGCATGTTTCTGGTGAACCCTATCCTATTCCTGTGCATGCAAAGTAGAAAGTGTGTTTTGAAAGGACACAATTCGAGACATTGCGTTTTGCAAATCTTCCACCTCACTCGCTTACATTACCTATCTGGTACTTTTAAGCATCTTAAAATTTGAAACCCAGACCTCCCCTGCAATAAAATGTGCTATTCTTCATATAGAAAGATGACCCCACTGATCTATGCACAAAGACTGCTCTTCTGCCTGAAGGCCACCAGTGATCTACTAAAATGAACCATCCAAGCTAATCATCCACGTTTCTCTAGGGGAAAGGCTGCACTTTCTTTACTTCATAAGCCCATTCAGTAGACATCAGTTAAGGGCCTGCTAAGTACAATGCACTGTGCCTGAACTTACACAGTTATAAAAATTAGTATAAACCGTCAATGCTTCTTTAGGAGTCTCTACCTCCATGAAGCCTTCTTTGCTTGGTCCACACAGAAAACACCCATCACTCCTTACTCCACAGACCTCTGTGCTCTGAGTGTACATTTATTATTTCAGGTTTCAAACTGTATTTAAGAAGCGTATCTAATCTTCTCCCCTGCAAGACTGAGAGTTGTTCAGAAGCAGGGCCCATGCTTCCTTTATACAACCCCTACAGTCTGGCCTCTGTTCCCACCGCTCCACAAAAACAGTTCTCACTATGGTCAGAAGACATGTTTAATCCCTATCTTAAAATCCTCAGCTGCATTTTAATGCTTGTTGACCATTTTCTCTGTCTGGCAACACTGGTTGTCCCTGGCTTCCAAGACACCTGCCCTGCCATGCTCACACTTCTCTCCCTGGCCTTTATCGGTCAGCGTTCAGCTAAGCTCTGTCCTAGGCCCTCTTTTCTCAGCTTATACTTTCCTCCTCCTCCTCCTCTTCCTCAGGAAGTTTATCTGTGCCCCATGACTGGAGTTATCATCTACATGCCAACTACCCCTGGCCCAAGTGCCTACTGTCTATCCAGGTACACAAGTCACAAATTTGGGACTCTTTCTTAACATCTATCTCACTCTCCCTTACCCCCTAAACTCAAGCCATTACCAAGTCCCACAATAATACTTTCTAAACATCTCTCAAATGCCTCTGCTTCACCATCTTCTTTGCTAGGACCCTAAGTCAAGTGACTATTTCTCATCTGGTCTTCCTCATATAACTAGTCTCTCCAAATCCATTCCTGCCATTTTCTAATCCACACCCCCACATATGGCCAGAGTACACTGTCATTTTTCTTTTTTAGCTACACAAATCTGATGTCAATGCCTCTGTTTAGAACCCTTCGATGACTTTCACTGCTCTATGGATGAAGACCTAACCTCTACCATGCCTCAAAAGGCTTGTTGTAATCTATCCCTGCTGGCTTCTAATCGTCTTGAATCCCTGAAGGCCCCAAACTCCATATAACTAAGGGCTTTCACACTTGCCACACCTTCTGTCTGGGACACAATGCCTTGCTCCCTACTCTCCTTCCTCAGTTAATTTGTACTCACCATTGAGAACTCAGAGCAAATGTTACTACTTCTTCAAAGGGGTCTTCTTTGACCCCCAGCCTACGGTGGCCCCCTCCACCCCATGCTTTCTTTCATCACTTTATTTTATAATGGTTTGTAATAATATGCTTACTTGTTAATCATTTGATTAATGTCCATTTCCAGAATAGATTATAAAGTCCATGAGTGCAGGTACCCTGTCTCTCAGTCACCTTTTTATCCCTCGCAATGCATCACAGGATAGACAGCAAAGGAATAAGAAAAGGAAAGAGCAATTTGCCTGGCACTCTCAGAGCCCAACTCCAAAAATGTCTGTCAACTGGAGCTTTTAATAATAGAAGAGCCAGTGATACGCCCCAGTTACCACAACGCAAAGCAAGAGATAAAACATACTGGGGAGCCAGAGGAAGGAGAAAAGTCTGTAAAAGCGCAGAAGTCTTCATGGAAGAGGTACCACAGAAACTTGGTCTTGAGGAATGTGGGAATTTAAACATGTGAGGGTGTGCAAACTATCAGTCTGTATACTCTTGACAACTCTGACATTCAGCAGTCACAGGTTTCCAATATAGGTTGGCTACTCATGAAGTAATACAAGAGGAAATTTTCAGGAAACAATTACTCTCTCCAAAGGTGTTTCAATATAAAATATTCCCTCAGTCTTTAAATTTAAGGATGCAATCAATATAGCTCTCACTTTACTTTTTTTTTTTTAAGAGATAAATTTTTTTGTTAACAAAGTAAAGAAAGGTTTTAAGTTGTGATCACACCAAGATACTTTTCAAAGTAAATGTGTGTTCTGGGACACCTACCATTACTATGAGGCCAAGAGTGCACAGTGGCACTTCTCACCAGAGCTTCGTCCACTTTTCCACCGGTGGGGTTATCCACGTACTGCCGCCCTTGCTCCAGTGCATTAAAGCATTCCGTCCAGTAATCATTGTTATCTGCTTGCACCCGGTCGTAACTCCAGCTTACGCAGGGGAGAGTTTGGCGACTGTTAGAAGAAATGTAGTCCAGGAAACTCAGAGAAGCGAAAGGCTGTGTGTGTTGATTCTGGAGGAGGAGGAGAAGGCTGATGGGTGGCTCCTGGGATTTTCTGGCTCCCTCCACCTGAGGAAGGAAGGTGGTCTGACACATCATTAAGCGCCTCTCCGCAGCCTGACCAATATCAGAATTCTTCCCAAAAATATCCAACTCATCTTCAAGGAAGAGTCCCGAATTGTAGCCAAGTTTACGGTTCATGATCGCACTAAACCCACAGGTACAGCGGTACTGGTCCTCATTGGAAGAGTCGGGGATGTAAAGCCCGACATCCGCCCCTTTGATGTTCATGTTGCAGGCACAGATGCAACAGCTGTCAAAGTTTCTGTCTTTAAAGATATTCATCACAGAATCTGAAAGAATCAGGGTGACATAGAGACTGTGGGCTTCAGGAATTGGCTGCATGGTGGCAGGCTCCACGGAGTTGAGGGGCCGTGTGGTGGAGGGGGTGGAGGCTGGTGACCCCTGATCGGTGCTGTCATATTTAACAGACCCTTGACCACTGGCAGTGCCCCCACCTCTGGGAGTTCTTGGGGTCCTGGGGGTTCGTGGTGTGGGGACAGAGAAGCGAGGGGTCGCTGGAGATGGTAGGACTCCTGCCCCGCTGTTGCTGGCGGGGGCAGCACTATTTAACGTCACCGGTGTGTTCATCTGCGGTGTGTTCAGATAGTCTGGATCTGCTAGGCTCCCGACACTAGGCACATTACTGTGAAGAGAGAAGGGCACTAAGTGAGGAAAGGCAGCATGTCACACATGCCCGAGTAGACACACAACCACCCCAACCATGTACTGCACATTTCTCATCATTTGTGTGTGCTATCACTTGGTATATTCAGTTTTCTCTTTAAAAAAAAAAAGGGATACAAAGCAGTCAGTAAAGTGTACAGGGGAGTAAGAAGCACAAAGAATAATTCAACATAGCACTTTTCCTTCTACTTATTCCACATTTAAGCAATCACCATCTTAACTTCTGAGGGGACTTCTACTATTTTTACAAGAAAACAAAATGCTGGGTTTGGTCAATGTAATTTTAAAAAGCTGTAACTACGAAATGGAACTTCAACACATGGGTTCAGTGCTAAATTAGCTAGAGGACCATAGGATGAAATTTCCATCTAATTTGCAATTACATTTTGTCATTTTTTTTTTGAAATTGAAAGTCTGCCAGTGTACTTGTTCTCTGAGGCTATAATCTATATATAATACTAAAGTAGTTATAATCAAATACACATGAAAATTTAACATTTTTCTAATTTTCAAAATGCAGCCCTATCTAGGCTAGCATTTTTATAGTAATGAGTGACCATGAGGGAATTCTTTTTTAGGTAACCCATTTGCCAGTGCTATACTACAATTCACAGAAATATTACACATGCTGCTAAGAGGCCTTAGTATTAATGAGGTGGTTGCACAAAAGTACACATACTGTATCATAGTTTCCAGCTTTTAACAGATTTCTATGGAATTGTAGGCACTTCCATTTCATTTTTTATTTTTCAATATGTTATGCATCACATATAGTGTAATTATCTTAGCTGCCCCAAACTGACTGGGCTGTTTTATCTATTTTCTTACAAGCAGTGACTTCTTTTTGGAATTGCCAAATAGAAAACAAAACAGTGTCTGCAATCTTTTGCTGTTTTATTATTGTAAAACATTCTCTTGATACACAGTTGGCCCTCCGTATCTGTGGATTCCTTATCCACGGATTCAACCATATGCAGACCAAAAATATTTGGAAAAAAGTTAAAATGAAAAATAATACAATGATAAAGATACAAATAAAAAATATAGCATAACAATTTATACAGCATTTACATTACATTAGGTATTATAAGTAATCTGGAGAGGATTTAAATTATATAGGAGGATGTGTATAGGTTATATGCAAATACTATGCCATTTTACATAAGGGACTTGAGTATCCTTGGATTTTGGTATCTGGCGAGTCCTGGAACCAATCTCTCAAGGACACTGAGGGACAACTGTACATTCTTAGATATGCATATAAAACAGTGTAGGAACCCATTCTTTCCACTTACAAGGTATTAAAAGAATGGAGATTTTCAAAATTCTTAATATTCTTTTACATATATCAATACTGTGCTTAAACTAATGTTCCTCCAATAATCCACATACTCATTCACCTATAATATGAAAGAAGAATGTCAAAGAAATGTCTCTTCAAATAATTCTCTTGTGATTTTTAATTAGCTATGTCTAAAACTACCAGCCTGAAAATCCAAATCAGGCACTATAAAGAAATTTTAAATCTGAGGCATGGTGATATCTTTGAGTACAGATTAAATATGACCCAGAAAATTTGATTGGAAATCACTGCTCTCTCAGAGACCAAAATAATAAGTGTGTAATAGTGATCTTTACTCTAACTGGACTGCTTTCAAATTTTCCTGTTCAACAAAACCCTAAATTTATTATGCAATTCAGATCAGAAAAGGAACTATGACTACTAACTGAAAACCTAAATAATTAAATTGCTCCCTAGGTAGTAAGAATAGTTTATCTTGTAACAGTAACCTGATTTTTCCCATTCAATAAAAATGAATTGAGTAGTAACCCTATGCTAGAAGTTGGATATTCAAAAGTGAAAAAGGGAAAGAAAAGGGAGCTCCCGAGCAAGCATGGCACACATTAAGCACACGATTGCAGGGGTGCTGTAACAAAGGGAGAATCCAGAGTGGTGGAGGCTGGAGACCACTACCGGAGGATTACACACAGTCTAGAATCCTGCTGTCCAGTAAGGTAACCCCTAGACCCATGTGCTAAATTTAAAATAATTGAAGTAGAACTAAAAATTCAGTCTTGGTCTCACTAGACACATTTCGAGTGGCCAATAGCTACAACATGAGGCTGGTGACTATTGTGATGGATAGTGCAGATATAAAACACCTCCTTTATCACAGAAAATTTTATTAATAGTGTCAGTCTAGAATACAGAGAATCTTTGAAATGGCAAATGATAGATGTAACAGATCTAAACAATGATCTAAATTATTTAAACCATCATATAGCAAAAGGTTGCATGTGACCTTTCTGGGGAACCTGAGTGTATGAAAGAGATGAAATTGTCAAATGGGTTCTTGAAGCTCCTGCATCATTCCTTTGCAACTGTGCTGCTAACCTAACCCCTGCGTGCCAGGGTGTTCTAGCTGTGCCGTAGCAGTATCTAATTCAGTAAGCTACAGTACGACCGAGCACAGTAGCAGCAAACAAGCCAGGCACTCTTGGAGTGCTTCTCAGCACACTCTTTTACATTGCTGGTGTGTTGTTATTTCCAAGGTATTTCCACAACAATTAGCTGTTGGAGTTCTGTGTGGGAGGCCAGGCAAAATTACTCCCAAAGAAGGGAAGATTCAGGTAAAATGGTCATTTAAGGCCATACATAGAATTTTTTTAAAGGCAGGAATTTAATTCCTATGACACTGTAGCTGTAGCTTCCTAAGTCTAGAGTTCTTTTGTACTTCTCTGTCATAGTTTTTCATGCTGATACTGACTTTACAAACACAAGCATGAACCCTGGTTAGGATGTTAAAATTGATTTCATCAGGATGGTTTTATAGGAGGTCACAAACATGTAGCTCACAGACTGAGGCTGGACCACAAATTTTTCTTATTGGTTCCTAAAGTTTAACTTAGAATTAGCTGCCAACATTTTAAAAAAGGAAAACATATAAAAATCCTGATTTCCAGTCACCCTCAAAAACATAAAGATCTCCCACACTGACCCCACTCCTGCATGACAACAACTCTCTGCAATTGAATAGCAAACATCCCTTTAAATGGGCTCCCACCAGACCTCACTTGCTCCCACTGTCACCCACAATGACACTGAGCATCAGTGATGCCAAGTCCTTTGCTTTTAACCTGTCCATTTCATCTGTATATTGCTCACCTGGCCCTGACAGAAATTTGAGTTTATAGCCTTTTATTTTATAGCATTTAAAACATTTTATTAAGAAATTATTCATCAGGGAAAATTAATTCTATATTGTTGATATAAGTACTATTTTTTGTACAGTATGAAATACATCCAAGCTACCATACACATCTCCTTTTCCTCTCCCCAATTCATAGCACCATCTCATTGCTCATTTCTTATATGACATGAGGTCAGCAACAGAGAAATTATCTTACCACTACCACACCAAGAGCACTACCAATTCCACTCAAGTGTTTGATTCTATGGTAAACACTGATTTGACAGTGAATGGACACGAACACCATGGTTCTCTATACAAATAACCTTAATTTCTCCAAGTACATATGGGCTTATGTCCCAATAATAAGCTGAAAATACTATTAAGTAAAAAATGCATTTAATACAACTAAGAAACTGAACATCATAGCTTAGCCTAGCCTATCTTAAAGGCATTCAGAACACTTACATTAGCCTACATTGGGCAAAATCATCTAACACAAAGCCTATTTTATAATGAAGTGCTGAATATCTCATAAAATTTACTGAATGCTGTACGGAAAGTAAAAACAGAATGGATATATGAGTACTCAAAGTACTGTTTCTACTGAATGCATATCACTTTAGTATCATCATAAAGTTGAAAAATCCTAAGTAGACCCACTGTAAGTCATACACTGTCTGCAAATAAAATTTCATTTGGAAAATAATGCACATATTTTACACAAAATAATGTACATAAAAACATAAATGGCCAATTAAGGAAAGTTTCAAGTGATACACTACTATTATCATTTTAAATCAATGTTTAGTGAAGATAAAAATCGCATCAAATAGTGCAAGTAAACAACGCAATCCCTGTACATACTTGTAGCCATCTCTAATGAAAGTGGCTGCAGGGGGCATGGGCAGTTGTTCAATTTTAGGAGGAATTGCCCACGAAGGCCGAAACAGACAGGCATCAGGTATCTTCAGAGGTAGCAGGCAATGGCTCGGCAACATCTTCAGTGGAGCAAACATGGAGGATCCCACAAAAGGTTGAAAAGATGGAACTTTGTGTACATATGAAAAGTCCTGTGACAACAAAGTGGGGCCAGTGTTAATGTTGATAAACTATTTAGGACATGCCACAGTTGCATAGAGCTATCATAAAAATAGCAACAAACATGATCATAATTCAACAGTTCTCTTATTCCATCAGTAGAAAAATGCTAATGGCAAAACTTTACATTAATCAAAACACACTATAATTAATGTGCCAACTAGTATTCTTCATGCTCCAATTCAAAGCATTATTAAAAACTTATGTATATATGGCACATAGATAATACCATTGTAAAGAAGATGTATATGAATCTACTTGGAAACCACCCTCCCTTGGGAAAGTTAGTATATTGACGATTACCTTTATTTCCTCTGGCTTAGGACTTCCTAATCCATCTTCCACTTCCATTTTGAATTCTGTGAGTTGTGTTGAAACCATACTGACCATAGGGCTCTCCATCATGCCTAATGCCGTCACTGTCTCTGAACTGATACCATCTTTATAATTCATCACGGGAGAAAATGCAGGATGCTGTTCCAAAGACGGAGGAGTGGGGAACATCCTTTGCAAGTCTGCAACTGCTAAAAATTTTAAAAAACAAATTTATTTTAGCAGGCAAGACTTCTAAAAAGTCCTAAACCATAGCCAGGCACCCTATTTGGCACCAAAAATAATGGTAATTCAATGATCACATCAGTTACACAACAGGATATTAATGGAAACCTCTAATAAGAAGGCCATCAGCAGAAAATCATCCTTTTCTGGAACTTTACCACTACCTTGTTGATACTTTATAGTTTGGCTTCACATTAATTAAGTGAACAAAGTCTACATAACATATATTTTACTTTCAACAACTGATTCCCTCATAAGTCAAAGGAGATAAGAGGTGAATTAAATAGAAACTAGAAGCAATTAAATAGCAAAACCACTTTATTAAAAATTCTATCCCTGCTTCAAGTATTATAAAATACTATTAATACAAAATGAAAATTGTTTGGAGCCAGATTGGTGGCTTATATGCAGTAGGATTACTCAGTTGGTTGACAAATCCACTACACTCACAACTGCTCTTTTGCAGAAACAGTTCTATTCCCTCTTTCCAGACTGACATTAAAATGAAACATAATAGTTTCCTTTAATAAATATTTTAAACAGTGATTCTCAACCCTTTTTTAAAAAATCACATTAATATACCTAAAGTAACCATCATTATTAACAGTGGCTCATTAAGGCATTGATTCTTAAAAGTAGGAGTGTATGTAAAGAAATGCAAGTTGTGTTTATAAAACTTGACCACTAGGGGGTACGCTATGCAGCAAATTTATTAACAAGTTCTGAGTCACAAGTTTAAATCAGTGATTTGGAATCACATTTTATGTCAGAATTTCCTATCCTGTAGCTCTTTGTAGCAACTTCAATATTTAAACAGACAAAAAGTAACTAATGAACGGACCAAGATCTGACTTCTAGCTCCAAATCCGAAGATCAATACAGAATAACTGTACCCATGCTCTGCCCTGGGCTACAGTCTAGGGCAGAGCTGTATAAAGACAGTGCAGAGGGCTGAAGCCACAGTCTGGGGGCTGGAGGCACAGTTCTGCTATGGTGGGGTCACTTTCTCCCTAAGGGCCTCAGTTCCTTCATGTAACGGGGAAGGCTGGACTAGATGTGTGATACTCAACAGACTTGCTTGCTCCCCTTTGTGGGATGAGGGGAAAGCTTCTAACCACCTTAGTATATGGAGGCAGAAAAAAGGTGAGAACCTCTGGATTAGATAATCTATATCACATTTCCAAGCAAAACAATCATACAATCCTAAATCATTTACCCTCTCTTGGCCCCAGATGCTACCTGTAAAATAAGGAGAGTGAGAGGCCAAGCAGCAGGGTTCCTGATCCCAACTTTCATTTCCATTAGAGATACTCCATCCCTACGCATTTTCTACAACAGGATTCTGTATAAGATTTCATTAGACAAAATGGTACCTGCTGCTGCTAAGGAAAAAAAGACCCTAAAACTCCCAAGTTGATCTCTGAGGCACCCTCTTTTATTTTTATTAATACATTTTTGTCTGACTTTTATATTTTTATTTTTAAAATGAACATATTTAAATACCAAAGAATAAAATAAGTTTCAACAAAATAATTCTCCTGGATTGACCAGCACAATTAGAACATTAGTAAGTGATAAGGGCTAAATTGACTGCTGCAACGCTCATGATTTAGTTCTAACTCCCCCTGCCAGACAGTGCCACTACCACACAAGGCTGGTTGGCAAGAGTTTATAGGGGTCGAGCACACCAGTCTCCATCAGCTTTTGCACTGTGTTTCTGTTTAAAGTGGAATTTGTGAATAGTTGCACAGCTCAACAATAATTTTTCATTCTATCTGCTTAATAGCCCATCATGTCAAAAAAGACCAACAGGACACTGAAGGAAGAAAACAGATTTTTAAATGAGGATTAGGAATTGCAATATTATCTTGTTTCTGCTAAAGATAAGATGATCTGCTTGCTTTGAGATACTGCAATATCAACATTAAAGAAATTCAATGCTCAACAGCATTATTACACTCATAAGCACCACAAATATTTTAAATTAGAGGGAGAGGCACGAAAGGTTGCACTGCAGAAATTAAAAGATGAAAAGCAAAAGCAAAGACAATTCTTTCAAGCAGCAATAAGACCTGGAAATAATGCAACTGAAGCAACTTATAAAGTAGCTTACATACTAGGGGAAAAAAGGGAAGTCATTCAGTAGAAATTGCAAAAGAATGCATTGTTGAAGTTGTAGGATGTTTAGACACCGATAAAGTTTCAAAGTACAACTACCTCTTTCAAGGAGAATGACTGGCAGCATGAATTAACCATCAACTTAACAGAACAACTTCATGCAATATTTTAAAAGGAAAATATATGTTATTCGATCGCTTTGGATGAACTGACTGATCTACTGACTCAGTGCAGGTTTTCTACTTCATTCAGGTCATAATTGAAGGTTTTCTTTGCTGCGAAGAGTTACTCGCTTGGGGCACTCTTGGGAATAGGAAATAGGGAATGGATACCTTCAACAACTTTCAAGATAAATATTGTGAAGTTGGACTGAATTTGGAAAATTTAGTGACTGTATATACAGATGGTGTACCTTCTATGACAGGAAAACATGAAGGGTTTACTGCACAGATAAAAAAAAGTATTAACAGATCCACATGCTCTCATTTTTTTCATTGTATCTTGCATCAGCAAAATCTCTGTGCTAAAGCTGCTATTTTAAGAGACACTTTGCAAGGAGTTGTAACCACTGTTAACTACATTGGTGCAAATGCAACTCTGCATCCTCAGTTTCATAATAGGCTAAAAGTTAAACCATGAGGTATTCAGTGTGGATTCGCCACATCTAAAGTGAGATGGCTATTGTAGGGACAGATGTTAGCCAAAATTTTATCTCTGCAAGAACAGATGGTTAAATTTTATGAAGAACAGAATCAGCAAATGTGAATTATTGAAAGAAGATTTCTATAGGAATGCAGCATTTCTGTGTGATATGTCAAATCAAAATGACTTGAATATTTCTTTGCAAGGTAAGAGTCTATATGTGATATTTGGCAAAAATCCAACCATTTCAAAAAAAGCTATCTTTTATTCAAAACACATTTCAAAAGGAAATTTCAGATGAACATTTTCCCCAGTTAGCAAAGGTCACTGATGAGCAGGATGATATATGTGAATCGTTTGAAGACTACGCAGCTGTTATAGACCTATCAATTGGAGAATATAATGAAAGGTTCACTGACTTTGAGAATCATGACATCACACTCAAATTAGCATTGCAGCCTCACCTAGTTGATATCACCAAGGCACCTAAAGAACTACAGATGGAACTGATTGAGCTCTCTCAGCAGATAACATTTTAAAGTCACTGTCCGATGCTAAGATCCAACTGAAATATGGAAAAATATAGTAGAAAACTCACACCTTTGGCAACATGCCTGAAAAATGCTTTCTTGATTTTCAACCACTTATTGCTGCGAATCTACATTCTCCTACCTAACCCAAATCAGGACGCCCTTAAGGTCACAAATGACTGACACCCACCTAGAAGATCAACAGAAACTGTAGACCTCCATGCTGCAACCAAAATTCAAATGTTTTCCAACAGAAAGCAGACATAACAAAGTCATTAAAAGGTTAGTTAACTTTAAAATTAACAGTTTTCATTTTTTGAAATTATTAAGTATAACAGTAGTTAGATTCTTACAAAATAATGCATATTTTTAAGTACATCTAATTGAAGTTTCTTGAATGCGGCCTTATTTGATTACAGCTAAATTAATGCAGCCTTCCAACATGAAAAGGTTCCCCAACCCTGGACAAAGGTGAGCTCTCTGGCCCACAATGCTCTACTTACTTCTACCCTGCTTGTCCTTCAAGATCTACTGCACTTCGGCTGGAACTCATTAAGGACACAAACCACCCACTACCCTGTACTGCAAAGTATTCACATACAGGAATGAAGCCCTCCACCAGAGGCAGTATCACTGATTTTTCAGTATTCTCCCCACTCCAGAGAACCTAGCAGAGTCCCTTCCAATCAGTAAGTGCTCGAGGAGAAAAAATAAATGAAGCCAATTCAAAACTCCAGGTCTTTCATTTTGCCTATTCAAAGACATCATAGTTCAAATTGACACACTTTCAAAGACAGAAATTAACCACAGTAAGTGGTTAATAATAAAACCTAAGGAAAACTCTTCTGTTTTTGTTACTTTATTATAACACAATACTACCTTAACAAAAACTTGATGCTAAACTAAACCTATTTGCTGCTTTCTTCATTATTACATACACAGATGAACAATTATGAAACTGTGCTTTCCAATACCATATGCATTAGCCACATGTGACCATGGAGCACTCAGCACGGGGCTTGACCAAATGGAGCTGGGTTGCATGTCTAAATACAGACTGGATTCCAGAGGCTTTGTACAGAAAAAAGTAAATATCTCAGTAACTTTTATACTGATAACATGTAAAAATTATAATATTTTAAATACATTAAGTTAAATAAAATATTGTATATTACTTAAATTAGTTTCACATGTTTCTCTTATTTTTATTTAACATAGCTACTAGAAAATGCAAAATTACATATTTGGCTCACCATATATTTCTACTGGACAGTGCTGTTCTAGACATTAAATTTATAATACGTCTGTCTTTCACCTCAATGTCCAAAAAAGCTATTGTGAAGATAAAAACATCTTGCCAGGCTTATTTTCATCGTCATTTCTTGAGAGGAAACACTGCATGGATGCCCACACCCCTGCCCCCCACACATATACTCTCACAAACACACATTTACATACATACTTTGTATATATTAAAACTTTGTATATATTAAAAAGATTCTCTTGACTCTTGTATATTTGGATTTTCCAAGTGCTAACATTTCTGTGCTATATTTCAAATTCATTAGTTTTTAGGACCTGTAGTTTATCATAAAATTTTTAGTAGTTTCTTTTTAAAACAAATCCTTTTCAGATAAAAATGAAAGAAAGGACAAGGGACACAATATACTTCACTGGGCAATGACACTAACTAGCAGAATGTTTGTGAATAAATAACCCTGGATGAGTTATCAGACATTTTAACATTTCACATCACTACATATCACTCCACGTCAAAAGGGGCAAAGGATTAACAGGTTCAATACAAGGGAAAAAAATTCACTCAGCTGACCTATTCCATATGTATCTATTTTAATACTGTTTCTTTTAATCTGTGAAGTTCCAAGTTTGCAAAATTCTGCAGTGCACAGTAATAAAAAAAGAAAAATGTTTAATTAAAAAAACTACAGCAACTGGCTGGCTATCATTATTCATTTTCACCCATGTCATGCTTGAGAAAGCTTTGCATATTTTAAAAATCTATGGATCCACTAAAGCTGTCAAAATCCAATCTCTGTATACTTCCCACTTCTACATTTGAGTAAATCAGAACTACATTTACAGGTTCATAAAACTTTTTGACTCATTCCTGTGACATGGTGGTTTTTCCCCTCAATTTGTTCTCATTACTAGCTGAAGTTAATGAGAAGGTCTTAAAGAATGATTTGCAATGGAATTATGTTTCTGCTTCAGAGTATCCACATAAGCTATCCTGATTTTCTTTTCTCTTGTAGAATAATGTAGTTTCTAAGGGTAAAGAATATACTAGAAAAAAGGAGGTTTCTCTTTTTGCCAGCATACATAATAAAACTACCTGATCTCAAAAGGAAACACAAACATTTCACTATGAATCTTGAAAATGACCACTGAAAACAAGTATTTAATATTCTTGAGTGAATTAAATTTATGAAAACTGAAACATTTTACACAAAGTCTCATAGTAGAATTATCACTCTGAAAATTACTTGTGCAGCATTTATCCTACTAGGAAAGGACTATTAGAAAAACAATCTCAAACATTTTCCCCACATTTTAAACTAAAAAAGTTAATCCTTAATTTGAAAACAAAGGAAAAGAAACTCAAATTAAGATGGTTTCTATACATGATTAACTGTGTGCCTTCTCAGGAATACCAACTTTCACTCGTAGTTAGAATATCGTCAAGAGAAAAAAAAAAGAGGGGAATTTCAGATAAAGCACCACTGAGTGTGAGAATATTATACATTAAGTTACAGGCAGTGGCCCAAGAAAAGCTCAGTCAAGTTCCTCTACTTACTTGGTGGGTAAGGAACAGCAGCTCTTCCATCCTTCCCAAGAGGTCGGTCTTCTGTCCCAACTGTAGGCATTTTTGATGAGCGTAGTGCGGGTGATACAGCCTAAGAACAGATTATTATTATCAAAACAGAGTAACACAATTGTATGTAAGTAGGGCAGCAGTCAAATATTTCCTAGCATATGCCTATAGATAGGTGTTTCCTTACACAGCATTCACCAGGTGAACTTCTAGAAAAAACAGCAGCAAAACAAAAGAGATGGTTACAAGTATGAAAAAATGAGTGACTGGATCTTTTTCCATGGATCTTGTGACGGCAGATTGTGCCATCGAAGCAGAGCATGCCAGTCTTAAGCAGTTCCTCCCTCCCAGTTCATTAGAAGAGCAGTTTCATGGATATGATGATTACATTAGGGTGGTGCTCCCAGCAGTAACTGGTAATTGGTCTGGTTTCTCTTCTGTTTGGATACAGGCAACTAGGAGAGCAGACCTCAGGCCCTTCAAAGTGATTAATTTTTTTTTATTTTTCACCATAAAAAACTATGTATCTTCTATACGTATTTTGACAGTTACTATTCATCTTTACAAAAAATTACCTTATTTCATAAAATTATTGAAATAGAATGTTTTCTTCTGATCTGTTATTCAAAACAAATCAAGTCTCTTACTAGTCAAGATTATGTTTAAGATCAGATGAATTGGTGACATTAAAATGAAATAAAACAAAAAAATAATTCTTACAAGTGGAAGGCCCTTTATTTATTTATACTTATACAATGTTAGAGTTGAAGAGTAAAATTAAATTGAAAGACACATGAGATGAAAACTCAGCCAACAGCCTCCCAACTCCATTTACTAGTAAGATGAATTAGGGATAGATTCTAAGGTAAACTGTTCATGTCCTTAAATGCCAGACTAAAAATCAAAGTAGAAACACTCACTTCAGAGAATTGAAAATTCTATTAAAAAGTCCAACCATCCTTTGCCTATTAACATTACTAAAAATATTTTCCAGAAATGTAAACATTTCTTCAGTAAGTCCATAACTCATAATTTATACAGAGAGTAAGTTCAATGGCCCAGAGCACTGACAACAATCATTAGAGCTAGTGGCCATGAATAGTACGGGACAATTCCATAGTGTTGGCTTTTGTTCTCTTCTTTCTACTTCTTTGATTTGTGATTCCTTTTCTTTTCACAATTTGTTCCCATCGTCATCACCAAAGCACCTAACCTAACCCCCAGTATCATTAAAACGAATCCCAGGCAGTTTGTGGCTTTCGGTACATAGTCAAGTTCAAAAGGATCTCCAATGCCTGGATCAACAATAAAGAAATGAGCCATTTCTTCTACTAGAGTTTTTCATGTTGTCATGTCCTTTTCCTTCATGTAGCCACTGTATGAATCCAGATTCTAGTGTTCCAATCCAGCAAAAGCTACCAAACAGAGGACTCTTGTTTTCTACACATCAGATTGATTAAAAAAATAGCACTCATCTCTACCAATTCACTCAGCAACCTTCAGAGGAACATATTATCAGTAGAGTCCAAAGCCCTATGCCTGGCCAAAACCTTCCTAGCCCTAATCACCATCAGAAAGCAGATCAATAGTCTATTCATATCTCCAAAAGCCAATACAGTTCATTCCTGTTGCTGAATTAAGGCTCATTCCACACTCAAACTAATGTCCTTCCCCATCTCTCACTGACCCCAGTCTTTCCACATTTTAAGTCACATTCATTCTTTAAGGCCATTATGATCTCATCATCTTCTAAGTACTTATAACACAAATGGTGTACAATATCTGTTAATTAGATACATTTTACTTTAAAGTTCCTGGGCTTTAAAAATATGATCCCTACCTAACCTTCAAGCCTTAACTTAGACACTCCTCCCTTGTCACTTCATATTTGCACGTCCAGCATCTTTAGATTCAGGTCTATCATTGCACTCAACGCAGTAAGTACACTGTAACTTTATAAGCTGTTTCTCCTTAGGTCTGTTGAGCGTCTCAAGTATAAGTCCAGTAAGGCAGTCACATTTGTAACCTCAATGATTAGCCTTAGTACTTGCCACAAAGGAATTAATCATCAAATGATTAATAAATGTATGTAAAATGAATGGAGAGGTAGATAAGTGAATAACTGAAAGAAAATAAACTAATAAATTGACTTCTTTGAAAACAGAGCCTATTTTACTTGTCTCTAGGTCCCCCAGAAATAATAGGCACTTACATTTACCCAAATGTACATGTAGGTTAGGGGGGTGAGGAAACAAATTTGTTCTTGGCTCAGCTGATCTCCAGAGAACTATAATTTTTCTTAAATGTCCCTTTAATCATGTGATGCCTTATATTATTTAACGTCTACATATATAAATACTATTTTCCTACCATGATGTCATGATCCTAAAAAGTATCATATTTGTGTCTCTCTCAAAATATAGACTAACCTTTAACTTATTAAATAAAAAGTTATGTGGGCATTATTTTAAAAATCTCATCTAAAAGGATTACATAATACATTTCTACTATGACTACACCATAGTCTCATGATATGCAGAAGAATTTATCAAAATAAATGTGATAGATTTCAATATTTACAACTGGAATAACACTAATGAAAAAGAGCTATCAATAAACAAAATGCAAGAGGTGTTAGATACTACACTAATAACTTCTAGAACCTTTTCAAAGTATATACTTTTAAAGAACATTCAGAACCTAAAATAAGAGCCCCCAAATTCAATAAAGCAAATCATAAAGAAATACCGAGACTCTGAAACAAAGTCCTCCCATTTAGATATGTAGCTACAGCAGACTCACCCCCAGTTCATCGTCATCGGAATTATCAAAGATGTTGTCTAAGTCATGCAGGGAAGGTGCCAAATCCGTCACCTGCGTAAGGCTACTGGAGCCAGCTCTGCCAGCAGCATTATCCTGCCGGACATCTGTAGGAAAGAAGGCAAAAGAAACAGAATGAATGACTTCCTCAAGCAAAAAGGAGTGAGAAGAGGACACGGATCTCAATGAACAAGACCTGCCTGTGAATTTTTTCCCTATGGTTTTATTTAAATTTAGAGACAATTATTTCCAAATATGTTTATCAGTTTTGAAAGGAACTGAAAAACAAACTATAAAAAATATATTAAAGATGAGATCAAATTATTGCTATTACACTAAGAATATAATTTCAAATAGAGAAGCATCTCCCTCGCATTTTATTTTAGCAACAATCCAAGTGAGGCAAATAATCATTGTACACACCTGTTTTAGTAGCAGAACTGAAAATAGACATGGCATTTTTCCCATCAGGCACCGGCGTGGAATGACCTGGTGTAGTGACATCCTTGGTACCAAATCCATCCTCTGACTGTATAATAAATTCAGCCAAACAAAACACATGAACACCAACCCAAAGTGTGGAATATGAGGGAGAACACAAAGAATTAGAGGGTAGAATGGAACTTGTTATGAGCACAAGTATGATAAACCATGGTCTATGCAACCAAAGGAAATAAAAGATATGTCCTTTCTCTGGAATTTAAATAGAACCAAGAACTCCCCCACTCTCCCCTCAATCCTACGGGGTATTCTGAGTGAATCAGTGTTTTATGCCTAAACAGTACTGGTGGCATTTGATTACAGACCTGCCATGGTGTTAAAAGCTGCCTTTAATAACATTTTAGATGCTGAATTATAGATCAAGCTTTCTGGATCTAGACAAATCTCTGTAAAGGGTTCTGAAAAGCATTCCCCTGAACTATACTGGCCTCTTAAATTGTCTTATTTCCTTTACTCTCAAGAATACCTCTTTCAGTGGCTCAGTATTTTAGAATGTCTTAAAATTTAAGGTTAAAGACAGCACACACACCCAGTACTCATTTTTAGGACAATGAAACCAGTAAAATTAATACTGACAGTCTATGGGGTAGTGTCGATATTAATCCAGAGAATATATAGGTATAGCGCTCAGCACAGTAAGCATAATAAGCGCTCAATAAATAGTAGATACTGTTATCAACATTTTCTCTTTACATTTTGGGTACTTTGGAATAATATTTAAAAAGAAATAAGCAGGGAGCATAGGCCAACGAGAATTAGCATATGAAAGGAAACATGCACTGTACAAGCTATAGTCTGGAAAATATGAGGCTTCATTTATGTTCGGCTGACTTTTAAACAAAGGTGAGCCATGACATAAAAAAGAACAATATGCTGTTCGATACAATAGTACCAAGAGCATGAATATGGGGACAGAGCAATCAGGCAAGACTATCTCAAACATTCTGCCTCTTCCCACACATGTTGTCTTGACATAGATAGAAACCCACACCGTGCTGGACTCTATGTTAAATGGTACCTTCATCTTTTTCAGGGAATCTTTCTCCATCCCTTGTTTGCATTTCTTGTTGGCTGTAAAGATGTATTTTATGTCACCGTCCTCAAAGGTGTATGGGTCATTGACTTCTCCCAAACTGTCTCCAGGTTGTTGTGATAGAGGCAATGGGTCAAGGAAGTGAACTGGCTGCATATGGGGCTGCTTGTCTTGCCAGATTTTAAACCGTTTGTTAGGTTGTGCTAAGAGTCTAAAAAGAGAAAATGACAATTTAAACAAGATAAACAATATAAAATGACGTTAAAAAAAAAAACAGCAGCATTTATGACTTACAGCATTATAAAGCTTGAACTGAACTTTAAAACACAACTAAAAGTTCACCTGTATAGTCATTTGCTTTTAGAGATTATATTCATGATTAAATAAAACTTAGTAGGCTTGGTCAAGAAAATATGCCTTTCTCTCTGATTCCATGGATTCCACTCAAGAGCATGGGTTCACAGGACAGACTGCCTACATTCATATTCCATCTGTGTCACTTACTAACTGTATGATTCTAGTTGCTCAGTTATGAAATTGATATAATAATATGATTGTGGTGAAGATTAAATGAAATCATCTGTGTATAGTGTTCATGATAATGGGTAGCTCAAAAGGACTCTAAATGTTATTATTACTAGAAACATGATACATACTTGAATGCATGCAAAACCTTTCTCAAAAGTGTCAACATACAAAGAAAGTGCTGACAGCAATATGGAAAGTCTAATAAAGCCATATTCTTTTTAATTAACAAACAGTAGGCCAAAAATAAATTAATACATACTGAGTGTACTAAAATGCCATAATGGGATCTTTATATGCCAACATGTTTAAACGACATGTGTACTAAACAAAGCATTTGACTTTTAAACATTTTCTATATGTAGAGTCTAGAATGGCGAAGAAAAGCCTGTTTTCACTTTGGATGTGAAGGTTTAGCAGGAAGAGATGGGAGGGAGTGGATTTGTGTGGCCTTTTGGGTGGGTGGTAGGTGGGTGGAGCAGAGAGTCACCTTACCTTTGCAATGCAGTGCTCTCTGAGTTTACCTCCATTTTGGCATCACATCTCTCACCCTGGAGCTCTGGAGGCCTGAACTCAGCATCATCACTGGATGGGAGACGATAACTATGCCACCACTTATCTGATGACTCTGGGTTCGACGGCCTAATCCCACAATATAAGGCTGTCTCGCTGACCTCTGCCATCAGAGGCAGTCTTTGGCCTACGAGAACAGTTCTGTCATCCAGAGTAGACAATGGCTGCAGTTCTAGCCCATTTCCATAGAGGGCTGGATTCACAGGGACAGATGGTGGGTCCAAACTCTCCGTTTCCTGACCTCGTGGTTGAGGGCTGAGTGTTGGCGGCAGAGGGGATATAGGGGAATGAGGTGAATCCATAGGATTCAGATTCATTTGCTTGCTTGTATTTCTGGAAGGCACGGCCATTTGCTTATCATACTTCCTACTGCTAGACACCTCTAAGGAGGAGTCTATCCCTGCCAACCCTAGCTTCTGTCCTGGTGTATCTTGTTCCATGCATAACTCTTCAGCCACTGAGGGCCTATGATGAAATGGTATCAAGGGTCTCTTTTGCAACTTGTCTCCTTTTTCCTGTCTTTCTGTTGTTTTGTGCTTAGAAGAAGCAGGAGGCGGTAAAGATGAAGATGATGATGGTCCTGCACTGAACCCTGGTTGAGATATTGTGGGAGGTCGATTGGGTCCTACTGCACAACGTTTTAAAAGTTTATGCCTAAAATGAGAATTAAAATCCAATCAACAAATACACAGATAAAAATAACTGCATCATTATAACATTATGAAAGAGGTGTCTGTGACAAGGTTATGTCTTTTAAAGCACACATTAGATGAATTAATACATCTAAAAGGACTCAAGGTTTTAATTATACTTATAATGATTAAAAATGCAATACATCCTAATGAAAAATGAAGAATCAATCACATACAGGTTTAGCAGGTAAGAAATGGACTTAATAAGAAATATAAATTAATACATTGCTAATTTCAAATTAGCAATCTGAAAAATTCCAAATCACTAAAATTTGGTGAGGGCCTCAGATAACCTACTCATACTGCATCTTAAAAGCACAAGAGTAGAGTCATGATCATCTGCCGGAAAAAAAAAAAAAGAGAAAGTTTCCAATTTCTATTTTACAACACTCTACCAAATCTAATATAGAATGGCATATAATGGCTTGTAGTATTATAAACTGGGAATAAAATAACTATACGACTCGCCCTCAAAGTGTGAACTAAGATAATGTGGGTCAATCCTAAGACTAGATATCTTATATGCTACTATACCTATAAAAGAAGGGATAAAAGACAACTTTGGATCTTGTAGACACACGTTAAAATGAGATAAAAGTAACAAGGCTGTGAGTGAACACTAAAACCACACACATACACATATGCACCTGCACCAGCTAAGCAGGAACACCAAGTCTGTTCACATCCTAACATACTTCTTGGCACGCACAGGCGTGAGAAATGGCTCAGTAAGGGCCCACTAGATGATGCCAAGGTTTAATCTGTACAACAAAGTTATATAGCAGGTCAGCCAGTTCTTCCCAATATATAAATCATTCCCAGGGAAAAATGTGAGCTCTCCTGCCGGTGTAGTAGTAACTCTCTGAGGCCACTAGGGTGGCATTAAATTACTGCTGCATTGCACTAAATGATGCCCTGGTGGGCAGTAAAACGGATTTGTGTGGCATAATGGGATGGTTTAGTGGGAGAGCAGGATGGCTGCCCTGCTCTGCTCCATAAGGCCATTAAATAGTGAGAGGAGTGGACTGTTCCATGACGGGTTTGGTAATCTTGCAACAGATAATCTGAAAACACTCTTGCCAAAGTCTTTCCTACTCTGAAAAAAATAAAATGAAAATTCCTGACTTCTGTGAAGTAATTAACTGTTACTGGAGTACTGTGCCAAAGGGCACAGTACTCCAGTAACATGTGAATACCTCGTCGGAAAACATCTCAATTATATCTTCTAAAGGTGCTTATTTAAAACCTAGTCTCTAAAAGTCTTTTATGTAAAACTTTCTAATTTGGATTTTCTCAGAGAGCATTTAACCATACTAGTCCTTTGATAGATATTTTATGATATCATCTTCAAAGCAAGGACTTTTTGAAAGTGGATAATTGTATAAAGTCAAGTTTTTTCAACTGTATTTAATGACACAGCTACCTTGCAAAATGGTTTGAATGAGGAATGTACCAGTAGGTTAAGAGACTAGCGTGGCAAATCTCTGAGCAGGAAAGGAACCTGACTGGAGCAGGCAGCAGGAAGACGAGATCCACGATACGGGTGATGGGTGGTAGAAAGAATGGCCAAACAGTATAGAAATACACTGTGGCTGAAAGTACAGGGAGGGAAAAGGATCATAATAGATATTTCAAAGGAAGTCACTGTGAAATCCACTGGTAGACTAGATCCAAAAAATGAAGAAAAATAAATGATCAAGTTTCTAGGTTGAGAATAGAAAGCTGTGATAAAAATGACTGCAATCGGGTACCTGGTTTGTGGGAAAAGACACATCAATATTAAACATATTTCTTAAAGGCGTCCTAAAAAATAAGACTATGTGAAAGTTAGGTCTTGGGATAAAAATTTGGAAGCCAATGGAATGGTGCCCTGGTATGCACACAGCTATAAGAAAGACCTGAAGGTACAGAAATTTGGTGAGGAAATAAAGTAATAATTCCAGCAAACAAAAGAAAAAGCATTATTTGTTTATTTGTAATTAGAATGATAAAAAATAATTCCAGGTAGCTAATAAAAAATGTCATATAAATCAGTAAAAATGTTATTTTTTAAAAGTAAAAAAATCTGGGTTGAGGAAAAGAGTAGGAAAAAATAAGATGACGGCACAAATTAAATGCACTACAATTTATATCCTATGTACATGCTAAAGGTGGGCTGTAACATGGCTGCAGGCTGGCTATATATCGATGTTAATGGGGAAATACTTATTGTCACACAATTCACAACAGCCTAGAGACAAAAGTAAAGCAGGTATTCAGCTGCAGTATACCATACCTATCCTAAGACCAGAGAGAGGTTCTCACATGCTCAGAGAGAGAACCCTTAATGAGCAAACAACTTCTTCAAAAATGAGCTCCCTGAAAAATCAATCATGAGTTTCATTAGGCTGATCCTTACAACATTTCTCAACAAGAGGCTTTTACTGAAGCAGAGCTTGATGAAAGAGAATCAACTCAAGGAGCAGAGAAGAACAGGAAGAAGATATCAAGACTGTTCCATAAGTATACACACATGACAGTTTGCACATATTCTCAGGGGGCATGTGGACCACCTCCTATCCTGAAGCTAAGGTACTTATGTTGCATTAAGAACCCCTGATCTAAAATAGAGGGATGAATGGCCATCTTCTAAATAGGCTTATTACAACTGAACTTTTTATAAATATTAAACAGTATCAAAATTTTAAAATATACACTTTAGAAGCAGAGCTACTCAAAATTGCTCAGTAAGTGAAAATCATCACCACATGCTCAGACAATCAAATGAACTGGGGGATGAGACTTATATCCACTTAAAAAAATGGAAGAACCTCAGGCTGGCACAGTGGCTCTTGCCTGTAATCCTAGCACTTTGAGAGGCTGAGGCAGGAGTATCACTTGAGGCCAGGAGTTCAAGACCAGCCTATGCAACACAGCAAGATCAGTCTCTACAAAAAAAGAAAAATTAGTAGAGTGTGGTAGCATAAGCCTGTAGCCCCAGCTACAGGAGGCTGAGGCAGGAGCATCTCTCAAGCCCAGAAGTTCAAAGTTTGAGGTTGCAGTGAGCTATGATGACACCACTGCACTGTAGCCTGAGGAAAGAGTAAGACCCTGTCTCAAAAAAAAAAAAAAAGTAAGAACCCTAATGAAAATCTGTGACAATAAGATTCTTTACTACCAAAAAGAGTAAGTCAAGGAATATCCAGGAGAAGTACAAAAATTTTCCATAGAAAACAATTTGGGGCCCTATCCTAAGACCTAAATGAATGGACAATTAAGGCACCATGTCTACATTTTAGCTTTTAGCAGGTGTGACCAAATGCCTGCCTCAGTCATCAAAAAACACCACCACTACCAACAACAAAACAAATTATCTACAGAAAATCTATTTAATCCAAACTCTATTAACTTAAGCTAACCTGTTTTCAATACGTATTTCTACTTTAAAGTTAAGAGTAAAGTTCTATAAAGGGCTCAGGATTGCCTTGTCAAAGTGATGCCTTTTAGCTTTGAAGTAATTAACTGAAAATAATTTGTGGGAGCAATTTGTCAACAGGGCCAGTTATCTAATAAGCTCGGAGTTCTGACAAAATTGTATCATCTGCATATGAGAAAAGACTGATCTTTTTCTTCTCTACTGGAGGAGGAAGGAGATTTAAAACAAAACAAAAACATAGGGAAGAACTGGTCTGTGAGGCCAAGAGATGAGCCAACAAAATGTGCCATCATTCTATTTGACTACTATTTTGCCTTTTTTAACTACCTACCTGGAACAAGAACAGCTGACTCTTTGGGTTGGATCCACAAAATCCCAAGTAGCAGGATTGTTAGCAGGCTCTTCTTCAAGAGTTGGAGTTGACATTTGGCTCCTCCTAAAAAGGTTAAAAATGTGACTTATGTGTAAACATGAGATAATACTCAGGCCCCTGGGGAGAAAAATGTTTAAAAGAGTTGAAGACATTTTACATAGTAACAGCATCCTGCTGATATATAGCTCTGAGCAACCAAAGGAAAAAAACTACTTGTTCTATGCACTGGAAGACTCAAAATATTTCTATTTAAGTTGAATGCACATTTTAACATGGGTGGTATATACAGCAATTAAACAATATCTGGCATTATTAGTTGTTGCTTATTAGAAAAAAGGTCACCTAAGTTATGTAGAAATAACCTATCTTTTGAAATTACCTTTCCATAGCATCTGTACATTATATACCCTCTAATAAAGATTGTTTAAATCACTCTTAAAACTCCAACAGGTTGAGCATTCCTAATTTAAAATCCAAAATGCTCCAAAATCCAAAATGTTTTGAGTGCCTACATGACACCACGAGCAGAAAATTACACACCTGACCTCACGTGACAGTTACAGGCAAAACATAGGCACACGATATACAGTTTATTCAGTGTCTGCAAGGGCATTACAGTACAGCGTTGGAGGTGGTGACTGAAAGCCTGCTGTTGTTTAATAGTTGATACATGCATTCTGGTAAGGCAACTGCAGTGCTTAGTTACCTTGAACACAATTTTTCACGGCATTAATGGTATGTCATATTTTTTACTATTAACTACTCATGTGTGAATAAGCATAAAAAATGATTGCTTATAGGTAGCATATAAATTCAGAGTCAGAAGATGGTGATGCCAAACAACCACAGATTGTTCACAGGATGGCTGAGATATTGACACCTTTGTTTTCTGATGGTTCAATGTACACAAACTTGTTTCAGACACAAAATTATTTAAAATACTGTATAAGATTAATAAAAGTACCTTCAGGCTATATGCATATGAAACATAAAAGAATTTCACGTTTAGACTTGAGTCCCATCCCCAAGATATCTCATCATGTATATGTAAATATTTGAAAATCAAAAAAAACCCAAAAACCTCTGAAATCCCCAATACTTCTGGTGCCTAGCATTTCAGATAAGGGATACTCAATCTGTATAATACTTACTAGCAGTTAAGGGCAGCATGCTACCATTTTTAATGCAAACTAAAAAACAGAAAACAAAAATATATCCTACATGTCAGTGTGGCAAAAAGTAGACAGCTATTATTATGTAATGAAAATTAGAATGTGGGGCTATATTTCTGGATTGCTGATTTTGCTAAAGTGGATACTGCAAAGTGTTTCAATGATGTTTTACTGCAGAGTTTCTTGCTCTCCACCATCTCCTACCGGCCTGGCTGTCTCACTTCCCTGTTTTGTGCTGCTGATAGAAGGGCTACAGTCTGTTCGAGCTGTAAAGGTATAAGGGTGATAGTGACAAAAATCAAAGAAAGGAAAAGAAAAAGAAAATGTTAACTTGGAAATTATCTAGGCATTGCAGATAGAAATAAAAATACCTGTACCAATTATTCTAAAGGAAAGGATCATTTTAAAGTAACTTTTTAATTCTACAATGTCACATGATTTTCCACTGCAAATATTTTAGAGTTTGTCTTCTGTATCTTCAGTGGCCTATTCTAGAACCAATTCATTGGACAATAAATATTTGGTATGAATTCGCTAAAAGCTGGGGCCAACGGACAAGTTTTAAATCTGTATATAAAACTTTGAATAGCAGTCACTTAAGAAACATTTAATTAACTTCTAAATGAACGGAGTTATTAGCACTTATTGACAAGAATGTCTATATTCATTCTGTCCCAGAGAATCAAGACTCATTTGTCTACTTGCATCAGTCAAGAAAGTAGACATCTCACTCATATGAAAACAGATATAAAACTGTGCTGATTATGTTTACATAAATCTTGATAAGTGGAATAGTATTTATCGACTACTGTTTGTCATTGTCATTTAGGCAATTAAAATAATCACCAGCAGTCTCTTCCTAGAATCAATTCTTCCTTTTTTCCAAGAATGTGTTAAGATACTGAGCAATGGGCTCACAAAATATGTTAAGGAAGGCAAGGGGAGAGGGAGGGAAGAAAAAGAAGGAAAAAAGTTAGGTAGAGAAAGAAAAAGAACATTGTTTCCAAAATCAACAAACAGAAGCAAAGCAGGTAATATACATCCCTCTAATCGTCATCAGTTTCATTCCAAAATGTATTGACAATTAAAACGTAAGGCTAATGTATAATAGTAAATCGGCAAAGAAGGTTGTTTCCCTTTGTAATTGGGAAGCATTCATACGTTGGTATTACAAATAAAAAACCAAACCTGATTATTACTGTCCTGCCACTCAGGGTGAATCTCTGAGCCATCTGTGTTAAAAAATATCAGATCAACAGTATGCCAATCTTTAGATGACCAGGAACGTAAAAGATTTCCTGGATAAGCAAATCAAGTAAAGTAAATGTCTAAATTTTAACATCTTTGTTTTGAATTTTATTCTATTACATTCAAAAAGATGAAATACCAATCCAATGACCTCTGAAGTTTGGTCACACAATACTGTGATGTGATTCACCATCTTCATATAGCAACCAAGGAGATGGTTATTACACCATGACCCAGACATGATCCAGAAAACATACTTGGACTGGGTTCTATTGAGGATGCATTCCTTCCAGACTCGATGGACCATATGATTGTGGAGTTTTGGAGGAATCTTCCCCGATCTCTTTGGACTGTGCATAGTTATCATGCCCCCGTCTTGGGAACCTAGGTGACTGGCAGCACTCTGCATACCTCCACTCTCCCCTAGAAAAGACAATTTGGAATGTTAGAATTTTCTGAAAAGGTTTCCTATTACCTAGACTGCTATCTTATTTAATATACATATGCATTTTAATTGTTGACACTCACATTCATGTAACTTTGCCCCTACTCTCTGGCAATAACACTATCTGTAGCTCTAAGTAAAATTTGTGTCAAGATGGCACTGTATTAATACATCACAATATTAAAGAAGCAAACATGCATTGATTGTTTTTTATTTTTAAACCCAACACAATAAATAAGTTTCAAGGCAAAACAGACAGTAGAGGGAGCTTTATGCTCATTTAGCTAAATGGCTATAAAACAACAGCACACAGTGCCCTCAGAAGGAACTTAATGGCACAAAGCTTTTAACAAGGTCAAATTTCAAATTTGTGTGTAGAACTATTTGTCCTCATGCCTGACACTATTTATGAAAGCTTAGTACTAAAACACTGAAAGAGGTTATCTCGACATTTTATATCAGAGGAGTAAAAATTCACTGGTTTCTCTCTAATAAATCCACTTATAGTTTTTCCAGCTACAGTTGATATGTAATCCAGTTCTTTCAACTATGTCCACTATGATTTGTTGATGATACTAGTTGCTGTTTATGACTTTTTACTACTTCTATATCACACAAGACAAATACTAAAGTCAATCTGCAATAGTATTTAATACGTTCTCATTCAATTACTTTGTTCTATTTAATAAATATATTGTTGGTTTTATTCTCCACAGAACTGTGATATAAAACATCTTAGCCAAAACAGTCAATTTAAGCACTGAGGAAAATCTCCACTCCTATCTGGAAAAGAAAGAAGCAACCTTATAACACAAACGGGATCTTCTTGGTGACAATGCAACACAATCATTATACAGGCTGAATGGTTAGGCTTACCTCTATTTTTTAAAAAAGCAAAACAATAACCGAAAACACACACACACACTAAATGCTTACATTCTAAGGAATTGAAGCTTTCTTGTCCCCCAGAAAAGTACTGTTATATTACAAATGAGATAAATGAAAAGACATAAGAAATTTGTCTTTCATTGCTACCTTTTATTTTAAAAGTTCCCTAACTTGGTTCATGGTGCAAATGAATTCATTTCAATTTTACAATAGGTTTTCAAATAGGGTTTCAAATGCCTATTCTAGAACTAGGCAAACTGAAGAAACAAACAGAAGTAGATAACAGAGCCTTCTCCCCAAAACGATCTACATTAGAGCTAAAGAGATCACATGCCCATGGTATCATAAGGCAATAATTTATAACCAAAAAAGGAGAGGAAAGGAAAAAACAAGCCAGAGAGACTTTTCTGATTAAAATTAGGTTGACGCTTTTCAGTAGCACTTAGTAACTGAACTAAAATGTGGGTGATATCTTACAAGGAATTAAACAAGGTTTGTTACTCCAAGCTATTAAATGCATGTTAAATGTTGTTACCCCCAATTACCTCTATCTATCAAACAGAAGAGGCACGTGTATGTACCTATCCAGATAAAGCATGAGTGATTTCACTAAAACTATTTGTTCCTCCTAGTCCCCCTGCTAATCTAGGAGAATCTTGGCCATTTTACAAGGCACTTTGTCCAATATCTAGAAAAACATGGCAATGTTCAATGTCAGTCAACTACAGAATGTTAAGGCTGACCAGGATTCTCTCTGATGCAGCATTATGAGTTCTAAGCTGTAATTCAGCATCCTATGATGTGAAAATTCAGGCATGTTGGTTTCACTACAAGGATACCAGCAGCTTTTACTTAGTTTTATTTGTTTGTTTGTTTTAGGGAAGGAAGCAGCGTCAGGCAATTTATTTATCCAAGGCCTCGGACAATACCATAAATAGAGTTAAGGAGGAAGGAAGCTGAAGATCTATAGTTCAACATGAGAAGTCCATGTTGAAACCATAAACAAAACTTCTTGTTTTTCAATTATGAAATTTAGAATTCTGAACTGATCACAGGTCAAGACATCACGTAACCAGCAGGCCTTCAATTTCACAATGAATACAAATTTCACTAAGTACTAGGAAAAACAAAACAAAACAAAAAAGATAAACAAAAACCGATAACTTATTAATGTAGTACAACTATTAAAAATCCACACTGTGATATGAAATTAGAACTTTTTAAAATGCTGATAATTCTAGTCTTCACATTACTATGTCTGTCTTCTATGATGATTACTATAAAAGACTATAAAAGTACTTTTTATTTTTTGGTTTAAAGTAGTTTTAATAAAAATTGGTTGATGACATATCCTTTTACAAGGGGTCATCCAAATTCTCTGCTCTACCATATTAGAGATGGATGTAGACTTTTTGTACCATCTCAGCAACTACATGGCTCTTAAAAACATTTCTATGTCTCCCACACAATATCTGAGTAATTCTTTCCAGGTAACAATAATGTACATTGAAAGTGGAGTTTTGAGGATTGCTTTCAATTTTTCAAACTACCACTTATATACTGCTTTTTTGTTGTTGTTGTTTACAAAGCACTTTCAGGTATATTACCTAATAGGTAAAACAACTCTATACAGTATGTATTTATCAGAAAAGGAAACAGATTCAGAAAAAGTATGAGAATTAAATAAGGTCATCAGTGTGTTCAATCACAAAGTCTATGCTTTTCCCCAATATGTTCCTTAACCATGAACATCTTACTGAATGCCTACTATGCGCCAAGCACCGTGCTAGAAACTTCGAAATACTGTCTTACATAATCCTCAAGAAAATTACCACGTTAAGTATGTATCATGCTTGATAGTTGATTTTCAAAGTTAAGCAACCAAGACTTTATTTACTCTGATTTCCTGTCAACCTGGCCCACATTAAATGCCTATAAATAATCTCATTTTAGCTCAAGTATGATGAGTATCCTCTCCTTAGTGACCAGATTTCCAATTAAAATGAGGTCAACTACAACAACAAAAAAGTTAATATAGGAAGTATACTACTCAACAAAGAAGGCAAAAATGCTCCCAATTTAAACAATTTCTGAATTTTTCCATGAAGGAAGACTGTTCAAACTGTCAAAATTTTCCCATGTAATTAATATTTATTATTAATGCAGACAGATTACTGACAGGACAAAGTATTTATTCAGAGCTTCTGGGTGCTAGTCTAGTTTTATAATATAACAGGGAAAAAATTTTCCAAGACTTGTCCCTGGCTGGCTATGGCCATTTGGGCAAAGGCTTCAGTCATTCTCTAATTTAGTATTCTCAATTTTTAAAAAAATTTTAGAAAAGCAACCTGTATTTTGACGATTGTCTCTGTGTAAAAATACATACACATATAAAGGGGCAAATGTGTATGCAAAACTTAAGAGAAACAACTGAATTGTTCAATTAGAATAAAGACTAAAATAGGCACATTTAAAATGCTGAAGGTACATAAATTCCGTTTCTTTAAAATTTTCCTTCTCCGTTTTATAAAATCCTCAAGTTACTCTAGTACCTCCATCTCTTCCACCAGGAATTTCTCAATGTTTTCTTACATCTGTTCCGTGGCAGAGGGACTATGTGATTTTGCAGATCTCTTCCACCCCAGACACTCTGGGATCACACTCACCTATGACAGCCTGTTCTGGAGAGGTGGGAGGGGTCAGAGGCATCCCACAGTTGCTAGGGTCCTTCACACTACCAAGCCCCTGCTGACCAACTGTAATGTGGCCTCCAGCACTGGCAACACTCTGAGGAACTGGGATGTCATTCTGAGAGATCAAAACAAAAGCTGAAGGGTAAACCATCCGAACACCACCTATAAGAAAAGAGAGCAACAAGAGAACCAGGCCTGAGAAAGAGTTCACATCAGACTGTCAACTTCATTATTCCAGTGGTCAGAGTCAGAGCTTAAAGGTGAAACTGAGATGACTGTGAAGTTTTGAAAGTGATAAATTTGATTCTTTCATAAGTTAATAGCTGTTTAAACATGTGTTCTAACACGACGATAATGGCATTTGGAATACAGGGACCACTGATGCTTCAGGCAAAGTAACTACTCAGCATATACCACTGTGTCAAGAGAATTTTTTTAAAAGATGGGAAAATCATGGAGATTGTTTCTGATGAATCTGAATGATTATCTTTTTTTAAATTAAGGAAGATGAAGAAGATAGAATAAAGCTCTTCAGGCAAAATATTTTCTCTTACCAACAATTACTTCGACTGCTACAGGGAAATCATCATCATATCCCAACTCCTCTTCCTCTTTCAATTCCTCTTTCTTTTTTAGCACCATCGGATAGAAATACTGCCATTCCTCGATCAACTTACGAGTGGCTGGGTCTGACATCTTGTATGCTTGGCCTGTTAGTGTGCCATTTAAGCCATAAGGACTTACCAGTACTACGAAGGGAGGAAAAACATATGCTACACATTAGAGAAATAATTCCTACTTAATTGCAACATTACCGATGTAGTAATTTTACATTAAAGCATAGCATCACTTAATGTATATTGCTCTTTATTTCCTAACTGCTTTTAAAGTATGATTTTTAAAAGTTTCTTATTATTTACATGCCTCTCAATTCACATCAATTTTTGATATGGTCAGACCACTGTATCAAGACACAATATATAAACTATTCATACATTAAAGCATATACACATCTGTTTAATACTAGCTTATACAATGTAAACAATGAATTTCCCCTAACTGAAGAAAACCATTCAATACACACACCCTAGAACCTGCTTAGAACTTGAATACTCTTGGCCTGGTGCACTGGTTCACACCTGCAATCCCAGCACTCTGGGAAGCCAAGGCAGGAGGATCCCTTGAGGCTAGGAGTTCGAGACCAGCCTGGGCAACACAGTGAGATCCTGTCTCCACAAAAAAAGTTAAAAACTAAAACAAAAATTTTAAAAAAACTTGAACTCTCTTCCTATGTTCCCAAGACTTCCTAAATATCTGTAGTAATCAAAGAATAATACATAAATAAAATTTCTAATAGCAGAAAAGTCTTCATGCACAAAGCTTGAAGCATAATGCTTAGTTATAATTTCAGCTACAACTATTTTAGAAGTCTGTTAATGAAACAACTCTAAGTAAAATTTTGTTTAACTCAAAGTAAAGGACTCAATGTCCTCTATCTTCTTTCAGTATTTGACCTTGATGTCATTTTCACTGAGTGAGACACAAAAATATAGTTAACATGATACTCTGAATAACCCAGCCTGTTCTTAGTCTTGGGGCATTTCAACCTTCCAAATAATACTACTCTGGGGATAAAGGTCATTTTTTCTCAACCTTAATTTAAAAAACAAAAACTCAGCATAGTCATTAAATGGGATGTCCTTTTTTGTTGATTTTTTTTTTTTAAACAGCTAGATGATATGTCATATCAATCCAGAGAGAGAGAGAGATACAGACATCTCATATTTCTTGGAGTCTTTCTGCTATTCTTCAATGATCCAAATGGGATAAAAATACTGACTCCAACCAACGCAGTTAATGAAGGGTAATTTTTTTGCATTAATATTTCTAGGAAATTCCCACATTAATTTGGATAATTACGTACATGATAATTTTCTACAGGCCAGCACTTGCCTTAAATAATCTATCTCCTCCAAACCAATCATGAAAATAAGATGGATAATGTCCCACAAATGTCTTCTATGACTTGAGGTATTAGTGGCAAAGCAGTAAGATTTAAAATAAATGGTCTATGAGGACCTGGTATTCCTAGTATTATCTTTCCCAACTTTGAAGGTTAGAAAGGTAGTTCTCTTCCCTCATGACTAGTGATGCTTTCTATTATTATCACAAATAAATGCTTTGATTTTGAGTGATAAAATCTAAGATAAAGTCAGGTGGTTCTTAGCACTTTAACACTCAAGGAAACAGTATTTAAATAATTCTTACAATCCACAATATGCACATACTATACAACTAGTAAGGGTACAGTGTGAGAGTACAGCTCAAAATGTGTTGCAAGGAGGAAACAGTGGGGGTGGGGGGTGATTCAAGGTATTAATTAGGACACAGTTAAATGAGGATTCAATGCTCTTTTTACCTCAAAAAGAAAAAGAAAACTTATCTTTAGGGCAAGAAACAGATGCTTTCATCAAATTAAATCAGAATAATTTATAGAAAATAAAAAACAATCATAAATAAAATGGAGGCTAAATACTCATATAACAGGCTGTTTGACTAAGTAAAATATTTCAGTCGAGACTAAAATAGCCATCGGTGGCCTGTTAGGAACCCAGGCTGCAGAACTCTGCCTCTCCCCCCAACTCCCACCCTGGCCTTGGAAACATTGTCTCCCATGAAACTTAGGAACCAGGACACACAAGTGAGAGAAGCTTCATCTGTATTTACAACCACTTCCCATCGTTTGCATTGCCACATGAGCTCTACCTCCCACCCCAACACCCCCGCAACCTGAGGTGGAAAAACTGTCTTCCATGAAACTGGTCCCTGGTACCAAAAAGGTTGGGGACCATGGAATTAAAATATCAACGTTTTTAAAAATTATATTCTGTGTGATATACTACTATTTCAACCAGACATCTCTAGTAATAATACATTAAATCAAACTAAAAAAAGATTTTTTCCATATGGTTCAACCTAATATTATAACATTGTAAAACTGTTATTCACAAAAAATTCTGAATTCCAAAGACAAAACAAACATTTAGAATGCTCAAATTAAAAGGACATTAAGTTATTTTGGTGAAATCTAGGTGGTAGAGCTGATAATTAATGAAAATATGAGGGTACTAAGTTAAATTATAATCAAATACCTATTGTCAATTTGGTCTATAATTAAAAGAAAATAATACACATATTAATATCACTGAAGAAACTACATAAACTACAAAACTCTAGATATTTGATTTTGGTTGAAATTTAAAATAGTAAGTGTATAGTAATCTTCTGTAAGCCATCACATTTTTGAAATCTTATTAACGAACACAATAAAAACCTTTAATTTATAAGATTTGTCAATTACTCATTGGATTATATTTTTTAAACACTTATGAATCTTCTTTCATTCTGAAGGAAATTCTTTACATTTTATGCTTTGATACAACTATGCATAAGACCATGTTATATATGTGATAGCCTTCAGTAAAAAACTAACAAGCTATTCTTACTTAATTGTGAAGTGGCAGTCTTTCCTTTTTTCTTCAAAAACTGACTCTTATGCTTAACTATAAAATGTCCGTTTAAGGGCGCAGTGGCTCACACCTGTAATCCCAGCACTTTGTGAGGCTGAGGTGGGAGGATCACTTGAAGCCAAGAGTCTTAGACCAGCCTCGGCAACATAGCAAGACCCCATCTCTAAAAAAAATAGAAAAATTAGCTGGGTGTGGTGGCATGCACCTATAGTCCCAGCTACTCGGGAGGCTGAGGCATGAAGATTGCTTGAGCCCTGGAATTTGAGGTTGCTGTGAGCTAGGATGATACCACTGCACTATGGCCCAGGCAAGAGTAAGATCCTGCCTCTAAAAAAAGAAAGTCCATTTAAGACAATGTCTCATGCTGCAAAACTTTACTGGACAAGGTTGCTATCCCCTCAGTGATGGTGGATGGGTGGAGAGCAGGAACATCCCATTTACTTACCTTGAAATGGTGCAGGTGAAGACTGAGCCATGTGTATATGCTCCTCATTGATCAAATAAATTGGCTGGTGTTGGGCAATCTCCACACTTGTACAAACATTACTTTCTCCATGAAGAAAGAATGTGAAAGCACAAGACAAATGTTCACTAAAAAAAAAGAAATCAGAAACTCGACTTTACATTTTCGTTGGAAATAGGTGCTAGAAACAGAAACTACAGATGAGATACAGCTCTACTTTATCACCCCTCCTGTAATGCTGACCTCTGTGGACAAAACATAAACTTCTAGTTCATTGTTGAAAAACTAAATTAAAGCTGGCAGATAAATCTGAAAAATTAGATATGTTACATTCTGAACTTTTACAAATTATTGTGTAGAATGCTTCCAATTTCATTTGTGTAAAATCTAAGTCCTATGCCAACTATAAACACCTGAGAACAGAAAAAGAATCCTAACATTTTTCTACCTTCTCATGGCAAGCACCCAAAAATGTATTAAGTCAAATAAATGAGGAAACATTTAAAAGACTTATTAAGAAAAGGTGGCTTATGAACAAGATCAAAAGGCAACCCCTGAGTGGATTCTGACCTGGCTTGTAACTGATTCTAGGAACGAAGACAAGTAGTTTTGTTTATGTTCAGTCTAATATAACATCAAATTTATAAGCTTGCAACATTACAAAACTGTTTGTCTAAAAATAGCAATTAAGGAAACTGCTGTATATTCTCAATATACAATTGTTAAAGTAATATAAGTCTCCAAACAGTCTACTAATCTATTATATTTAATTTTTACAACTTACTTCTGATCAAAACATTTTATTAAAGAATTCCACTTTTCCTTTTTACACATAACCAGCTAAAAACTGATAAAAATGAAGTATTGCAGAGAAAAATAATTTCAACATCACTACAGTGGTACATTCTTTCCAAGGTGTTAACTTTGGCCCTAAGCTAGCATAGCCCATTTCTCAAAACAGCTCATAAGAACACTTGCCTGATGAAGCAAAATCACTTTTACTAAACAAGGCCAGGCAACCACCAATTAAAAAATTATCTCTAAGATGTCACTTCTTTTCAAAACTTCTCTAAAATATTATAAAATGCATTTTAAGTACTGCTCAAAAAATTAAATTTTGTTTCAAGTATAAAATTATAATACTTTAAGGGAAAACTGAAATAAAAATGACTAAAATGTTACTTTATCACACAGTGAAGCATATATACTCTTCTTTGACAAGTATGTTGAGATATCCTAACATTTTGTGTTTTGATAGAATGTGACGTTTTATCAATAGGAAACACCAAGTTTTGGTATTTGGGTATTTAGTATGACTGAGTAAATGCAAGATAATGACTAAAATTTTATAAAAATTTTGAAAATTAAAAAAAAATTAACATCACACTTCTAAGTTTCAAGTTCACAAAGAGGAAAAATATACATAATTTAAACATATGCAAGTATGCAACCATGTCAACGGTAAAAACGTGCTGTCCTTTATTTATGAAAATGACAGTAGAATCACATCATCCTTAACAGATAACATTATGTCTGGCACATAACAGGACCAAAATATAGTTTTACTGATTGTAGATTGGTTAATTTTTGAAATGTAAATTTCAGCCGAGAGGTTTGAGTTGACTTACCCCTAGTCATGCCTACTACCCCATGTAGTCAATAGCTTATTTATAAGAAGCTGGTGGGAGTTATAGATGTGGGCTGTAGCCACAGAATATGTTCACTATTCCACTGATTCCCAACTGTGCATGAAAACAAATACAACCAACATTTTCCTTATCAACTCATAAGTCCAAAGAATGGTGCAACGTGCCTGAAGTGACACTGAATAAAACATGGTCCTTGTCCTCAAGGAGCATATACACTAGCAAGGGACTGATATGAAAGCACATGAATAAAATAAAGCTAGACATATGTACAGAAATAGAAATAAAAACAAAAGGCCATAGGAAGGCTAAAGTGTAGTGATTTCTTCAATTTGGAATATATAAATGCTTCGCAGAGACGAGAACAAATGAAAATATTTGGTTTCACTTGAGAAATATCTATTCAGGTCTTTTGTCCATTTTTAATTAGATTATTTATTTTTTACTATTGAATTGTTTGCATTCCTTATATATTCTGGATATTAACCCTTTGTCAAATGTATTATTTACAAACATCTTCTCCCATTCTGTGGGTTATCTCTTTATTCTGTTGTTTCTCTTGCTGTGCAGAAACTTTTTAGTTTGATGTAATCCCATTTCTCTAATTTAGCTTTCACTGCCTGTGCTTTTGAGGTCTTACCCCAAAAACATCTTTGCCCAGGCCAATGTCAAGAAGCATTTCCCATATGTTGTCTTCTAGTTGTTCCATAGTTTTGAGTCTTACATTTAAATCTTTAATCCATTCTGAGTTATTTTTGTTCAGAGTGAGAAACAGGGCTCTAGTTTCATTGTTCTGCATGGGATATCCAATTTTCCTAACACCATTTATTGAAGAGACTATGCTTTCCCTAGCATGTGTTCTTGGCACTTTGTCAAAAATCAGTTGGCTGTAGATATATGAATTTTTTTCTGGGCTCTCTATTCTGTACCAGTGGACTATGTGTTTGTTTTTATGCCAACACTATGCTGTTTTGGTCATTATAGCTTTGTACTACAATTTGAAGTCAGGTAGTTTGATGCCCTGAGCTTTGTTCTCAAACTCTCTCCCTGAAAATCAACCAAACAAACAAAAAAATACAAATGGCCAACAGGTATATGAAAAAATGCTCAACAACACTAATCATCAGGGAAATACAAACCAAAACCACAGTGAGATATCACCTCACTCCAGTTAGAATGGCTATTATCAAAAAGACAACAGATAAGTGCTGGCAAGGATATAGAGAAAAGGGAATCCTTACACAATATTGGTAATTAACCAACATGGAATGTAAATTAGTAGAACCATTATGAAAAACAGTATGGAGGTTCTTCAAAAACATTAAAAGTAGAGTTACTATATGATCCACAATCCCACTGTTGGGTCTATATCCAAAGGAAATGAAATCAGTATGTGAAAGAGATATCTGCACTCCCATGTTTACTGCAGCATTATTCATAATAGCTAAATACGGGATCAACCTAAGTGTCCACAACAAATGAATGGTGAGAGAAAATGTGCAATATATACACAATGGAATCCTATTCAGTCATAAAAAAAAAAAAGATGAGGCCTCATCATTTGTGACAACATGGATGAACCTGGAGGATATTATGTTAAGTGAAATAAGCCAGACACAGAAAGAAACTGCATGATCTCACTCATATGTGGAATCTTAAAAAAGTGGATCTCATAGAAGTAGGGTAGAATATTGGTTGCCAGAGGCTGGGGAGAGGAGGGGATGAAGAGAAGTTAGCCAACAGAAACAAAGTTACAAGTAGGAAGAATAAGATCTGGTACTCTATTGCACAGTAGGTTCACTATAGTTAACAATAATGTATTACGTATCTCAAAATAGCTAGAAAAGAGGATTTTGTTGTTCCCATCACAAGCAGGTAGGGGGGAGAGAATGGGTATATACATACATAATTAGTGTGATGTGCACCAACTGGGGGATGGACACGCTTGAAGCTCTGATTCGAGGGGGGAGGGGTCAAGGGAAATATATGTAATCATAACATTTGTACCCCCATAATATGCTGGAAAAAATTAAGGAAGGAAAAAAAAAAGAAACAAATGATAAATGTTCAAGGTGATGGATTTGCTGATTAACCTGTTTTGATCATTACACTATGTAAACAGGTATGAAACATCACACTGTACTCCATAAATATGTACAATCACTATGGGTCCATTTAAAATAAAATCAAACTTTAAAAAAAGAAAAAGAAACAATAGGTTTCAATAGTAGACAGCAAAAAAGTAAGAGAGCATGAAGCAATGAGCAAGATGTAGTTTGGAAACTCTAATCAGAGGAATGGAGGTACATGATTGGAAAAGGGTCTGAAAAAAAAAATCAGAGGCCAGCCCTTGAGACAACAAAAAGACTCATATGTACAAAATAAGAGAGCCAATTTAAGGTTTGGATTAAGAAAGTCAGGTGAATCTAAAGAATCATTATAAAAATTTCGAAATAGTATTCAATGAATTGAGATGCATAACCTACTTTCAATGAATTGAGATGCATAACCTACTTTTTTATATTGATATCTTTAAAAATAAATGTCTTTTTAAAAGAGACAATTAAACAAGGTAAGAAAAATAGTAAGTTATTTATAAATATAGTAAATAAATATAATACAGGCCACCAGCAACCACATAATTTTTGGCAAATTACTTCATCTCTCTGGTAGTAGCTTCCTCACACGTAAAAGCAAGTGTTGGCACAGAGTGCTGGACCCCCAGAGGCTCCAATGAAGGAACCCAGATCAATGATTTCTATCTTAGATCAATGCTGCCTTCACCCCTTATACAATATCAACATGATCACATACTATAACTCAAATCAGTCCCTGTATCAATTCTACTATCTCCTCTACTGCTTTAGGGCAGAAGATACAGTCAAATGAATGCACAGAACCAAAAACACTGCAAGTTCATTCAAACTACAACTGGAGCCTCACCCCTGTTGTCTTAGGGCACTCTACTTGACAAGTATTCCATTCCAGGCTTTCTCAACTGTGTTAATTCTCCACTTTCTACTCAGGGTTAGGGTTAGACCTAAATCAGGTCTGATTTAGGTAATTCTTCATATGACCTCTTTCTCACCTTAAACACCTCTGCAGTCAAACTTACCTCACCCTTCTCTGAAGTCTTATATATTCTTTTTTCTCTGGAAGCATACTCCCATACTTATCTCACCCACTCATGAATAATCTTTATTTCCTCCTCTATTTTACTCAGGTAACCCAACCTTGAAATATCTCCTCTTGACCATGATAGCCCTTTTGTCTCTCTATAATGACTAATACCAAATAACCAACACAGAAATGATTAAAAATAACAGTAATGTTAATATGAATTATCACTAAATAATCCATATGTAGATAAAAATAAATAACTTTAATAAGTATTATAAAAGAAATAAAGTACTAAAATAGAAAATAATGGGAGGTGGATCTATTTTAGAAACAGATTGGTCAAAGAAAAACATATCTGATAAAGAAGGGGGGGGGACAAGGCATTTCAACTGAGCTTTGAATCATAAGAAAGAGGAAAGTGGCAAAGACCACTCCAGAGGAGAGAAAATTATATGTGCAAAGGTATGGAATTGAAGAGAGTTTGCCCTTTTAAAGGACATTTTTAGAAGGCAAGGTGGCTACATCATTGTGCTAGCGAAAGATGAAGTTGAAAAGATAGAGTACGAAAAAAATTAACTAGTGAAAAGGCACAGATTATCAGGGTGGCTGAAATATTAAAATAAATCCACCTACATGCTTGTTCAACAAACAAATGTAAAGTAAAATTTTACCAAACAAATTAAAATGAAAGGTATAAATTCATATGCCAAATGAATCCTAACAAAAATAAAGCTGGTATAGAAATAACAATAAATAAAACTTATTAAAATATTTTAAACTTAAGTTCATCATTCTACAATAATACAGAGGAATTCAACAAGAGATTTGAACGGTCATGAACACGTATGTAAACATCCACATGGCACACAATACAGCTTATATGTAAAGAAAAAAATCAGAATACAAGAAGAAATTGATAAATTGAAAATTAATAAAGATTTTAATATACTTGTCTCAGTATTTAATAGAATAAGCAAATTATTAAGAATATAAAAAATAGAATTGACAAAAATATATAAATTTCAGTATATACGTTGGCTTTCCATAGATAACCTCTTTCCAAGAACACATGGAAGAACTGCAAAAATTAAATAGATAATAGGACATAGACAAGTTTTGAATTTCAAAGAATTGATGGTATCATACAGACTATAAATTCTTTAAAAACAGTGCAATTTAGTTAGAAATCAGGTTTTTTTTAAAGGTTAAAATAAAATCCTTTTGTTTGACAACTTAAACATATACTCCCTAAATAAATCATGGATTACAGAAGAAATCATAATAGAAATCACAAAATATTTAAACTCGAATGACAACAAAAGTAACACTTGTCAAAATCTAAGAGAAACAGTACTTGGGTAATTTATATCCTTTTATGCCTAGAAGTCTTAAAATAAATGAAATTGAAAAAAGAAAACAAAGAGTAAACACAACAAAACAGAAGTATGAAAATAGTAGATAAAAATACATGTTAATAAAATAGAAAAAAAAGCAATAGAAAAGACTGACAAAATGAAACTTGTTTTTTGAGCAGGCTAAAAGAAGACAAAATATTAGGTAAGACTTATCTGTGGGAGGCAGGGATGAAAGATGTCTGTGCAAGGAGGGAGGTGTGCTGCTGCACTGGTACCACTATAGTGCCAGGAATGGAACTTCTGCAAGAGTTAATCACCACCCAGGTGCCAAATTTACTGCCAGAGAACAACTGAACATTGAGGATAGAAGGGTAGAAAAAAGCAGCCATACACAGATTGAGTACCTCATATCTGAAATGCTTGGGACCAGAAGTGTTTCGGATTTCAGATTTTGGAATATTTACGTATGCAGAATGAGATATCTTAGGGTTGAGATGCAAGTCCAAATACAAAATTCGTTTGTGCTACTCCACGAGCTACTTTCCTAGTGTCAACCAAACATTCTCTACCTCAAGACTGAACACTTACTGCAAGTGCCACACTGCTTCTTATCTCTATGTTTTTGTTGGTGCTGTTCTTTTGCCTAGAAGAAACTTTTCTTATCCTTCATCTAACTCCTACTCATCTTTCCTGAGAAATTACCTTTAAAGCCCCAGAATAGGCTCAATACTCCCAGAGAGCTCTGTGCATATCTCAATCACAGCACTTCAATTTCTCTTAAGTTTATGTTTAGCCCATCTTACTAAATTTGTGAGGACACAAATCATGCTTTATCTATCATTTTGGACCCTGGTACTTGGTGTGGGTAGATGCTCTGTCAATAGAGTTTCAGATACTTACACCTTTCCTCTAAAATCTTCTGGCATTTTACTAGGAGACTCAGAAATAAAGCCTGAAATTCTGAGTCATGGGGTGGGGAAGACACAAATGGAAATCCGTGATATTCTAACCAGGAATATATTAGGGGACACGTACCTCTGGCCTTGAGAATTTCTAAAAATCTCTCTGTTCTTCTGGAGGGAGGCTGCATGGGGCATATTCCTACAGTATGAAGTATAATACAGTGTTGACTTTATTTGAGGCCCAGGGTAGCCTAGATTCTCTAGGCTAGAAACGAGACTAGCACAGACGTCCACCATCCCCCTTCTATTTTCTCCACAGAGCAAAGCTTCGCATATTAACTCTTTACATAGAGATCTCTTTCTTCTCTGCCAAGAGTAGGTACCTCTTGCTTTGCACCCATATTATCAGAGAAATTTACTTCATCAGGAAACATTTACAAACTAAGCACATCTATCATTGTGGCAGACACTGTGTTAGATTTAGGGATATGGAGATAAATAAAACCAGAATCAGTACTTGGCATTTTATACTTTCCTAAGCAAACTACATTAAAAACTTTTGAAAGGGACAAAAATACTAACATGGAACTATGGCATTCACTAGCATGCAGAACAAGAGCCCAAAGATTAAAAGTGGTAGAAATATGAAGGCGAAAAACTCTGGCAGGACACCTCAGTGGAAATTTTGTACTTTAATACTAAATCTTTAAAAATGACAATGACAACAAAAAATCCCTCAGCATGTAATTATAATACAATATCTTATCTTGGTTTGTACCAAATGCAATCTTTTAAGGCTTCTCTAAGGAATGACCTGAACCCAGGGGAATGAGGGGAGAGCTGGCAGGATAAGTTTTCCTACTATTTACAAAATATGATATATTCTACCTTATTATCACGAGTGGCTAAAATTCTATATTCTTAGAGGTCCAATAAGTAAAACTAAAACTATATTCCAATAGGGAAAAAAATTTGGTTTCATTCTATCCTTCCAACCTCATCTCTTACTACTTCCATTCATGTCCAATGCTTCCATCATCTAATTTATTTCCTTCACAGAGCTTGTCATGATTTGCATTTATTAATTTTGGTGGTCTCCCCCATCATAATGTGAGCTCCCTGAGGGGAGAAAGTATGTCTGTCCCACTGCCCTCTATATCCTCAGCACCTAGAACAGTGTATGCTGCATAACAATAAATAGTCACTGAATGTTTTATAAAAAGGGCACTTGCACTGGAATGTTTATAGCAGCACAGTTCACAATCACGAAGATGTGGAAACAACTCAAGTGCCCATCGATACATAAGTGGATTAATAAAATGTGGTATATGTATACCATGGAGTATTAGCCATAAAAAAGGTGAACTAATACCCTTTTTTGTAGCAACCTGGATGGAACTAGAGACCATCCTTTAAGTGAATTGTCACAAGAATGGAAAAACAAACACCACATGTACTCACTACTAAATTGGAACTAACAGATCAATGCTCATGTGTACATATGGTAGTAAAATTCAATGAAATTCAAGCAGGTGGGGTGGGGGAGGGGATGGGTAAATCCACCCCTAACGGGTACAATGCACACTATCTGGGTGATGGACACACTTATAATTTTGACTCACACCGTATGAAAGCAATTCATGTAACCATAACATTTGTACCCCCATAATATTTCAAATAAATAAACTGAATGAAGGCCGTTTTAGTCATAACCAAAGATTAAGCTATTTTTCTTTAGAAAGTTCATGAGAGAAACAAGAACAGTTAATGTGCATAGTGAATATTTTTAAAGTGGGAAGGAGTTTAATCATCAATAGGAGGAGGTAATATGTAATCCCCAGGTTTTTAAAAAAAATAAGACTGTTTACTTAAGAAACGTAAGGAGTTGGTATGGGTTATAACTGGGGTAGCTGGGAAAGAACTTGTATAAACACAAAAGGACTAGTATTCCAGATCATTTTAGTCTCTTACAATATTCTAAATCCTCAAAGGATATTTTTACTTCTCACATTGAGTTTTCAGAATGCAACTATTACATGTGCTTTCAAAATGCATTATGGATATTAATAAACTCCTGTCCTTTTCATAGTGTGAAACTGTTCTGATAACAGATTCACAATGCAAAACGCATTTAGATAATTTTATCTAAATGCCTTCTGTGTTATGAACTTATCATCTTAAATTTTTCCAAGTTGTCATTAACCAAACCTCTTGCCAGAAGTAATTTGCCTCATTATATAGATCCTCATTTGGGAATATTCTGCTAATGTTACTTTATCGTTTCCTTTCCTTAAAAATACACAGTTTACTCTGGTAACTCTCACAAAGACAATGTTGAAGCCCTTTGCTCCCGAGTATATTGAGCTTTCTCTTATCGGACAGGCCTCAACTTTCATCTCCTTTTTCTTAAAAGGGTTTTTAAAAAGGGCATTATAACATACAAATAGTAAGATTTGATTAAATTATTTTGTGAGGCTCTGAGGTACTTTTACTATTTCATATATCTTCCCTTTAAATTATAAGTTAAATTTGATTACAAGGCAATGAAAATGTCCAGGAAAGTTAATTGCACATAATTTTTTTTAATGAGAGATAGTACTTATAACTACTAAATTGCCATTACAGTTCTAAGAATAATCACCCTTCTAAGAAAAAGTTAGCAATTACATTGTTATAATACAATACAAAACAAAGTTGCCTCAATGAACACTTTACCTTCACAGAAATACACACAAACACATACCCGTGCACACATGTGCGTACACACACACAGGCACCCTAAGTGAAAAATCTAATACTTTTTGAGCACTGACATGATGGCATGGAAAATGTCATGCCTTATCTAATGTGATGAATCAGACAAAACTTTGTTTCACACACAAAATTATTAGAAATATTGCATATTGGGCCAGGCATGGTGGCTCACGCCCATAATCCTAGCACTTTGGGTGGCCAGGATAGGACCGCTTCAGGCCAGAAGTTTGAGACCAGCCTGAGCAATATACCAAAACCCCATCTCTACAAAAAAAATAGAAAAATTAGCCACATGTGGTGGTATGCGCCTGTAGTCTCAGCTACTTGGGGGGCTGAGGCGAGAGGACTGCATGAGCCCAGGAATTTAAGGTTGCATTGAGTTATGATGATGCCACTGCACTCTAGCCTGGAAAACAGAGCAAGACTCTAGCTCCAAAAAAAAAAAGAAAAGAAAAAAGAAAAATAATATGTAAATGTGTGTGTGTGTGTGTGTGTGTGTGTGTATATATAAATATAAAATTACCTTCAGGCTCTATATACAAAGTATATATGAAGCACAAACGAATTTTGTATTTGGACTTGCATCTCAACCCTAAGATATCTCATTCTGCATATGTAAATATTCCCAAATCTGAAATCCAAAACACTTCTGGTCCCAAGTATTTCAGATATGGGATATTCAATCTGTGTATGGGTGCTGTTTTCTGCCCTTCTATCCTCAATGCTCAGTTGTTCTCTGGCACTAAATTTGGCACCTGGGTGGTGATTAACTCTTCCAGATCACAGAGTTTTATTCCTGGCACTATAGTGGTACCAGTGCAGCAGCACACCTCGTGTTAATACAAAAATGGTGACTTTGTGGCCTATAGGACTTAACGTTCCTCCCTGGTACTTCACTTACTAGAAGTAAGTGACAGTGAGGAGACTATAACTCAATATGTCCTTGATTCAAAGGCTGGAAGAGTTTGAGTCAAACAATCCAACCCTAGTGGTAAAAACTAAAACAAGAGAACTTTCAAGATGCCAAAATAGATATAAGAGCTACTCTAATTAGTGATGTGTGCTTTAAAAATCAGAAGCCAACACACACAAAACTTGAGGATTATGAAAGTAATCTGACTGAAATCTCTCATGAGGTTATTAAACTAAGCCAGATTATCTACTCACATTCTCTGGACAGATCTTGAAAATTCAGTGGGGAGTGTGCCTGACGGAACATACAGATTAAAGTGACATTTATATTAGGTAACCCATAACCACCAAAGTACTTTTATTGCTCACTTTAAGACATGCTTGGAATTCTTTTTTTTAAGTATAAAACAAACCTTTCATCCTTTGTTAGTGTAGTGTTATTTTAAACAAAGTGGGGGTAGTAGACATTGGGGATGATGGGGAACCACATAAAATTTTCTAGTGTTTTTCTCATTAAATACTAAGGTATTATACATTACTAAGAACAATAAAGGATCTACTGGCACTAAAATACTAAGACTTTACATATCCTTTTAACTCAACCTAAGAGCATAAACTAGCCTATCTCCACAGCTCCCTGGTGCTAAACTGAAATTACAAAATATATTTTTATAGCACATCTTAAAATTATAAAAGTTTGCTTATGTTTTATAAAAACACCCAACCATTATGACAGATTCTGACACCTATGGGAGAGCCTGAGTGGCAGTCATTGTGGAATTCTTGCCAGCTTGAAAGAAATGTAGGGACAGACCTCTGACATCTGCTTCGATTCCCACACCCAGCTCACAGTAGGAGCAATGACCTGCCAAAATAGCATAAAGCAGATGGGCGTTTTGATATGCTACCATTCAGCAGGTGAACAACAGCAAGTAGGACTTCACCTATGTGGTCAATCAAAAAACAGCTAAAAAAGAAAACCTGCTACATAGTACCAGTGCTGGCTATGTAGCCTTTCTGCTTTCACACAAAGTTATTTCTCCATAATCCACTACTGGACTTTTCATCACATGTGAACATCAACCCTTATTTTTCCCTCTATCCATGTTTCCTCATCTATTTTTTTCCTGCCTCATTAAATTTATTATATGTAAGCTACCTTAAATACTTTTAGAATTAGGTGAGGCAGGAAAGAGGGAAGGATCCATATTCAGAACCCCGCTCCCTCCCACCCCAATTCTATGTAAGATATGGATAGTGTTATGTTATAGTATAAGACAATGCCTACAACAAACAAAGCAATGGAAGAAATCCACCTTTTGAGATTGCCCTGCTTCAAAGCTAACAGCTGACACTCCTGTGGCTTGGCAAGTTCTATAAAGGCTTTCCAACATTTGGCATTAGCCTACCAGAGAGCAAGGCCTTTCATACTCAGCACCATTGCAAGATGTCTCACTCACCAGTACACAAAGGAGGTCATGGTATTCCCAGCAAAAGGAAAACAGAATTGGAGCTGACACTTATTTGGTATTTATCTTCCATACTCTTCCCATGCCACAGGGCTATATCAGAAGCTAGGTTTTCTTTTTCTTTAATCAAAACATAGTGCAGCCTTCAATCATCAGCATTGCTCATGATCCTAAATCCTCTAACCCTTACATAAATCTGATGGCTAAAACCAACAGAAAAATAAACATAAGATGTTTCTACTTTTCTTATAGTATATATAAAACTATGAAGCCAAATATAGCTAGAGGTTTTACAATATGTTATACAAATTCTGAACAGAATTAACTTTGATTCTTAACAGTTAAAAGCAATTTCTCTTAGTGAAGTAAAATTCAACTGAAAGGATATAAAAGAAAAGGGGGATATTAGAACTAACAGACTCATCAGGTGATGTAAATCTAAAAGATAATATTTATTCAATATAAGGATGGCATTAACATCTAAGTAAAGGGACAAACAGAAACATATGAACCTTCACGTGAGGTAGCACCTAAAAAGTTGGTGTATATCCTGGGGATACTCAGTACATACCCACTCTTTAAACTAGCCTGATGTGTACAGTAGTTATGTTTATATTTATTTAATGACAAGCACATATGATCAGCATCTGGTCACTACAAAAAAAATGTGAATGCTTAAATTAACAGACGCTTAATTTTTTCTTGAGAGCACCAATTTCCAAAAAGTTTAGAGATAAAAGATTCTGACGAGAATTTCCTTGTATTATAAAGAATCAGTAGTTCAGGTAACTATCAGTTCATTCACTCATTCGGCAAACGTGCAAGCCCTGCCCTAAATGCCAAGCGTTCCACAGTGAAGATCCACAGAGTTCCCACTCTTGCAGAGCTTACACTCTGCTGGGGCAGTAAGACAGTTCCGAAGTTCTTAGAAAATATTTTCAGAAAAAAAGCTATGAAGAAAATAAAACAAAATGATGTTCCAGAGTGGCAGCAGGAGGCGGCAAGGGTGAAGAGAGGACACGTTAAATAGCAGGCAGAGGTGGGTGGGGAAACAGGAGAAAATGAGAAAAAGTCAGCCCTTGTGAGATCTAAGAGACAGGGGTGTAAGCAGAGGGAATGGCCTTAATTGTAGAAACAAGCTTAATGTGTTTAGGGAACAGAATGGTGACTGCGTTTAAGCTAACACACAGGAGAGTACAAAATAAGGTAAGAGAGGTAAGCAGGAGCCAACTGATGTAAGCTTTTAAACAATGGTATGGGGTTTGAATTTTATTCTAAATACACTGATGAGCCCCTAAATGATGTGAAGGAAGAGGATTACCATGGTCTCACTTATGTGCTGAAAAGATCACTTCTGCTGCAATTCATTATGAAGGAGTTAAAAGAAGACACAGGAACACAGCTGCGGGCTATGATGGCAGCCCATGTGAGAGAAAAGCATGGCTTAGACTAACTAGGTGGTTGCAGTTGAAACAAAGAGAGCATGGGTTCAGGAAGTATTTTAGAAATAGGGTTGACAGGAAAGAAAAGTAGACACACCATGAGAGCAGTCAGACACATTAGTATGGAACTAAGGAGAGAGGTCAGGGTGAGGTACCAACATTTGGGAGATGGCGCTTAAAGACAGTGTTTAAACCAGTGGGGTGACTGAGAGCAACTAGGTGTAAGTCTGTGAGTGTGTAGATGCACAGAGTGACACAGCTCAACCACTGTACTGCCACCCTCAGGTTCTTTTAAGGGAATTGGGAAGAGCAAAAAATGCCATCATGTTTTCAGTAAGCCAGTATGTGACACAAGTCTTTTAACAATATTTCTCCTAACAAAAGGTAAGGAGAAAAAAGAAAATTGTGGGTTTTTTTCTTTTTGTTTTAATGACAGAAGCTTCCCCACCACCTCTGCAAATACACACACATTGGCATTGGGAGTTTAATGAATTTAGCTGAGTCAAAATAATCCATTCATATTTTTTCCTTTTAGAAAAGCAGAATTCACTAAGTTTAGTAACAAAATTCACTAAAAACAAATAATGAAGTTATAAAGTACTATTTGAATCAAATTATCATCTGAATAAATACCAGTTTTTCTAATTAGTAAGCACACTTATGAATCTGATTACTATCATGACCTGAATAGTAAGTAACAATAAGTGAAATAATCACACAACCTATTTTACATTAAATTCAGAGATTTCCACCTAAAATAATCTTCTCCTTTTATGATGCTAATAAAGGTGGGGTAGAAATGTGATAATCATCACTTTTCTCCGGGTAAGCCAGGTCATTTACTCAAAAAAATGAAAGACTCCATCAAATCTACCAATTTCTCACTAAGTGACTCTGACAGATTTATTTACTGATTTTAAACACATACCAGGACTGGAACCTACTATCCAAACTCCCATCAATCCATTCTACAATGGATAAATAAATTGGGGTATATTCACACAATGGAATACTATATAGCATATAGAGTTAGGCTAAAATTCATCTATAGCTTGTATAAGTTTAGGACTCCCCAAAGACCAACTAGAGGGGGTTTTAACCAATAATAGGTCACTACATGTGATTGGCAAAAAGAGCAAAGGTGCTCATAAGATGCATTGATTGAACTACATGTAGAGTATCTAGAGCACTAGCATTGAGGGGTGGATGGTAATTAGAATTCCCATGGGAGACTGCTTTTCAAGCTCATCTCCCCTAAAAACTACAGACCAGGAAAGCCAGTGTTACTAATGAGTATACATCAGCTATGTGCCCCATACATCAGACAGGCTGGGGCAGAAAATGTTAAAAATCACCCATTAAGAACAAGAGAGCTAAGGATCTGCTCTGCTCTAACTCTATGCTAGTTGAACAACGCTTGGAACACTGAGTTTAATTCTGTATGCCACAATTAAAAAGGATATTGAGTAAAGTGGAACATATTCAAAGAAGAATGACCAAAAGAACTTAAAACCACCCAACATGACAACACTTGAAGGAATGGAAATATTTAACCAAGAGATTAGAAAACTCAAGAAAGAGATAAAAACAGCCTTCAATGTACACGTTATATTTAAGTATGCCATGCCATGGAACCTATTTTACTCAGCATTATATGCTCACAATCATTGTTGGAATAGTATGTAATCTTCCTCAATTGTGGCAAATATAAATTTTATACATTAATCAAAATGTGGCAATGTACTGGTCAATACTTCATGGAACACCTGAGGTCTCAGGCACACCAACCAAGTGCCTCAGATGTAGACGCTACAGAAAAAATAGATTTCAATTCAATATAAAGAATAACTTTCCAACTGAGCTGTTTAAAGAAAAAAAAAAAAAGGCTTACAAGAAAGGTAGCATTATTTGCTATCCCTGAAGGTCGGGTGGAAGAAACTCAAGCATATTGAAAGGGTTGAGGGATAGGATGACCTTTAATGATGCCTTCAATTCTGGGATTCTAATGATTCTCTATCTCGATTCTCAGAGAAGCTGTGCCTGTTTTAAAATATCCCATACTTAATTATTACTCAGAAGCTGAGATAATAATGAGAGGCAAGGTATATCAAATTATAAGTGAAAGATGTGGTGAGACAGGGTAAAGAGAAGTATCTCAAATACACCATTCTGAAACTTGAAATTTATACTGCTAGTAAAGCCACAAATACATGAATTCTTGTATCACCCCTCTGAACCAAATTTTCTGCTCTTGTTTTATTACTAGGATTACTATTTGGAAGCAGAACTCACATGATTTACATTTTATTTATAAAAGCAGCAATAGAACAGAGGTGAAAAAACACAAATTTCTTCTCCCTGGAAAGGACTAATGAGGCTGATACCCTTAAAAAGCAGTATCCTGTCTGAATGCAATATCAGCCTATGAGTTAGAATGAGAAAAATCAATATTATTTGAATAATTATAAAAATAAAATTTTCTTTGGGTATGATGCCATTATACAGTTTACCCTCAAGAACTAAAGTCTCAACTATTCTTCTAAGGATTAAAGGGCTGCATTTACCCTTTGTTAGCTGATGTTCATCTTGAACAATGCCCTCACAGAATGGAAACTTTTCAATTTCTTATTAACACTTAACTTCTGTGCTGGGATCATCACTGGTAACAGTTCCTAGAAATATTCTATGGAGATACTTTAAAATATCCTGGAAGAACCAGACCACCTTAAAACTCAATGGATGAACAGTTCTACCCCTGTATCCCATCTAATCATTATACACTGAATCCCCCTTGCATCAATTAGGCATACAATATAGTGCAGTACATAAAACCACAATAAGCAATACAGAAAAAAGGATTAAAGCCATGAAAAATGTATTAATTTATTCTACGCAATGCACTTGTAATTCTTCCACTTTCAGTCAAGATCACAGTACAGTTTAATAGTCTGGTTCAGGGACCAATTAATCCTTTTATATTTAAATCAATCACTGACTCCTCTCCGAATAATTTAGCTTCTACACGCTGCCTCCCATTTGATGTCTTTGGGGAAAGAGCGCAGTTAACACTATGTGGCACATTAATCATGTTTAGTAATAGAAAAAGAAATGCATTATCAGAGAAATCTAATACTAAAAGTAAAACATGCTCTAAAACATGTTAGCATAATCAGTATATGTGTCATCATTTTCTTAATTAAAACAGGCAAGTTAAACCAGGAGCCAAGAGTACACCCTTCATCTGGCTTTTCATAGTATGTGTGCACGCATGTATCTATTTATTTTGATAATGTATAAAAATATATATCTAGGAATAAAACCACTCTACTCAACCTCCCCCGGCTACTGGCAGATTCCTCACCCCATCCTAACCAAAAGCAGAATGACTTGATGATGCTCAAACAGTGGGAAAGGGTAAAAGTAACAAAAAGGCGAGCATTTTATTCAAACTGGCATGTGTTTGGAACCCTGCCACAAGGCTGTGTTCTTTTCTTTGAACAACTCTGAAGCCTAATTAATAGGGTTAATTCAATGCAATATTCATGTGTAATCTAAAGATTCTTACTACTGCATGTAAAGCAGATGTCCATGTTTTAAGAATATTTTCTCTAAACAAATGTGTCAAGAAAGCATTAAGAGTTCATGTGACTAAGAATGACAACAGTGTACTATATGCTACTTCTTACTTCGACCAATAGCAAGAGAAGGAGGTCCTCTTTTTCATCCTTGGAGCTTAATCATCACAAGAATAAATCAACTTTGTATTCCAGTAGCCACATCATGGATTACAAATGCATGATTTAGCTTCAGTAATTTCAAAGCAAACATAAGCACTTTTCAAACGGTCCATAAGTAAGTGTTTTCAAAAAAATTTAACCAATTAAGTTTCTATGTAGATTCAGCACTGAAAAAGTAAAGTCTGTATCTTGGCATAACACAAATGTACTGCTGATTCAGGAGCTCTGCCAGTTCAAACAATTCCAAAGGAAAAAAAGCACACAGTGAATGCTAGCTCTGTGTTCACTTCACAGCAACACAGAGAAACCAAAACGGTCCAAGATTAAGACCAGCTCTGTGATACTAGGGGGAAGAAGAGTGAAAAAAAGAGGCCATGCTATAGGTGGTAATCCTAACTGATAAGAACACACAGCATCTAAAGACTGAGATTCAAAAGCTTGACTAGATTAACTATCACACTGAAGGAATATTTCTCTGGGCAGGCATGTGAACTGTGACAACCTTTGAGAATCTGGTAGACATCTATGACCGACAAACAATCATCAAGTAGAAAAATATTAAGTGTCATTCCTCACTAATCCCCAGAAGAGTCACATCAAAGAAACGTTTGGAAAGAACTCAAATCTTTTGTCTGTTTCTTTTTAACCTCAGAATAGAATAGAACATCACTAATCAAGATTAAACAAGTGAACCAAAGCTCATCATCAAAAATCATCATCTCATTCCTAGAATACGAAGTCACAGCAGCTAACAAGCTATCATCAGCAGGATGAGTCTTGTGTCATTTTCATGGTGGTTAGGGAAAGTTTATACAGATTCATTTATACTCTCTTGTCTAGTTTCCCCTTTATAAGCATCTGTTGAATGGTACATAAGGATTAGAAGTGCCACACATAGACACAGAGATGGTAAGAGACCCTATAGATCACTACAAAACACACATAAATCTAAGCAGTAAATGCAAAGGTAGTGAAGGAACTCTTGTTCTGTATGTATTTGTTTGGGTGAAATGGACCCTTATATTTTACTGACTGTGTTTTTCAGATGGTGACTCCCAAGAAAGAAAATGCTGTATGTTCTTTACAGATTCAGTGTAAGATAGCGTTCAAAACAAGATCATAAAATGCTTGACAGACCTTTTGAACACTGGTGTTTCTTTACTTTCTTTCTCTTCTCTGCTTTTAATCTAGTCATCCCAATCCTGGGCCCAGATAACACTGGATCTTCCCCCCGCCCCCCACCAAGACAACCAATGAAAGCCTCAGTACATTCACAAACTGCCCTTCTCTCAGGCTTAGCTCCTATCAGAGCTGCTCTGAACAATCCCCTCTGGTCATCCTGCCAGCAGAAGGTGCACTCATATTCTGGATGGGGGTGTCTGGTGCTTTTCAAAAGCCCCTGATTTGGTAGGTTCTCTCTTCCTTTACTAGCCTCTGAGGACTTGTGACTAATCCTTCTTCTACCTATGAACAGTTGGTACTGAAAACTGATATGACACAAAATATGAGTCACAGCATATTTGGGAATGATGTATATAAGCGGAGAAATGCTTTGCTATAAATCTCACATTTAACATAATTTGTTCAACATCAAGATACCAAATTTTCAAATAAATAATAAGCATTGTGATTACCAAATATGATTCAATTTCGAGCATCCATCTTTAGATAGATTACAAGTAAAAAGGGAAAAGAATATTAATGCAAAAATTACTAATGTACAAAAAATTTTAGCCAGCCTTTCACAAATCACCAGCAACACATATTTTAAGTATACATTAGGTAATCAATAAAAATTACACACATGAATAGTGACATTTCTAAGTCAATGTATAAAACCTACTCTGAAGAGAGACATGCTTAAAAAGGAAAAGTAGGCTTTTAAGGTATCTTATTTGTAAAGCCAGTATTAAAATACAGTCCTATCATTTTCTATGCATTTTTTAACATTCCATGTCTAATTCAAAATATGGTAGGCTGGTTTACAGTCACTCACATGAAGTAAAAGAATTATTGATTCATCTTTTAGTTTCAAAAGTTGAATCACTTAAAAAACAAAACCAAACACAAAGATGTCCAATGGATGTAAATAATTCTACAACCCAAAATAACAGAAAGAATGGCCATTTAAAAGAAATTTTGGATATTTAATGCCTTTGTCTTTTATTTGATTAGCTTCTTTGTTAACTGAAACTATTATAATTCAACACTCATCAAAGATAACTCCAATAGCTTACATTAGAACATTTTAACAATATATGTAGTAAAACATAAAAATATAATCAAATAAACATGTTTCAATTCATAAGGGAAATTTCTTGTAGAATTTTCATAGCAGGAGAAATAGTATAGTATTTCTTTTTCACTCCCATCTGTGTACGAGTAAATAAAAACTTTTTTAAAAAGAAAAAAAGAAAATGCTTTCCTTTACTCAATACATCCAAATTTTTTTGAAAGCCGGAAAACACTATTGCTTTCACTTAATTTTATAAGTGGTTTTCTTTATCCAATATGCATAGGTCAGCTATATTGTACAAGTAACATGTTCTTGATAGTCAATATAATGTAAGCTAAAATAATGTTAGTAATTACAAACATAATATTAAAGAAAACAGACTAAGGTAATAGGGAAATTAAAATAGAGGCTGATGATAACCCTGTCAGGAGACAATTCCCAAGAAAATTATCCGGGGTCTTCAGACAGATCTAGGGTACCTCACTAACAGTTCCTGTCTGACTCCTCCCCCACCCGCCTGCCAAATCCCAGTCCTCACTAACTACTAGCATCCTTGCCCTTGCCCTTCTGCCACAAAACCTGTACATTTCATCTGAGATACCTAGAAGTTAAGACAGGTTTCCAATACGGTCTTCCCTCTTGCTTTCTCTTTCAATAGTATGGAAAGGCTAGATGGGACTAAGAAAAAGGTAAGGGAAGTTTGACTGTAATATAGAATGTGTTTTTATTCATGCTAGTTTTTATCCGGTCTTGAGAAAAACCTTGAGTAAGAGTTGTACTTGCAAAGATACAGGTTATTTTTAATTGTTACATTTTACAACCCATTTACTTCTCTCTGAACAACCTGGGAACTAAAATTGACTATCATTAGTCACAAAAGGGGAAAGAAACAGGTAGTATTCCCCACTCTAGGAACTGAAAATGGGAACACAGTGATCAGGGCAGAACCTCTGAAGACACCATGTATGACAGTGGGCTGAACCAGGCATAGGAACCTCATTTCCTAGGAATCAATCAGTACTTGCAATTAGGGAGAAAGAAAAGAAAGAAAAAAAGAAAAAGAAAGAGAGAGAGAAAGAGAGGAAAGAAAGAAAGCGAGAAAGTGAGAGAGAAAGCGAGAGAGAGAGAGAAAGAGAAAGAGAGAGGGGGGAGAGAGAGAGAGAAAGAAAGAGAGAGAAAGAGAGAGGGGGGAGAGAGAGAGAGAAAGAAAGGGGGGGGAGAGGGGAGAGAGAGGGAGAGAGGGAGAGAGACAGAGACAGAGAGACAGAGAAGCCTAGCCTCTCCGCAGATTGCACCTATTAGAAGCCTGAAACCCTGCACGTTATGTCAGGGAGGAGATATGGTGGAGGCGGGTAGCGGTGAGGTTAAGATACATATACATGGCAAGGAGCAGGGAGTCAGAACGTTAGAAGGCTAGTGCAATCACTCACAGTAAAGTGGTAAAGTGATAAGATAAAAAAAAAACTTAAATTAGAACATTAACAGTGAAAATGGGGGGGGCAAAAACACATTTACAAGTAGACAAACCAAGAAGTATACCCTGGGATACTGTATAGGTGCATCCTTCAGTTGATAATGTTTAAGAAATAAACTTACGTATAAATAGGAATAAAGTTTTGTTTTTTAAACTATTCAGAGAAATTTTTTTTGATAATCACAGAAAACCAAGCTAAGTTATCCACATTTTAATTGCCATTTTTTATTATGCCTTGTAATTAATTGGGAGGTGAGGCACTGCCTAAGTTACACACAGCTGTTACCAATACTGATTTCTATTTTTAAAATCGGTGTTTTTATCATTATTTTTATTTATTTACTTTACTTATTTTTATTTATTTTTTTTAATGAGACAGAGTCTCACTCTGTCACCCTAGGTAGAGTGCAGTGGCGTCATCATACCTCACTGAAACCTCACACTCCTGGGCTCAAGAGATCCTCCTGCTTCAGCCTCCCGAGTAGCTGGGACTACAGGCGCATGCCACAATGCCCAGCTGACTTTTTGATTTTGAGACAGGGTCTCACTCTTGCTCAGGCTGATTTATTATTATTTTAAAACTGAGGAGAGACAATGATATTCAAGTATTCTTGGGTTGTCTCTACTTAAACCTTGTTCCCAAGGAAACAGCTAATGTCTCAGTATCAGGCCCTGCATAATTACTGACTACAAAGGAAGTATGCTACAATGAGACATTTGCACTTTGGCAGAATAAAAATGACCAGCTTGTTTGTTGCCTTAAATTAAAAAAAAAGTCTCTCATCTTCATACAGAGACCAGCACTTTCTATTAGATATATGCTGACAGGAACAGGTTACATGTTCTCATCTACAGAATGTTACTATTTTCAGGGCATTCTATTCTAGACTAAAACAAAGTCACAACTGAAACCACCTTTATTTTTAGGCATTAGCAACTGCCTCTTTTGGAAGAGGCTCAGCTTTGAAGTCACTCTTGTTAAAGTGTAAGTGGAGATAATTGCTCATAAACCATTATGGATGAACATATTTCCCATGACCAAAAGGCTTGAAATTAAAATGATTTAAATAAAAACAATTTTATAGATTTTTTATTAGCCCAAACCCCTAACAATAAGCATAAATCTTCTTGAATATATTACATAGTTTCAGTAATATTTAGTAAAAGTCTCCTACCTTTTATAACCAACTCTTTTTCTAAAGAAAGCACTTAAAAGGTTGGCATACCAAAAGAAAAAGTGATATACGAATCATCCGCAGAGTTAGGAAAAAAATATATGAAGTATGGAGAGGCTTTTTGTTTTTTAATCACTAGCAAAATCTCTAATTTGCACTACTAAAGAAATGCTTTTTGTTAAAGATTTATGAACTTTCAAACCAGACAGTTCTAACATTACTGGTATTAAGCATAAAAATCTAACATGCATGGATATTTTATTTTGCCCAAAATATTCAAACAATTTAGAGAGGCTAGTCAACTAGAAACTTAGCCCCACATACCACTATAATTGAAGAAATTTAAATAAACAATGATGATGAAAATACCTGAGAACTAAAATTCAAAGACAGGATTTTCTGCATGGCAGGGGTCATTAAATCAATTTGGTGAATTTTCAATCAATATTTTAAAATTAGAATCAAAAAGATAAATAGAATTTCAGACTTATTTTAAGAAAAAGAGACACATAAACACGTATGTACTGGGTTGCAATGTAAGACCCATTCATTGAATGTAGTCAAGAAAAATTTGAAAGTTCTTTGAAAGATCAAATATTGTGGTAAACCTCAATTTAATAACCCAATAACATGAGGATTTTTCATTATACTGGCCTTTTAAAATGTTCCATTAAAGCCTGAAACCATAATTCGTAACTAAATTCTTCCACAGGACCACTCCATAGAAGCTAAAATTACAACCCTGAGAGTTGAATTAACTCCTTTGTGTAACAAGGTCTACCACAGCTTTTGCAATAATGGTACCCTAGCAGGTCAGGACAGTATATACTAATATACTTAGAAAATAGATGGTACAACATACAAAATATGAAAGCTGAAATAACAGATTCACAAAAACTTTACTGGACACATTTGCGTGGTATAAAATTTCTCCATATACATACGGGACCAGTACCATCAACACTAAAACTTTCTATGAATTAAATATATCTACTAAATGTGAAATTAAGAATGAACATCACTGAGACATTCTAATAACCTGTGGCAGGAAGCCAAGCTTGGCTAATACAAAAGCTGTAAAATTAACTATAGACTTCTCCCCCCGAATTAAAAGCATACTCTACTTGGAAGAAGATGGTAATTTCTTTTTTATTAAATGGTTATGCAAGCTCCATTTATAGATATCATGGATCACTTATTTAAGTTTATACTTCAAAAAATTTACATTCTTCAACAGAAATGCTCATTTTTCAAATATTTAACAATATACTTCTAAAATGTATATTGTACAAATGTATTCATAAAACATAAAAATATCTAAATTAAGAAGCCAAAGTTTTATAAAGTCAATTTCTAAGGAAGTGGTTATTTGTAGATTCTCCTACATCATAAGCAATTCCCACTGAACTAAAATTTAAAGAACATTATATAATATTTTAATAAGATATTTATTTTGCTGAGATAAAGTAATAGAATTCAATTAACTATTTAGTTTCAATAAGTTTTTAAAACTAGAAATACACTTTTACTCTCCCCATTAAAGAAGTAAACAGCTTGTGCAGTCTCTTTTAAAATCATAACTGAAAAATTCTAATTAGCCCAGACATTAACTCTGAGGAGTGAAAGGTGGCTACAGATCATATGCAAACAGCACTGATAAATGGCAACCAAGTACAGGCTGAGTGTAGTATCCTTCATCCAAAATGCTCAGGACCAGAAGAGTTTCAGATTTTGGATTTCTTAGGATTTTGGAATATTTGCACATATTTAATGAGGTACCTTGAGGATATAAAACATGAAATTCATTTGTTTCATATATACCTTATACACATAAACTGAAGGTAATTTGGTACAGTATTTTTAATAATTCTGTGCATGAAACAAAGTTTTGAACATGATCTATCATGTGAAGTCAGGTGTGAAATTTTCCACTTATGGCATCACACTGACACTCAAAGTTTCAGATTCTGCAGCATTTCAAATTCCAGATTGAAAAGAGATAGCCACTGAGGAGCTAAGCTCATGGATGTGAAGGCAAGGAGTAAGATGAAACATGGCCAAATTTCTAGCATTTAAAGAGATGTGTATGTTAAGAAATCACATGTCAAAAAGCCACAAATACTAGCTTGCCTCTCTTTTTTAACAGTAGCAGTGAGAGCCAACTAGTTTTCTGTTTTTGACATCTAATGTTTATTATATGCAAAACTAGACACACACACACACACAACTGTAGATAACATTATATAAGGCTGAGAAGCAGAAAGACAGTTTCTTGGGGTTAAACTGCACAATACAAAGGAGTCACTGGGGGCAAGGATTAGAATCCAAAGCCAGGAGTGACCCTTCCTTTGTTAGCTCAAACAGATGACCTGATATACCACAGTACAGAGAAACAAAAAGGTCAGACCAAAAGGATGATGAAAGTCGTTAAGAAATTCAAAGGATGAGAGGGAGTGCTGTTGCTCCTATATTATCCTCTATTACTGGAAGTGGGTCTTTTACTAGGGCAAAAACTCAATTTTCCTTTTAGCAATCTGGTTCTGCAAGAGATAGAACATAAAGACATTAACTAATGGGAAAATCGCTCCAATATTTTACTGAGCTATGCTGTGGAAATTAATTCTTCATAATCCACTGAGAAAAATGTCTTGGTGTCATTCTAAAAGGGTGTTAAATCCATTGTGATCTTTGTGGGGAAAACGCTGGAAAGCACATTGACTCTTAAATGTCAGCCAGTTAAGAACAAAAATCACTAATCATGTGTTAGACTCTGGTTTGTATTCCACCATTTTGACAAATTAACCATTCCATTCCAATCTCATTTTGCTTACGCTAATATCACAACCTGCTTATGTACTCAGTCTCTGAGACAGACCCCTACTCAGTCTCTGAGACAGATCCAGAGACTGGGACAAGGGAGCAGTGAAACAGGGCATTCATTGGGTGCACAGGAGACACTAACCAGGTACAAAAAATTAACAAGGAAGAATTTATAAGAATAATCCATACATGAATAATGAATATTTAATGTATTTAGATTAAATGAAAAAGTCAAATACATTTCAATAAAACAATGGGCAATGTCATAAGAAATATAAGGCAAGCCTCATCATTACTATATTACAAAAGCACTGAATAAGCCTGTTCTAGGAAATAAAACATGTAATCCATTATTCCATTTATTATGCAAATACCTATCTTTTTCAAAGATTTACAGAAAACATTTTCTCTGTGAGTCACACACTATTTAAGAAATCAAGAAAACTACAGTACTAATAACAGAGAGTTTCTTATTAAAAAGTAAAAATTCATTTTCATTGAGTGACTTCTAAATTCTTGGAAAGATGCATGTGACTAGAGAGTTAAAAACATGAGTAAAATACAATCCCTTTCCTCAAGGAGAAAATATGGCCAGATATATGTACAATAGAAGGTATGTGTAGGTTTCTATAAAATTCAGGAAGAGATTATTCTGGCTGTGAGAATCAAAAGGCTTTGTAGAAGAGTTAGAACTAAACTTGGGCCTGCAGGATTTTTAGGATTCAGATAATTTGAGACTGAAAGCTTAGGAAGGAAGACTAGCCAGGAATAGATTTATCGAGTGTTTACTTTGCCAGACACTATTCTAAGTGTTTTGAATATATTACATCCTTAAATTCTCACAATAACTCTGAGGTAGGCATCATACTATTACCGACACTTTGAAGTGGGAGGGAGAGAGGAAATAACTTTCCCACGGTCACATAGCTCTGAAGGGGCAAAGTCATATTTCAAATCCTGGTCAAGGAGTTAAAACGACTTCCTCAGGGTACCAGAGGCAAAGGTAGGGCTGAGATCAGACCTCGTCCTTGGCCTAAAGTCCAGTGCTTCATCACATCCCCCTCTCCTTCACATCACAGTGCATGTCTACCAACTGTGTGTGTGAAGCCCAAGGGCCGCCAGGCGGTGCCCCTCAGTCCACGACAGGAAAGTTCCCCACCCTTACCCCTCTGCCTCACTTCAACACAAATGGGATTCTGCTAAGGATTTCATTTGAAATCTGTCCTATACTGAAACAAATTTGGCAACCACTATACACAATACACACACACACACACACACACACACAGTCTTGGGTCTAGTTACTTTATCCTAATTTCCTGCTACATTTTCTCGTACTCTAGACTCTAATATTGGTATCCAACCCTTACTCCAGAAAATATTATGTCCCATACATCACATAAATAGTCTTTCCCTTGGATTAACACCCCAATAAAACCAAACCATATTCCTAATTAAAATCTAATAACAACCAAGTAACAATTGGTGAAAGCCTCCCCAAGATTTCCAACCACTCTGCCTTCATACCCTCTCAGAGTATATGCTATTTAGAATTCCAAGAGTATGATCCTCCCAGGCATGTTAAGTACTTTTCTTTTGTATATGGCTCTATAATAGCCTTACTTGCATGCATAATCAGAAAAGAACAGCTTTCATGTAAACATTAATAACTAGACACTTAAATCCATAATGATTCCAACTGCCCAGCTGAAACCCTTTAAAGTGACACAATCATCAATAAAAAGCTCATGGGTACCAGAATGGTTAAGACAAAAGGCCAGATGTGGTGGCTCACGCCTGTAGTCCTAGCACTCTGGGAGGTCAAGGTGGGAGGATCACATGAGCTCAGGAGTTCAAGATGAGCCTGAGCAAGAGTGAGACCTCATCTCTACTAAAAATTAGCCAGGAGTCATAGTGTCCACCTATAGTCCCAGCTACTCGGGAGGTTGAGGCAAGAGGATCACCTGGGCCCAGGAGTTTGAGGTTGCAGTGAGGTATGATGATGTCACTGTGCTCTACCCAGGGCAACAGAGACTCTGTATCAATTAAAAAAAAAAAAGACAATTCCAAGTGCTGACAAGAATGAAGAACAACAGAAACTTTCACACACTGCTGGTGGGAGTCTAAATTGATGCAGCCACTTTGGAAAATTGCTTGCTGGTATCTATTAAAGCTAAACATGTGCCTACTACTCTGTGACTCAATATTCTTTTCCTAGGTATTTACCCAATAGAAAATACATACAAGAATTGTTCTTAGGATTATTCATAATGGCCCCAAAGTAGAATTATGACATTAAATAAATGTCAACCAATAGAATACAAAAATGAAATGTGGCATATTTATGCAATGGATTATTCATGCAATGGATTCTACAGCAATAAGAATGGACAAATTGCAACTACACACAACACAGATGACTCTCATAAATAAAATGCTGAAAGAAAGAAACCAGTCACAGAACAGTACAAACTGTATGTTTGTACCTAAAGGTCGAAAACATATAAAACTAATCTTTAGTGTTATTGGAATAGTGGTTCCTTTGAGGGGAGGTAGTAACCAGGAGAAGACACAAAGGGGCTTCTAGGAAGTTGATAATGTTTTGTTTCTTGATCTGAGTGCTAGACATTAAGGATGTGTTCACTTTATAAAAGTGGGTAAAGCTAAACAGTTATGATGTACAAACATATCTTACATACATATTCCAATAAAAAGATTTTTTAAAAACTCTAATAGGATAATGAGTGTTTTCAGAAAGCCCACTACAAACAGGATAATTGAAATACATGCCACTCAGAGAAATAAACATATTAACTTGTAAACTTAGGATCCCTACTTCCAGTGATACTATCTGAGGAGTCAAAGCATGTTCACAAGATAAGTTAGTTTTTTAAATGGTAAACATTCCCTCTTGCAAAGACCAGTATTTTAACAATGCTTCCTGTTGGCCCTTCCAATGGAAGAGTCACAGAACTAATGAACTTTATGGCTGGGAAGGCCTTTAGAAAATACAATGGCCATTCCAAAATGAACTAATTTACTAACTGTAATAAGTTTCTTTAAACACCTGAGACAATAATCATGAGCTCCACGAACAGACAACCATAGTAAATAAGCAGCAAAGAATTAAAAACCAAGATTTATGGGCAGTTTAGTGAGCTGCTGGTAGCCCAAAGGTAAGTTTGTTAGGTAAGGACCCTGACCACAAAACCAGCCACACGCTCAGGGATACAAAGCAATAGAGTTCAGCAATTATCAGCAAGAGTGTTGGAATCAGACCCAATTTGATATCTGGCTATATCACTAACAAAATGTCTGCCCTTGCATAATTACTTGATTTTTATTCTTAGCTATACAATTATTATAATGAGACCTACCTAGATCTTAAGCTAAAGCTACACTTAGGCATAAATATGATAACATACATAATTACTTAGTACCAAGTACATTAATGGTATGCTAATGATGGTGGTAACAATCATGATGATGTGGCAGTGGTGGCATTATGAACATGAGATACAAGTCCAAAAGGACTGGATCTGGGGGCAGGGGGAAGCAGCTAATTTTTGAAGAGGATTTCTAGGTTTAGAGAGGACATGAAAACATGTAAGCAAGAACAGCTGTGGGGACTCCCATGAAGACAGAAATACAATCTGGCTTTAGTACACCACAGTGACTAAATCAATTTTTGACCTAAGTGTATGTATTTCCTAACTGATTTTTAAATAAAATTTCTTTATTCATAATGCCTTGTAGGACCTTAGTTATGACACCATTTAGCCTCTGACTATGAGAATCAGTTCCAACTACTGCTGGTGATGAACAAACTCACAATCTAACTACATTCGTTTTCTTTTAATTCCCCACATAGCAATGAGATGAATATGAGAATCATCATAAGATTCTTCAAGATTAAGAAATTACTTTTTATCTAATCTTAAATGATTGTAAAATTATAGGATAGAAATTACTATCTTGGGCACTAATTCAGATTGCTCTTAATGACACTAAAGAAATGAATTACTAGAGATAAAAGATAAATTTTGCTTTGTGATTTTTATTTTTATTTTTTTTATTTTTGTGATTTTTATTTCTTTCCTTAAAACTTAACAGACCTCTTTGTCTTTCTAACTTGACAGATTTACTAAAATCTGGAATATACTGCAATTATTTAACACATATTTGGTTACTATATTTATTCCACAATTAACGTAAATAAAGATCCAAAATTATTCTGGTAAAGCAATAAAAGTTACCTTGTTTCATCATCATATTTAAATATATAACTGTGTGAAATAAAGTTAATCCAGAAGCAAAAGTGACCACCAGCAGCAGGACCCCTGAGGAAAGTTAGTAGAGTCAGTTGACAGAAAATGAAGTCAGCTAACACCTAAAGGAATAATTGTAGTAGATTATTCCAAGTCTCTCAAACACAGATTCCATAAAATAAAGTACTATGAGGCAGACAGAAGTCCCAAAGAGATTGCAATTAATAATCCTCCTGAAACAGCAGAGGCAATCCCACAGGAAAGGTACAAATGGGATGACAAAGATAGTAGTGGTAGGCCTGAATGAAGATGCCAGATCTCCAGCAATCAAACTCCAAAGCTCTGTAAAACATGTCATTTATTTTATTCAGGGGTAGAGTTAATTAGCTGCTAATATTACAGGTGGGTCAATATCCACATGACATACACAGTTGGGTACCATCTAACTGACTGACGCCAGAATGCTCTGTCATAAGCACTTAGGTCCCAGGAACTTTCTAGGCAATGATCTAATAAACAAATACATAGCATTTTGTTTATGCGATATTGTGACCCTTCTACTAGATAGTCCTAATCTATCCCAAACTCAGACTAATGGTCTTTATTATAGTCTCTGGAACAGTTTACACATGGAGATAGATATCCCTAAAGACAATTTCCATGCCTTTATACCCATCTGGCAAAATATGATCATTTACCTCACAATTTAAAGCTGATTCTCAGAGGTCAGAAATGTGATTGGATTTTCAAAAATTTGGTATTGGAATTACCCAAATTTAGAATAAAGACTTAGGACCTTTTTGTTTTTTTTAAAGTTCTGGTGGTTACCAAACAAAACTTTACAGTCTGATTTTAAATTGGATTAAGTTCATAAAAATATGTCATTTAATTTAAAATTTTAGGATCCAGTATACTATGTACCAAAATAGCTTTACCATTTAGTGAAGGATTCAATCAACAATAAATTCATTTATTTTTCTTATTTCTGGCAAAATAAATAAAAAAGGTTTAAATCTTTTAAATTACTAGAAGGATCCAACTATAGCCAATGAAAAGACATAAGACATATTTTCTTCCCGATCAAGAAATCTGCTAGCAAACCTAAATTGAAAATTGATGGTTATTTCCTGTTTAAAACAAGTTCTAAATAAAATGCATCAGACTGAAAATCAGGATGTCAAGATTTTGCATGCCATTTGAAGCACATATCCTACTCAGCTCAACTGATTTTCTTTTTCCTTTTTTTTTTTGAGACAGAGCCTTGCTCTGTCACCCCAGGTAGAGTGGAGTGCAATGGCATCATCATAGCTTACTACAACTTCCAACTCCTGGGCTCAAGAGATCATCCTGCCTCAGCCGCCCAGGTAGCTGTGACTACAGGTGCACACCACCATGTCCAGCTAATTTTTTCTATTTTTGGTAGAGACAGGGCCTCACTGTTGCTCACACTGGTCTCGAACTGCTGACCTCAAGCCATCCTCCCACCTTGGACTTCCGGAGTGTTAGGATTACAGGCATAAGCCACTGCACTGGGCCTGATTTTCTACTTAATGTAGTAAACAAGGAGACAAAAAATACTTCCATTTGTTTATTTCAATCTAAGCAATGTTAAACTTCTCAAACTCCAAAATGCTGTTTTGCCCATATGTATGTTCTGTAGATAAGTCTGTATGATTACTGTACTGATAAGTCTGTGCACATAAGTCTATACAAATAAATTATAACTAAAATTTAGATTTTTAAAATTTCTGTATATGTGTAAGAACTAAAATAAATGTTGGGATTATTAAAAGTAAAAAAGGAGGTTACACTACAGCATAAACTGGCAATAAGACTTTTCACTTTGTAATCTTTATCCATAATGGAAAAGAAAACAGATCATACATTAATCTATTATCTTCTGAACCATTTATACGACCTAACAAAAATATTTTTTTTGAAAGGCCATCAGAAGACGTAATGGGAAACCTTTCTTTCATAGATAAGTTGTTAATATTAATCAATGTTCCTGGGAAAAGAATACCAGTCAATATGGGAAGCTGAATTAAAAATAGTCTAGTCAACTATAAAATAGTAACAGCACAACAGTGGTTTATGGATGTCCATATTTAGTATTTACATATTCCTCAAATATTATCACATTATCATATCCCTCCACTGCCTCTCAAATAATATTCTAAAATGTAAGTGGTGTTTCACATCTTTTAGTATACTGACTCATGACCACAAATGTAAAATATGAACACATTAGAGATAATATAGTACAAGTATATGTACACTTCACTAACAAAGAAATAAAGTGTTATGCTTATGAAAGACACACGAAATAATGGTTCCCATTTATAGGTTTATATTAAAGATTAACAGAAGTTTAGAATTAGCACATCAAGTCTGCTCAAACAAGCTTGATTTTGCTGGCAATGCCCCCACCACCAAACAAACATACTACACAGAATTATTTTACACTGTAAAAGTTTTCTGGGTTTTTGAGACAGGGTCTTGCTCTCTTGCATGAGCTAGAGTGTAATCGCATAATCACAACTCACTATAACCTCCAACTCCTGACTCAAGCAAACCTCCTGCCTCAGCCTCCCAAGTAGCAGGAACTACAGGTATGTGCCATCCCATTCGGCTAATTTTTCTTGGTTTTTTTTCTAGAGACGGGGTCTCATTATGTTGCTCAGGCTGGTCTTGAACTCCTAATCCACCTGACTCCTGAATCCTCCTACCTCCCTGCTTCAAGCCTCCCAAAGTACAAAGGATTGCAGGCATAAGCCACAGAGCCCAGCCTATGAAAGTATTTTTATAGTATAATATATATTAAATTTAACTGATTAATACTAGAAGAATAATGGAAAAGAAGAAAAAAGATTAGAGAGTTAAAAACATAAAGGAGGAACCAAGAAAATGGCTTTAAATTATAATTCAAAACTGATTTATACACTATTACTTTGTACGTAATATAAATTTAAATACAGAAGAAACAAAATATAAATCATTGTCATTACCCCCTTACCTAATGCTTGGAAAGTCTTTGTCTTTTCTCAACTGTGGGGCAAAAAAACCTTCCAGGGCTGGAGTCACGGTATGCAGTTTCACAGATGAACTGTGTCTACCCTGAGAGGAATGCAAACTAAGTGCGATCTTGCTCCTGGCAGCTCTACAGGACATTGCCCAGGACAGTCTCACCCTTCTCTGGACTTGGAGCATCCTCTGGATCACGGATAGTATAGGAAGTGGCTGCCAACTCTAATCCAACTAGGCAAATTTCTTACTAACTTCAGAAGTTTTTAAAGATAAATTTAACTTTGAAAAATTCATAAAAATGGTAGAAAAACAATGATCCTGTACCTTATTTTTCAGACCAGGATTAAGTGGCTGGGAAAATTGCTATTTTGTGTTAAATACACTTACTTAATATTAAAAACAGGATAAATATTTTTAAGGTCTGAGATGTTAAAAGCAACAGTATGTACAATGATAATAACTTAACCGTAGATCAAAATTATTAGATCACACTAAGGACAATTCTACATTCAATCATATCTTAAGTACACATACAGACATACACACACACACATATATATATACATACACATGCATGCATGCAATACTTGTTTTATGGAGCTTTTACTTTTGCAGAATTATTAATTTACCAAAGATAAATGGAAGCGAAGGCAAGGAGAAGAGAAGAGAAGAAACTTCTGACAGAAAACCAAGGTTTCATCTTTAAAAAGGAGAAACAGACGCTCAAGACAGTGGCATATGGCCATTTGTGTCTCCTTTTACTCTCCATCCCACCTCTAAGCAAGCTAATCACTAACTCAAAGGTTTCTATATGAGGTCGCAGGAAACTAACTTGGTAAAACTACAACATTCTAAATAATTTTAAAGCAATTTGGGGGGGCAAAGATTTAACTTTTTTTTTTCAAGTCATAAGATACCAATTTTCAAAGCTAAACTTTAATTAACTGTTCTTTTACATATCATTTTAATCCAGATGCATTTTGTTATTTATTTTCAAATAAATAGCAGTTGCAAATAACATGCCTATTCTAATGTTATGGTAGCCAATAAATTTTCAAATGCTCAGCACTAAGAAAGGCAATGTCAGAGGGTCATGCAATTAGGCAGAACTGAGTTCACATATTATTATTATTAGCTGTGCTAATAAGTCAATCAGCCTCTCTGTATTTTAGTTTTAAATGCAATAAAATACAGAAAATAATGCCTACCTCCTAGAGATATAACATTAAACAAGGTAAAATAAGTGATCATGTTCAGGACATAATTACAGTCCCCGTCACAAATCAGAATGAAATCATCTATTCATCAGAGCACACATTCCAAATTACATCATGTGAGTTTGAGAATATATCTTAAATCTTACAATTCAAATAAGCATAATAAAAAAACTATTAGAAAGGAAAATTCACTCCAAAATCCAAATTACAAAGTATTAATATTACAAAGTCACATCCAAACACTAATACTTTGAATCAATTCTCTTCCGGTGGTTTTCAAACTCTTTCAAATATACTGCCTCCCCTTCTAGGAAATTTTATACAGTGTTTCCAGTATATTTTAAAAAGGGAAGGAGGGAAAAAAAGAGTGGCTCAGCTTGGAGTGAAGGTTGTTTTCACTCCGATGGCACACTGCTCCTGCCTGAAAGCTGCTTTCTCTATGCTGATCAACTTTTGTGTTCAAAATGTCCCATACAGAAGTGGAGATACTCTTGTACCTTCACTGCCCTCTTCTAAAATACTGGCTCTTCCTCCTTATTGTCTATTTTATTCCTCAAGATAAGTTCAAGATTGTTCTTGGAGTTTCCACAGTCTGCAGCCCAACACAATTTCACCCTTCTTTAAACTCAGAGCACTTCTCTGTATCACTCACTGGGCCCCTTAGAATAGCATCTGGATATTTGATAATTTTCAATTTAGAGCATTTCTGACTTCTTTGCCCACCTAATCCCATCCATGACAGCAAGGTGTGTGTTAGCCTCTGGGCATCCCTGAAGAGAGCCCAGCAGATCACATTTTTGTATTAAGAGTATTGAGTATACACCTGTGGCTTGGGGAAGGGGAAAAAAAGTCATTTTAATTAAATACTATTTTGGATTATCTAAGCCATTTCTTCCATCTAGCATTAATAATCTAGTTTCAAGTACCTCCAAAATTGACTCTCACTGACCTAGATAAATGGCCATGATAGGCGGCACGACAGGCCATGATAGACTAACCAGGCAAAAGCCTTCTTAAACCACCACTATCCCCAAGCAAAAAAATTATTTATCAAAATATACAGCTTTAAAATTTTACTATGTACTTAGTATCATTAACTGCAGTACTGCTGTGACATTACTAACACAAACATATGAATAATGGTATAGTCATCCCTTGGTATTCATGGGGGACTGGTTCTAGGACCCTCCTGCAGATACCAAAATCCACAGATATTCAAGTCCCTTGTAAAAATGGTCTAGAATTTGCACAGAGTCTATGCACATCCTCCTGCATACATTAAATCATCTCAAGATTACTGATAATATAGAAAACAATGTAAATGCTATGTAAATAGTTGTTACACTATATTGTTTAGGGAATAATGACAAGAAAAAACAGTCTGTATATGATCAGTATAGATGCTCTTTTAATATTCTCTATCCACCACTGGTTGAATCCACAGACGCAGAACTCACACATACGGAGGGATGACTGTACTTATTTCTTAAGGAAAAAGGTTAATTTGATAAAGTTTCTCTGCTCCTAAAAAATTTGGAATCTTGGTCAGGTGCAGTGGCTCACATCTGTAATTCTAGAACTTTGGGAGGCCAAAGCAGGAAGATTGCTTGAAGCCAGAAGTTCAAGATTAGCCTGAGCAACATACTGAGACACCCATCTCTACAATAAACAGAAAAAAATTAGCTAGGCATGGTGGTACACGTCTGCAGTCCCAGCTACTTGGGAGACTGAGGCAGGAGGCTCACTTGAGCACAACAGTTTAAGGTTGCAGTGAGCTATGGTGATATCGCTGCACTCTAGCCCAGGGAACAGAGCAAGACTCTGTCTTAAAAAAAAAAAAAAAAAAAAAAAATTCAGAATCTGGTGCCCCAGATACCTGGGGAAGAAAGCATGACCAGGAAAGCAAGAGGCTCCGACAACAGCTTAGTTGATGTCTCAGAAGGGCATTCCCATGTTCTCGTTAATACTCAGCATGTCTATCAGAGAAGACTGCTTTGGCAAAGACAAACAGGGAAGACTGTTTTTCAACACACAACAAAGCAACTGAGCCTTGTACTGTCCTCAGCTGCCAGAAGAGCAGATTCCTCTCCTTATAGCTCTTCTGTCTTACACTTGTATAGCACTGAGACTCATCACACCAGTTATCTGGCCAATCTCCATGCTGCAGAGTACTACTCAACTATAAATGAGGACAGGGGCTCATCAATTTTGTCCACTGATACATCCACAGCATCTAGAACAATGTGTGGCATATGAGGCTCCTTGAAAAAAAAGTGTGTGTGCATATATATATACACACATACAATCATGTGTCACTTAAAGATGTGGATACATTCTGAGAAATGCATCATTAGATGATTTCATTGTTGTGCAAACATCATACAGTGTACTTACACAAACCTAGGTATACATATTTTTTTACTTATATTTTTTTCATATGGAAAACCAAATGTCCCAGCACCATTACTGAATATCAGTCCTTTCCCCTATTTTATCTGCAATGCTAATATCAAGTGCCATGTATCAGGTTTCTATATATGCTCTATTATAATCCTATGAAACCACCATCATTATCTGCTGTCTGCAGTTGACTGAAACATCATTATGCAGAGCATGATGTGTGTGTGTGTGTGTCTGTGTGTGTGCATGTGTGTGTATTAGGCTCCTAAAATAAATTAAAATATATAGTATGCTCTTAAAATACATATATATATACACACATGCCAAGTATAATAAATGGATGGCAAAAATAAAGAAAATCATTTACTACTTCACTTTCACCATCACAAAGTCTTATTGATTTCTTACAATATGACCTGAAGATGCAGTTTTAAAATTATGTTAAACATAAGATATCACACTAATAAATTTCCCTCAAAGGCAAGACTATATATAGAACATTTAATATTCTTTCTGATCAGATCTGAGCTTTACTTATAAACAGTTCATAAGAATCTGAAGAAAATACGATTGAATACAGTAGAATCTTCTTCTGCATTCTGGCAGCACATCAAAAAACCTGTCCCAGCAGGCCTAATATTGCATGGTCAGCGAAGGGTAAAAGTGAAAGAAGTCTTCTCCTTTGCTGCTTCTCTGAAAAGGGAATCACATTAGCCCATTAAGTAGTCAGATACATTATTTTATTGCTTGCAAAACCCTTGGGTAATAAAGAATGAGTACAAATTGCCACAGGCAGTTTTGGAGGAAAAACAGAACTGTGCAAAACAATGACAGCTGCTCTACTGCAGCACTGGACAACTCTAGTAACGAAAACAGTACATCAGCTATAGTTTCTCTGCCCAAGTAGAGAGCACTCTCCCATGTTGAGAAGGAGCTACACAAGCATACGATTCTGTAGAATCCATGTGTACCTGTACAAGTGGGAAAGACGTGATAGAAGAGAAGAAGGTAAATGCATTTGTGAAAGCCACCGTAAGTCGGCCTCAGTCACACACACGTACACAAACACACAGTTCCATTCTCTTCAATGTAAGTAAGACTAAAGGGGAGTGACAGTGAAAAGCATGTGTCCTCTGGAAACATGAAGTAGAAAAGGTAAATAGTTTTTATTGAGAAGAATATTAATATTTTTCAATAAAGATGCTAAGACAAAAACAAAAATGATATATTTTTTTCTTTTTTTTAAGAGATGGGGACTCACTCTGTTGCCCAGGCTAGAGTACAGTGGCATGATCATAGGATTGTAGATCACTGCCAACCTCAAATGCCTGGGCTCAAGTGATCCTCCTGCCTCAGTCTCCTGAGTACCTGGGACTACAAGTGCATACCAACATGCCCAGCTAATTGGGGTTTTTGTTTTGTTTTTCTTTTCTTTTTGGTAGAGACAGGAATTCCACTACGTTGCCTGGGCTGGTCTTAAACTCCTGGCATCAAGTGATGCTACTGCCTCAATCTCCCAAAGTGCTGTGATTACAGGCATGAGCCACTGCTCCCAGCCTAAAAATGATATTTAACATGGCCTATGCTCTAAGAAAACAACTTACTTTCTATGCAAAGAAAACTCATTTGTGTCATGCCTTGTACAGGTAAATGGCAAGAATGGGTGATTTATTGTCATGGGATTCAGAGAAAAAACTGAACTCACACCATTAACCCTGCTTGAAGAACACTGTTAAATGTCATATTTTCTTGTAAAGACTAACTGCTTTATTCTAACTTAATTATTGTGCTATTTTAAAGTATTATGTGAGAATTTTATGTTATACACTTCTATATTGTAGCTATGCTAACACCACTGCATTCTTCCAGGGAGACAGAGTGAAACTCTGTCTCAAAAAAAATAAATGAAAATTAAAAAAGTAGGAGAATCATGTAACACCATGATTATAAACAAAATAAGAACTTTACTTTTAATTAAATACAAAATTTCCTTACAAAATCATATAAGAGTTTTATCTGTAACAAAATAGAGAAGACTCCTCCTAATGAATTTTCGACTTTCAAAGTTTTATAGTTAGAAAGAAAAAACTCTAGAGCAAAAGCACATCAACCCTAGGAGCCACCAAGACATGGCATGAGTGGTCATGCACTATTTCATCCTTTACTGTTGAACAGGTTCATGCTTACTTTTATGGAGTATTAATAAGATGATTGACCATATCATGTTTAACAAACACAAAGCAGTACAAATAAAAAATGCACAACCAACAGAAATAAAATTAGAGATCATTTTAACAGCTGAAGATGATGAGAAAATCATGACTGTTAGTGGAATTAACTGTGGAGGATGAAGTGAGCCCTGCAACAATGGAAACATACTGATAACACAATTAATTAAAAATAATCAAGAAGAGATGAGAAAAAGTTGTAAGATGGGAAAACATTACAGTGTGAGGATCAGCCCCAATCAGTGTTTGAATGCCTACTGGTCTAATGATATTAATTTAGGAGAATTTAGAGGATAAACAGGGTCAAAATGTTACAGAGGATGGTTCTGTCCCCAAAACAACAAAGAATTGAATCAATGAGTTGAAGGCCAAATAAAATTTGCACAACATCAAAATGAGTATTAAGGACCAGGCACAATAGCTCATGCCTATAACCCTAGGCATGGAAGGCTAAGGTAGGAGGATCACTTGTGGCCAGGAGTTTGAGACCAGCCTGGGCAAGAAAGCAAGACCCTTTCTCTACCAAAAA
>VBSM01003044.1:5990175-6061226 GCA_008086735.1 Cheirogaleus medius
AAAAAAAAAAAAAAAAAAGACAAAAAAAACCCAAAACAAACAAACAAAAAACTGAGTGCTAAAGCAACAAAGCTCTCTACAACAGCTTTGCAGATTATCAGGTGGGAGCTTACCTGCCCCAACAATTCTAACATTGTTCACAGTGATACATCTTAGGAAAACACTCTTGATAGCACTTACATCAGCAAGAGTACACCATAGCACTTATATCAGCAAGAGTACACCTGGTAACAAAGATGATGAGAGATCAAGGAAGTCTAAGCAGAGGAGATAAAATCTGCACAAACCATTTTGATTACATACTCTTATCAGTTAAAAAATAAATAAAAAGTACACACCCACGATACTTGTATATTTATTTTTCTAATTTTCTACATGTACCTCTATATTTCACTGAATCTAAGAGATCATCAGTTGTAGACACACTGTAATTTTATTAATCCCTAAGAAAGAATAAAATACTAATGATAATTCTGTAACAGAAACACCACAATTTGAGATGTCAAATGTGGGGAGCGAAATACATCTTAGAGCCAATGAAGTGTGGTACTTGACTAATATTAATGAATTATGTATGTTATAAAACATACACAAAGTTGGAGTTTTTAAAGGAAGAGAAAAAAAACAGACAGTAAGAAATAAAGTAACACATGTTCATTGCAAAAAGTTGAAAAATACGAGGGTATAGAAAGACAATAACAATTATTGGTAATTCAATATCATCTTTATTTTTCAATGTAGTTTGAGACATTAAATTTTCAGATAATGATATCTTTTTTCTTTCAATTTTGTAAAGAGATGAAATTTCATGAACCATAATAATTATTGTCAAGGTACTTCAAGAAAGAAATGTGCTACAAATAGGTGAGACATTAACTCCACTAGAAATTATTTTTAAATAATGAACACTTTTCTCCACTTCTTATGCTTAATGTAAACTAAGTTCAGTCAGAAGATATGATTAACTGAATTCAACTAAAATGTTTTTTAAAACACTTTAAACAAATATGATAAAATGACAGTCATATGTTTAAAAAGTGATTACTAACTAATGACAAATCTTAGAATTAAAATTCATTCTCTTCTACAGTACATATAAGACTAAATCACTTAATAGGCATCACCCAAGCATAACATGTTTCAGCTTGGTTCCAGATATGCTAACAAATTGAAACAGAAAAGTAACTTTTATTCTTCTAAGTATAGTGCCCTCTTATGAAAATGAACTTTCAGGCAAAACCAATACTATTTAGCTAAATACCTATGCAAAAGGCATCTACACTTTCAGTAAATTATATTAACATTAACTGGCTCCCCAAAGGTGAACCTCAAAATCCAAGCGTCATATCAGCCAATAAAAGGCAAGGAAAATACTGTAGTAATACAAACTGATCAAGTAAATTGCCCCTTCTCCCCTCTCCTCAAACCCTGTTTAATTAGCAAATACTGATACTGTTACAGAATGTTTCTGGTTTTCTACCATCAAATCTAAGGGCTGATTGGATATTATTTTATTTTACTCTAATTTACAGGAGCAGATAAAAGACTATTTCTGCATCTTTCAATGTACTAAACTAGTAACAATTAATACTTAATGTTTAAAATGATCCTCTTAAATATATTTTATTGTCATTTTGCATCTATAAATCAGTGAGCTCAAATCAATCAGATTAGTAAAAGCATTCCCATACTATCGTAATTCAGTATTCAGAATTAAGTTTGAGGAAATAGCTCCCTTACACCTCAGGCAATTTCACTTGAAAAAGTTTTCAGCTTCTGCATCATATTTTATTTAATGTTAGTCAAGCTAGCACTGGTTATTATGATACAGTTAAATGATTTTCAAAGCAAATTCCTGATTTGCTATTTGAAGAACAAGCAGGCTTTCATTCTGCAGACACTCTTCTTAAGGACATTTTATGCCCTGTTTTCAACTACAGTTAAACCCCAAGGACTATCACATTACATAAATAGTGATGAAACAAAACAAGAAGTCCTTAGATGAATTTTATAAAATCTTGGACTTCTCATAAACTTTATAAGTCTGTATACCCATACCTGTTTAGCACACTACATTATATTTTATGTACGGTTATGGGCAGATTCACACCCAGTCTGGGCCAGCAAAAATTATTTTATATGAGCCATGCTCCATCCCCTATTATAATACCACCAGCACCACCACTTAAATTCCCTTTCTACTCTATATATCCATTTCCAGCCATACCATCCTGATAAGAGGAACTATGGGCTTATAAATTAGCCCATATAATTATAAACTATAAATTAGCTTACTGAATTCATGGAACAGGAGTTATGATTTGATCTGAAATGTGTGGGGTTGGAGTTTTATTCACCCTGGATGTTGCCTAAGCAACGCTGGCTCCACTTTGCAACTTTCCACATTTGTAAAATTTTCCTTTAATTGGAATAAGCAACTGGAGGAAAAGAATTAATGGGAAACCTAATGCCCCAAACAATGTGTACACAAGTGGACTCAGCTTGCTGGGAAATATAGTCAGGACTATCCACCAAGCACAATCACTTTTTAAATCTAAAGATAAAGTTTGATTCTCAGATTCTCTGATGCCAGCAAGAAACTGAAATTATAGACATTTATTGTGGGAAAGGTCCTTAAAAATGATCTATCTAGTCCAACTCCCTCCCTAGTTTCCCTGATAAACTGTGGTCAAGAATTAGTTTTAATAATCTTAGTCCAAACATTCAAGTACCTGATATGTACTGGATATTAGTTCATCGGGGAATCAATCTCATAAAGACACTTCTTTAGTATACACATGAAACACGCCTGTTTATGATACACAGTTCACTTGTAAGCCTATGAAATGAACCGAGAGGCAGTACAGGTTAGTGCGAAGAACAGAAATCTGAGCACTGGAACCACTTAGTAGAATTAAATATTGTGGAACTTTATGCAAATCACTTAATCTCTTATTCATAAAATGAAGGCACTGGCTGTCTTAACTCATGGGGTTTTCCAACTCCAGTAACAAAACAGATTCATTTGTTAAAAAGTGGAATTGAGTAGTTTGAAAGTCCACACCTGGAGACCAGGCCAGGAATTTGGATTAAAATAATATGTTCGATTTTGCTTAATTTTATGGTAGATTTTAAGTAAAATTACTTATGTACAGATACAATATAAAAATCTTCTATCTCTGGTGAATGGGACATAAGGGAGCAGAAGGTAAAGAGATGGACTTTTGTTTCTCACCTGCAGCCTTCTCAACTGCCTAATTCTTCCATGGGCAAGTGTTACTTTTGTAATTTTTTTAAAAACCCTAATTAAAAAAAAAACTTAAACCATACAGGACAATGTAATAAAGCAAAAAGTATACTCCTAGGAAAGATTTCTAGTCTGGCTCTCTCTAGCTCTCTGACCTTGGGAAGTCTGTTTGAGTTCCAGCATTCTAAGCTCTCTATATGAAAATAAGACTGTTTGCTGCATCACCATCCCACTCGCTTCAATTTCATATTAACTGGTCTTTTATTCTCTCATTCGATCATTTACTGCATTCATCAAACACTCAAAGAACACCAGGAACTAAACAAATGTAAAAAAGCATGAAAGTTAATTTCCTTATAATGAAAATAATTTAATTAACAGCAAAAAAAAAAAATCTGGAGTTCTGGAAATGTTTAATTTGCTAAAGAAAATCTTCTCAATCACAGAAATTATAACTCTGCTGGAGGAGCTAGGATATTGTCTCATTTCCTAATTGCTTAACAGGTCATACTTTCTTTCTCTAAATACTAATTCAATTATTGATCTTCCTAATGATGGATCTGGATCCATGAAATTACTCTTTTCGGCTTAACATGCATCCTATATCAGTGAAAAATAAGGTGCATTATAGCATTTTTCTTTCCACCTTTATGCGACTAATAACAGGGTCATGTGGTTATCAAAACAGCTTTCTCACAATTTATTATTAATACATATCTCTATTGTAGTTTTCTCCTCAATCCACAACTCTTAAATAAAATATATTGTTAAATATTAAAACTTGAAATCTTCTTTAGCACTTAATATATACCCAATTTTTGAATTTTAAGAGAATATTCTTTTTCTTACACCTCGAATAATAGGTAAGATGAATAAAAGAAGAAAAAATAATAGTTTACTCCATAACTCTTAAGTTTGCCTAAATGCGACAAATAAATGTATCTGTCCTCCAAAGCAAATTGTATCTTTTAATTTACTATTATGCACCAGTCACTGAATATTGGCAAACCTTGAAGAGGCAAACAGAAAGCCTCACCACTCCGTACCCCTGTTTTCTGTTTCTTTGACCCTAAGATTCAAATTCATTCTGATTGGAGATACTTGACTATAGTAAAGATTTTCAGTTTGACAGCTCTAGAGGAAGACACAGATCATGTGACTACACAAGGGAGATCTTGACAGAGCAACATCTAGCTTAGCCCCTGAGGGCAAGTGCTCAGACCACAGCCCATTAACAGAGAGAATGTGCAAGGATAGGAACCTCTTTCTTCCTCCTAAATATGCATTTAAATACCCTGCCTGGAGCTTTATTGTGCAAGCCAGGTTCATAAAAGAAAAACATGATTAGGAATCTCCTTTAAAGCCTAGAAGGCTGTAATCTCTGCAGTCATCTCTTTGTGTTTTGTCTCCAGAAATAGTTTTCCCATTGTTTGCAGTTAGACTTTCTAGCCCAGAAGCTAAAAAGTAAACCACCACTATTTTTTGTTTGTTTGTTTTGTTTGTTTCTTCTTTAATTATTTCACACTTAATATTAAACCTCCAAATTTTATCGTTTTCTTTCTTTTTCATTTTTTGGGGAACACAATATATATTATTTCTTTGCTAAAATTAAGTGTGAGAGCCTTGTAATCAGATTGCAGCCCCTCAGCAGTGTGACCTTGGACAGGTTACTTAACCCTCTGTCACTCAATTTAACTAAAGTTAGGACTATCACTACTACTACCACTTAATCTCACAGGGCTGTTGTGAGGGATAACACACAAAGTACTGTACAAGCAGTTCACATAAACATCTTGCTCTTCTCCTTTAACATGTGTTCTTAGCTCTGGCACTTACTAGATCTGTGTAATATAATTCTCTTAGACTCCATTTTCCTTTCCTTTCTTTAGTAAAACTAAAGAAAATAACACAGAGCTCCAGGTATGTAGTGAAGACTGGAAATAATTTATCTAAAGCATTACACAGAGTATCTCAATAAATTCTAGTCCTAACTTAAAAATATTACTTCCCTTTCCTTCCAACTTGTAGTTGTGCTACTCAACATCTCTAATTCTGTTACTTTTTTATCCTACCATTTCAATTTGTTTTTCAGTCCACATCCAAACCTGTACTGTGGACTCCAGGTAACAGACTTCCTTTCTGCAAGTGCCTTCCCTTAAAGTATGAAGTGTAATAGATGCTAACCAATTAGACTCATCCAGAGAGACGCCATGGTGGCAGCAGAAAGCACCGTAATGAAATACGCTATAATAGGGTTTAGGTGCTTCTCAAATGCAATAATGTGAGATATGCTCTAGTCACAAAAAATTAACATGAGATATAGGAGCCTGCAGATTGTAAATACTAAAATCCTTGGCAGGAGACAAAATAAGACAACATAAAATTGAAAACAGTCCCAAAGCATATTAATAAATTCTACAGAAGCAAGGAGTCAAGAGAATGGGAAAAGTTATACATGAATTACTACAATGTAGTGACAAGTTTGAACTGGGCCCTCAAAAGAAGGCTTGGTTTTTTGAGGGGTTTTTTAAAAGGCTCTTTTTGTTATCTTTAAGTCTCCAGACAATGCTTATCTGTGGCTCTGGAATTATGTAATTCTTAAATTCTAACAAGCAACTATTCTAATTCTGCAGTCATTACTAGAACAATATTAGTCTCTATTCTCATGGATTATCATAATTTAATCTAAGCTCCATCTTTTTAGAATGTTATCATGGTTCTAAACTTATAATGATACTACATGCTTTGGATTCCCAAAGAACATACTCTTTGTCCATATTCATTCACTACAATATCTAAACAAAAACCTCAATTAATCTATCAATGCAAAATAAGGCAGTATAGTGCTTATGAGCAAAATTCACTAGCAGTTCAACTGTGTACCAGAAATGTACATCTAGACAGTCTGCAGGCATTTCTTAGTATTAATATAAGTATATAACTTCAGTCATAAACTGATCCTGGACAACAATTTACCATCTTTTATACAACTTGGGCCCAGTGGCAGAACAGAAATGAACATAAAAAATATCTTGTATTACCATTATTTAGAAAGATTTATAGTAGAAATATATACCTTATTTAATGCAAATCTTGTATATAAAAATTAACTCCAATATTTGAATAGTAAGCTTCCTCTATAAGAAATCAGCACAATCATAAAAAAAAATGTCTTTATCCTTATTTTTTTGCTGATTCTGATTTAACTGGTCTAAAACTCCATGCTTTTCTTAGTATCAAGGACTGCATTTAAACTCACACATATAAATGAAGGCTAAAAGTTTAGAATTGTTTAGAGAAGTAATTCACAATCTTGGTTTTACAACAGTCAAGGATGTACTTTAAGGGGTGTCAATTAATTGTATAAAAATTGTCACCATTTTAATTCACTTGGCTATTTTTAAAGTTATGCCACTTAACACTGTAGGGAAGAAAGATGAGGAAAGATAATGAAAATAACAAAACAGAATATCTGAATTCAAATAGTGTGGCAATAAGGGCTTTGGACATGAGTATACTGGCAATTAATTTTTAATATTCAACATAAATTTAATAATACAGCATTTAATTACACTGTGATCCAGCAATCTATATTAGTGCATCTAAGCTACTAACATTATTAGAAAATAAATGAGCTGCTTTCCCCACCCACAAGACAAAAGAAATCAAACAGCCAAGCGTATCCTCCAGACTCACCTTTTGTTGACTGGTTTTTCATCTTTTTCATAGGGACGGACAAACCATTTCCCAATCCTAACGAAGTTCTTATCCATCAGGCACCTATAATAATTACATCGAGAATTACTTTTATAGTTTCAATAATAAATTAGCAAGTCACTGAATCAATAATCCCAGATGAGATACACCAAAGAAAATAAAGACATCAACAAGTAAACTGTCAAAATGTTGAATCACTTAACTAACTACATTATACTTCCTGAAAAAACTTTCTGACTTTAGGCACTGATTTTTATGCCCATGTAAAAAATGTCAAAAAATAACATAAAATAGATTTATGTATTCCTAAAACATCTTACACTTCAGAATTACTTCAAATCAAATCACACTTCTGCATAACTTCAATTCTTGCATCATCAAGAATGTTAAGAATATGACATTTCTTAGAGTACCTCAGACATATTCTTCTAAGCCACTAATGCCCATCTTGCCAGTTTTAACGTTGGCTTTTTTTTTGCTTGGCATGTGATAGGCAATCCTTTAGCAAGAACCTCAATAACAAAAACATAACACAGCTTCAGCCACTTAGGTATTTTCCTTTTGTAGGCATGGTAAAGCACTTGGTTAGGGCTTTGCAAGAACAGAAGGAATTACAGTCATGACTTCAATAATGAATATTTGCTTTACTCATATCTAAATTGTGCCCTATTTCTGTTTCCATGCTGTTTGTATATGTTGTGTTTCAATGTCAAATCATGAGGTACTCTTTTTGAAGACATGTTAAATGGCAATCTAACCGAACTCATGTAATACCAGTAATGCACACAATTCAATTGAAATGACAATAATACAGTTATGACCAAGTTATAACTGTCTGTGTAACGCATGTGCAGACAAATGACAACTATATCTCAACCGCCATATGGCCAATTGTGAGATGCCATAAATTGTAAGAAGTATCCCTGATTTTAAAAACATAAAAATGTGGGGGGATGTACATTTTGGAATTGATGAAATACAGTAATCTCTAACATAATTCAACAGAATGATACATATTTTGTAAGAAAAGCTAACAGAACACTGGATGTAATTCTTCTATACAAGGGGTTACCTACCAGTAAAAGAGCTATATAGCAATTCTTTATTCAATATTCAGGCAATTTTGCATGAGGCTTTTGTCTGTGTAATTTCCACACTATCAAGGAGGAGAGAAACAATTCAAGCCCTCACCCAACTCATTACAGGTTAGATGGGTTAGTAAATGGCAATAGTTTCTGCTGGCCACAATGTAACTCCCTTTGGGCAAAGTCGATTTAGAACACTGCTGCATCAAAAAAAATCACTGGCTTCGACTGGTTTTACTTTGAAAATGAATTTATACTAAAACCTTTCTTCGCAATGAAGAAAATCATTTTCAAAGTAACCCAATTTGTTTTCCAAAGCTTGTAAGTTTAAAAAAAAAAACATGATTTTTAGGATTAAAGACTATATATGACTCCATTAAATTCAGAACAGGAAGCATGGAACACCCACCCAAGGAGAAAGTATTCAAGAAGCAAAACTGGAAAAATAGCTCCACAGTTCATTGATTAGCTAAGAGATTTAATTTTTTAGTTAGACTACATACAAATAGATATTTCCACTAAAACCTCTATAAAGTTTGATATCAAGTTCCTCCTCCAATAATACTATCAATAATTACTACTTGAATCACTACTATTACCACTACCTTGTTTGACTGCTAGGCACAGTATCTCATCTAACTCTAGTAATAATAAGAGATGGGTGTTACAATGCCCATTTTGACAGACAAAGAAGCTTACACACATTGAAAATGTCACCTAGCCAAGGTTACACAGCTAATCAATAGCAGAGCTGCAATCAAACCCAGGTACATCTGATCACAGAGCCAGGACATTTAACTATTACCATATACCAGCTCTCCTGCTGTCCCATTCCCTCAATTATCTCCTTATTTCTTAAATCCAAATGCACCTTGTAAATGACGGGTCTATTTAATTCATGATAGTATTTCTTATTTTTTAAGCCTGTTGCCCAGGCTAGAGTGCAGTGGTGGCATCACAGCTCACTGCAACCTCAAACTCATGGACTTGAGCGATCTGCCTTCCTCAGCCTTGTGAGTAGCTGGGACTATGGGAGTGCATCACCATGCCCAGCTCATTTTTCTATTTTTTTGTAGAGAGGGGGACTCACTATGCTGCTCTATGAACTCCTGACCTCAAGCGAGGCTTCTACCTCGGCTTCCCAAAGTGCCAGGATTATAGGAGTGAGCCACCACACTCGGCCAATAGTGTTTCTTTATCCTCCAAAAGCTGTTATTAAATTGAAGATGCATCTTAAAATTGATGATGCTGAGAATGAAGGCAATAAGGTATATAACAAGTATGGAATCACATCACACACTAAACATTGTCTTCTACTGATACACATCCTCACTTAATAAATACCATTTTTAAAAAACATATTCATTTTGCCATATATGCCTTGAAGGTCAGAATTCAAAAGAATCATTTATTCAAAAACAGAAAACATCAATTTACAGTGTATACAAAAAAATTACAAGGATTTAGAGAATATAACATGAAAGAAAAGAAGATAAAATATGTGTGACTGAAGAGGGCAATGTGTATATGTTTGTTTCAAGACCCTTGCCCTTCTACAAGTAAAAGTCACAAATTCTATTTGGTGATTTCAGAAAAAAAACACAAGGTTTAGAGTGTGGAGAGCAGTAAACAGCCAAGCCCACTCCGAGACAACAGCAAAAGGCAAAAGGCTAATGAAAATGCTACCTGAGAGTCTACCACTATACGAATGGATCTCCTGGAGTTCCTACTACAGATCATATTTCTTCATCAGGTAATGTCTACAAAAGGTTGTTATCGCCAATATACAAAACAGCCTTGGAAACCACTGATCCTTCAATCTGAAACCATCTGTTTCCAAATGAGACTCATGAATGACTTATGTGATTTCTCAATTGCTAGTCAGTTTCTATGTGATCAGTGATTTCCTACACAATGAAAAGAAAACATGACAACACAGAATTGCACTAGATAAAGTAGTCAATTTTATAAGTACTAGGATGGGGGCTGGGGGATACAGACACAGTCCCTCCAAGGTTAGGCAGTACAGAAAGTATTTCCAACTGGTTATGGGAAGAAATGAGAAAGGAGGAGGTGTGTCTTTGCTAAGGGAGACAGTTCTAACACCTGACCTGATACATGGGAGCATGCTGACTCAACAGCACACTATATATGAAGGCTCCAAGTCCTTGGTTCTCAATCATTTTAGGGTCATGGATCTATAGTAAAAGTTAAAAAAAAAAAAAATTTAATGAAAGCCATTATAAATTCTTTCCCCAGAAAAATGCTTGGAAGAGCAAAACATTGCACACAATCCCACTGGGCTGGGGAACTCCATGAAGCATATCCTAGCTACGCATTTCTGTCCTCAATGCCACCACTGATCGCTGCTAATCCTGCTTTGGCTGGATCCCTTCCTCACCCCATTCCATTCCTTCACCTTCAGTTTAACCTGTATTCATCTGTTCTGTCCCAGATTAAGCCTGCACAGTACTGTACCATGTACACTGACTTAGAACACTTCAGTTCTATGGCTTTCTTCCCCAACAAAACTATGAGGTCTGGGGGGCAGAGACAGTGCTTTCTTATTCACTGATAATATTCAGCAAATATTTAAGTGCCCATTATGTAATATACTTTATATTCTGCTTTATATTGGTAGGTATTCAATAAATATCTGAGAAATGAATGCCAAGAAGTATTTTCCTATTCATAACATGTTAGTCTTCTTTTTTATAACCACTAATCTTCTTGTTTATAACCACTTGTACTATTACTTGAATTTTCTTCTGTGTATGTATTCTCATCAATGACACACTCAGTGTTTAAGGGGGGAAAATCTACGTATTTCACTTCTTTATAGACCATCCCATTGTAGACTAAAATCTTAGTAGATACTCAACACACAGGGACTCACAGAGGTGCTAAAAAAATGTTTAGTAAGACTAGCACTGCTGCTCAAATGCTTTAATTATATTTGAAGAACATAATTAAGCAAATCTTTTTTTTAATTTAAATAAGTTTATTCTGAGACAAATGTGTGACTGATGGCCCAGAGCAGATGGCCTCAGGAGGTCCTGAGAAAATGTGCCCTGCAAATCTTTTAAAGAAAGATAATTCTAAGATATAAAAATTATATCAGAAATTATTTCCTTTTTTACATTTTATCAACCTTTATTATTTTTGAGGGATAAAATTTATATTGAACTTCACAAATAAATAAACCTAGAAGATACACTACATCTGCCAAAAATTGTTTCCAATCAACATCATAAATAGTGGTGAGACTATCAGTTAACCCTGGCTGTCTACTCAGTAACCCCAGACATTCTTATTGAGATTTTCAAAATTACTTCACTATTAAGATATGGCATAATTCTGTAAAGTAGTAAACCGTAAATTATCTTGCAAGATTACCATGTGATGCCAGATTTATAGAATGTTCTTTCAGCAATGGTACTAGGAAATTATTTCTCTTCCCAATCCCCTACCACCTCCCAAAAATCACTGTTTCAAGAAAAACAAGAAACAGCTGCTGAAAAAATGAAAATAAAACCAGGTAGTGTTTGTGTGTGTGTGTGTGTGTGTGTGTGTGTGTGCGCGCGCGCGCGCGCCCCTAATGTTTCTGTGTCATGTCATATGGCTCTCAATACAACAAATGTAACCTGATTCCATAGGAATTTATTGATAATTCATTTCTTGGTCTTGTTAATCACATACCTAAGGACTCTTAATGTTGCAATGTTATATCACCATTTCTTCAACTAGCGCTGTACCTACCACCATACTCTAGTGAATATATTTATTATTTTGAAATCCCTTAATCACCACATTCAAGAACATTGCTCATTTGCCCTTTGACAATCACCTCTATTGGATCATAATTCCCCAACACGTTGAAAGCTAGGAATAGACAAATACAATGTTGATGTTACCATAATTATAATTCTAATTTTCTCCACATCATTTTCACTATACTTTTCCAAATAAAATATCTTAACTCTAAATACCAACTCTTGGCAAACCAAGAAGCTCTGGGTCAAAGGCAATTTTACAGCTGTGTTATCAACTACCATGGGGTGAATATGCTGACAACCCATTAGCAAAGCAGCATCAGCGGACTACTCTGAAGAGCCATTATGTTTTACAAATGTCAAATACCCACAGATTAAAGTCTCCCTAAGTAAGCATGGACATGATAAAACATAACAGCTTCAAAAGATCCACGTAATCTTCTGTTGTTTGCAAAGCAATGATTTGCATTTTAGAGAAAATATTAGCTTTCTATCAAAATTAACTTGTGTTTCTCATTCTAAAAACTTAAGAATTAAAATTAAAGTATATCATACATAATGTCAATTTGACAGCATTATGTCAGACATTTTAAGTATTTCTACAAAGCTACAAAAGCAAGATTTTCCTAAGTCCCATATGTGATACAAATCACTGAAGCAATAATAAAACCTCGAGGTTTTTGAACTGTACACATTTCCTGGCCTTTTCAAAACCTTTTCAATGCAATATTTTACTTCATTTTGATAGAGTTAGGTTAAAAAGATACAGTATATTATGAAAACTTATACCAACTATAACGTACAAGTAATAGCCATTAAGTCTGCAATATTAAAAATAGATGAAAAAACCCCCAAAAACGATGGCAGGTTTTTGTTTTCCATAATCTTTTAACAGCCAAAGTATTTTTCCATTAATTAGGAGTGTGAGACAATCTAAACTTAAAATACAAAGTGTAACCTTTGAGAAGTTCATTATAAATACATAAGAAAATTTCCCTAAATTGAAAAGACTAATGAAGAATAATCTGAACTACTGCATTATTAGGAAGCGCAAGAGCGGGAAGGAGGGAATTAGCAGAGATTCTATGTAAATAAAAACTAAATTAATTGTATTTTATCATTCTGGGCATTTTGCCAAAACCAAAAAAAAGATATCGATCATTAAGAAAATAGGAAGCACACTTATTCTTTCAAAAGAGGGAAAAATAAGTATGACTGCATGAACTAAAACTGTAAAAGTTAGAATGGCTAAACTGTCTCAGATACTGAAATTCTTCTCTTTTTTTGAGACAGGGTCTTACTCTGTCTCCTGGGCTAGAGTGCAGTGGCATCATCATAGCTCACTGCAACCTCAAACTCCTAGGCTCAAGTCATCCTCCCACCTCGGCATTCCAAGTAGCTAGGCCTACAGGCATATACCACCACACCTAGCTAATCTTTTAATTTTTTGTAGAGACAGGGTCTCACTACGTTGCTCAGGCTGATCTCAAACTCCTGGCCTCAAGCAATCCTCTCTCCTGGGCCTCCCAGCATGCTGGGATTACAAGCATGAGCCACCACACCCAGCCGGATACTGAAATTCTGACTAAGAAATTACAAATGAAGAAAATACCAAAAGAAGCTAATATGACTCAAAGTTTTAAAAAAACATGTATAAATACATCCAGACTTGTGTTTCAGAAACCTATCTGTGTTTCAGTAACATAACTGGCAGCTGTTTGAAGGATACAGCATTAGGAGGGGGAAACACTTCAATTAAGAGGCACAGCAGATGTATTCTTTTCCCAAATATATACTATCTCTTCCTCTCCCACTGACATCAAGCTTGGCCATGTGACTATGGTATCTTCCTACTGAAAGCTGATATTTGTCATACATTTGACTTTAAGCTAGGTGGTAAATGTCTTGACCAGTGAGATGTGAGCAGAAATGGCATTAACACTTCTGAACAGAGTGTCAAGGGGCTAGCGTGTGCTCTGCCATTGTTCTTTGGTCTCTAGTAGGAGCCCAGCAAGTCTTAGGCAGGGGCTGCCCTGCCAGCATGAGTTGTATAGGGAAGAGGACATACAGTACTGCGGTCAGTGACCCATAATGGACATGCAACATGAGCAAGAAATAAACCTTTATTGTTATGAGTTAGTAGGATCTTTCAGATCTTTGTTACTGCGGCATAACTGAGCCTAACCTGATTGATGAAAAAGGCCTCTGCAGTACTTCATGCAGTACTTCATGAAACATCTGTGACATCTTAAAGGAGGCCAGTGGCAATCAAAATGAAAAGAATGGGACGGACTAGAGGGATGTCTAGAAGGCTGGCAAGGGAAGGTGAGGAATTCAATATTGTATGTTAAGAAGCAAAAGCAAGGAAAGAAAAAGCTCAGGGAGGCCAAAATATCAAACAGGCCACCTAATGGAAGTAGGATTAGATGAATTATATATGATCGCAACAACAGAATTAACATAAAGAAATGAAAGTTACAGGAAGACAGATTTCCGCTCAGTGTAAGACAGACTTTCTAACAATGAGTACTCTCATAAGATAAAAAGAACTCCTTTGGGAATCTGTGTTCACATAACCAGAAGAACTCAAAGAAAAAAGGGATGACTACATAAAAAAAGATATTATAGAATGGGATTCCACAATTAGCTGGTTAAATAGACTGACTTTTAATGTGATCGCCAACTATGAAAATAGTAATTTCAATACTTCTTTTCACTAATATTAACAGCAGTTAACCACTTATTAGCTTCTTACATTGAGAAAGGTACTGTGCTGAGCCAAAGAACCCTTCACTATGTTATAGGTAAAGGAACAGGGGCTCCCCAAGCTAAGTCACATAAGTAGTTAACTGACAGAGCTAAGACCTAAAATATCTCCTGTCTCTGAAGGCAGTGAAGAAAAGGACTTCTAGAAATGTGTGCACCTGGAAAGATACATAAATTTAAAGCCAAATATAGTCTTCTGTTATCTTTATGGAAAATTTTCTTGAGTGGGTAGCAGAATTTTTCTTTTTTTGGTTTTTGGGGTTTTTTAATGGACAGATGACCCAGGCTAGATATATACAATATAGCATGGACAAATATTGAAGAGTTATAGGAGAAATGAAAGATGAAAATATATGAAGTCATGTTACCTTAGAATTTAAAATATTCTACACAGTATCAATATAATATTACCTAAGCATCAATCAATAGCAACAAGAAATGAGATTCTGTGTGAAATTTACAATGTCACCTTAATTTCTGCAGTAAATTATTTTTAATAAGCCACTGCAGTGACATCATTCTGTATATACTAGCAACTGCAGCCTTTTGGGAAGAAGATCAATTTATATGACTCCTGCTTAACTATAAGTGAGAGCTTCTCAAGGTAGTAAATGGAATTCCCTTTTAATTAAACATATCCTTATGCCTAAACATAAAAAACAGAAATAATAAATCACTTGCACAAGCTTTGTTAATAAGCAAACTAAGGAAAAAATGGTTCGGGTAGAAAAATCACCCTGCAAATGATACAGTCCTGGATGATCTATTTTAATAACCTAAATTCTGGCTTTCATGCCAGAAGCTAACAACATCCAAAGTCGAAAACCAAATTGATGATATCTAAATAGAAATGGAAAGGAATAATAGAAAATTGCCTAGAATAAGATAGTAAACTGTATCTCAATAAATGTAGGTTGTAAACAGATAAGAAAATCTTACTGAAAGAACAAAAAGGCAAGTATGTATTAGCCTTTCCAGTCTCTGTTGACCATGAATAAAGGGAGCTAACAACCACCATTTTAAATGCTTTCCTGCCTTCTGGGCAGGGTAATTTTCATTCACAGAGCACAGTTACTTAAAGCCTGATGAAAAAAGAAAATTATTATTTTGAAGGACAAAAGGATTACTATAATTTTTTAAAAGAATCTCAAATCATCCACATAAATTATACAAAGGGGGCTTGATCATTAATTATTTTCTAAAAGAAAAGCTGCTTTGTTTCAAAATTAACTCCAATAGGAGGGTTCAAATAGACCATTCTGAGACTAGTTTAATAAAATTTAAAAGAATATAAATCAAAGTATGCAGAATAATAAATTTACGGGAACAAAATTAATAATTACTGACATTAACAATATGTCAAGCATTATGCAGCACACGTTATATACATAATTTAACAAAAACTCCAGATGCATACTATCCTACACTGAATTTATCCAGTGTTAACTAAAGCTTAGTGAGTAGGGTAACTGTCCCAGTAACAGACCCTGAAATCCAACCAAGGTCTAACCTAAGTTCTTTAGAACTATCCCAAACTTTACTACATATGTCATAACTAATTTTCCTATAAATAATAATTCAACTTTATGTGGACTTCAGTTTTCATCACAAATTCTGAATTCATGAGCCCAGAATAAATCATCTTTATTTCCTTCCTCTCCCAGTTTTTCTGCTCTTCTAATTTTCTCCCAATAAAGAAACATGCCACCATTTCAAATACAAGACTAAAAAGACTACAATTCAACCACAAATTCATTAATATTTTTCTTACAGGAATAAAACATGAGATAAAAACACAATGAGCTACGATTTCAAAAGATATAAGCCTTAAGAGTTTACATAAAAAGAACTGTGTTTAAAGGTACATTAATTACTGTACAGATATAAAAGCTTTATTCTGACATAGAATTATAGAAGCAGTAAATTTTCCATATTTACCTAAAGTGTGTTTGTGTGGACTTTGTTCTGTTTTTCATTGAGAGAGTTACCAAATATATAAAATATTTAAGAGTTCTGACTCTTAAATCAATGCTTCTACATGTATACGACACCTTAGTAACAGATGACCTCTAGGTCTACTCCAAATTACAGGGTTAGAAACTAAAGTTCAGAATAAGAAATGAAGAAATTTGGTGGGAAATGCCTTTCTCAATAACTGATGACAACTTAGCAACCGTAGCTCATGTATCCTAAGAAGTGATACTGTAGTGATATCACTTTGGATAAGAAACTCAATAGTACTAGAATGACCTTTCAACTTTGATTACCTAAAAGCACTATATAAAGACTCAGGAAGTTCTTAACCCACCCATCATTTCTCATCTGTTTCTCCCCTCAAAATACCATTTAGAGCCTGGGACATACTGCCATGCCAAAAATTAAGGAGGTACTCAAACAATGACAGAATCATGTCAAAAGGACACGGGAGCCATCATGAAGGGGCGTGCCCTGGCTAAATGTGAAAGAATGTAAGCACCAAAATAAATGACAATAGTAATTAATTATGATCCACTGAATGAAATAGGAATCCATGAGTCTAAACTTATGTAGCAAGATAAGGAAATAAGGAAACAAAATGGGAGAAAACAAAAAAGCTCTTCCTTACAATGAAATGCCAACTAATAAATACAGAAGAAATAGTGGCATTTGAAAATTACCATTACAGCCATAATAGTAATAATTGATTTAAGCAAAGACTACCAATAGAGGTTAAAACAAATAAGTGAAAATTTGATGATAAACAGGATAATTACACAATCTCATTATAGCTGGCCACAAATTACATACTAATTACAAAGATAGAACTGACAAAGATCACAGTTAACAAAATATGTATTAATTTAAAATGGAGAAACCCAGCAGAATATCACCTCGATCAAGTGATCAAAAACATTAACATCATTAATAATGGGACACTGACATCATGTGCCTCCTACTATGATACACTGAGGATACAATGGCACTTCTATGGTATTACTACTAAAAATCGCAACCTAAATTTAAGCATGAGAAAACTACTTCAAATTGAGGGGCCAACATATGGCTTGAACTCATCAGAAATGCCAATGTCAAGAAAGAAAATGAAAGGCTAAGGAACCATTCTGGATTTAAAGAGACATAAAAACTAAATATAATGTATAATCATGGATTGGATATTAAGAGGTTAAGCTATAATGGATTTATAATTGGGACAACTGACAACATCTGAATTGAACTACAGATTAGACAGTAGCACTTTATCAATGTTAAATTTCCTAATTTTCATAATGGCACTGTGCTTATATAAGAGGATATCCTTATCCTTAGGAAATATACACCTAAATACTTAGGGATAAAAAAGAGCATCATCAATCTGGAGCCTACAAATGGCTCAGGGAATAAATTAAAAAAAAACAACAACACATAAGGGACAAGGAGATATGGGAGCTCTATGTACTATTCCTCAAATTTCTCTAAATTTGAAATTATATCAATAAAAAGAAAATAAGAGATTTATATAATTAATTTTCATGCTAGCAATAAATCCTTTTATGTGAAGAGTTTCTGACAATTACAAGAAGCTCTCTGAGTATCTAATGATATACTTGGGTGTCTCAAAACCACTGTCATGCTGTTCCTTCTCTTACCTTTCTAACAGATTGTGGATCGCTTTGAAGAGCAGCGTCCTACATTCATAGGAAAGGCCATTTTCCCAGAGTCCTTCTTCCACAACTGAAAAAAAAAAAGAAAAAAGAAAAAAAAAGAACCAGTAAAAAGGACATCCAAATAAAAATAAAGAAACTTTTAAAACATTTTTCTAAAGCAAAGTTAATGAGTCAATTTAAATGACTTAAATAATCTCACACTGAAACAGAGAATGGAAGCTAAATACTTGCCCAAAGTTATAAAATACTTATGTACAAAATGAAGTAATGTGTTTTGCTTTTAAAGCCTTCGAGCTATGACGCATGGTCCAATGCTCCTCCCATAAAGGTCTTCCCAACCTGCTTCTTCCAAGTTTAAAATCACTTGAAATTCTCAAATTAATCCTTCTATCTATCAATAATATTGTCACAAAGACTAATTTTGTTAAAGGTCCATTTAAAGGTAACAAAAATGCCACAAATTAATACCAAGGTTATGATATATATTCTTGGAGGAAAAGTGAAGAGGAAAATATTTCCAAGTATGTCAAAATTACACAAATTTCTTTAAATCTTTTGAAAGTAAATCTGGATAGGATTTTAAGGACATGATTTTAGAGAGATTGTCAGGAAATTAAATCTTACTAGAACATCAAATTTATTTCTTGAATTTATAATTTCATTAATGTTTTACTTTTTTGGAAATATTGTATTTGCCTTTGAAATAAGTTGCAACATGGAGCCACAAGTAACTCTAACACCAAGAGGTCCAACATATTAACAATGCCTCACGCATTCCTAAAATTTTTTCTTTTCATAAATATGTAAACAGATATAAAATGCCCTAGAGAAGATAATTTCCTTTTAAATTATACTAGTTCAATTCAAGATAGCAAAAAACTGAAAAGATGAAAACATTTAGAGAAGAAAATTTCTCTCTCTTTTACTCGTTATCTTGACAAAAGCACTCACAGGAAAAAATTTGGGCAGAGAATTAAAACACACATTAAATCCACATGGTATTTTTAATACTTTCACCATACCAATAGACATAACAAAATGTATCCCCATATTCTTCAATCAGACAGCATTTGAAAAAGTGTAATTTACATTCTTGGCTTTTTTTCTGTAAAACTCCGTAAAAATTATAAACCTGGAATTTTTTTCCTGGTTATGTCAGATAACTATTATTTCCCTCCCTATGTGGCTAATCCCAATTTACCAAATCTTCCCAAAGCAATCCCTTTGCCTGAAGCATTTTGTGTTATATATAGCTAGAGAAATAGAAAAAAAAGATAGTAAATCAATAAACATTCCAGCCTGGGCAACAGAGTGAGATCCCTGTCTCTCTTAAAAAAACAAAACGAAGGAAGGAAGGAAGGAAGAAAAATACAATTGGGGGACTCACATCACCTGATTTCCAGATATACTATGAAGCTAATACGGATAAGATAGCATGGTACTGGAGAAAGGATAAATCAACAGAATGGAACTGAGTACAGAAACAGACCCCACAATATACTCATTTTTTTTATTTTTAAAATTTTTTATTTTATTTTGTTTGTTTATTTATTTATTTTTTTTTGAGACAGGGTTTCACTCTGTCACCCAGGCTGGAGTACAGTGGCGTGATCATAGCTCATGGCAACCTCCAACTCCCAGGCTCAAGCGATCTTCCTGCCAGTAGCCGGGACTACAGGTGCGCACCACCACACCTAATTTTTTTTATTTTTTGTGGGTTTCGCTGCGTTGCCCAGGCTCATCTCAAACTCCAGGCCTCAAGCAATCCTCCCACCTCGGCCTCCCAAAGTGCTAGGATTACAGGCATGACTCACTATGTCTAGCCCTTATTGTTTTTAATTCAACAAAGGTACCAAGGCGATTCAGTGGGGGAAGAATAGAATTTTCAAAAAAGAACCTCAAGCCATGTAGAAGAAATTACTTGAAAATGGATCACAAACCTGAATGCAAAACCTAAAACTACAATTTCTAGAAGAAAACATAGGAAATACATTTAGTAAGCTTACGTTAGGCAAAGATTTCTTAGACATGACACCAAAAACATGATTCATAACAGAAAAATTGATAAACAGGTTTCATAAAAATGAAGAACTTCAGCTCTAAGAAACATATGGAAAAGTTAGGTTAAGCTATGGAAAAGACAAGCCACAGATGGGGGATAAACAGTTACATATCTGACAAGGACATGTATTCAGGATATGTTACTTTTGGAAAAAAAAAAACTCAAAATTCATCACTATGAAAAATACCAGTTTTTTAAATTGCCAAAAGATTTGAACAGACAGTTCACCAAATAAGATACTATATGAATGGCAAATAACATGAAAAAATGCTCAAAGCATACTAGAGGGTTGGAACTTTCATTTCCTACTCCCAACCCTCCACCACCTCCATCCCTGAACACTGGAGTGCAGCTAAAAGGTTGATCCTAACAACAATGGCCAATAATTTATCAATTAGGCCTGCATGGCTATAAGATGAAAGTTCCATAAAAACCAAAACGAATTAAGTTGACAGCTTCCAGATAGCTAGACACATAGAGCTTTCTGGAGGGTGGTTCACCCAGAGAAGCCATGGAAGCTCTTATCCCTTTTATATACCTTGCCCTATGCATCTCTTCCATCAGGCTGTTCCTCTGTATCCTTTGTAATGAACCAGTAAACATTAGTAAAGTGTTCCCCTTAGTTCTGTGAGCCACTCTAGTAAATAGAACCCAAAGAGGAGGCTGTGGTGATCCCAGATTTATAGCTGGGTGGCCAGAAGTTCTGGAGGCTCCTGCCATTGTTATTTGAAGTGGGGATAGTCTTGTGGGACTAACCCCTCAATTTGTGAGATGGGATGCTATCTCCAGGTAACATAGTGGCAGAATTGAATTGAATCAGAGAACAAACAGTTGGTATCCTCTGCAGAACTGCTTGCTTGGTGTATGAGGAAAAATCCCCAGACATTTGGTTACAGAAGGGTTCTGTGTTGTTAGCAGGAAAAATTGAGATTGTTTTTACCTATATCCATACACCCCCCCAGGTATATAATAAGTAGAATAAGAACTTATGTTCACATGAAAAACTGTAGTGAATGTTTATAGTTGTTTTATTCATAAATGCCAGAAACTGAAAAACATTCAAATGCCCCTCAACTGGGGAAGAAGGAACAGTGAAACATCCATACAATGGGCTACTTCTCAAAAATAAAAAGGAATCAGGGTGGTGAGATGGGTTGATATGAAAAGGACACAGGGAATTTGAGGGATGATGGAACTGTTCTACATCTTGATCTGGTGGTGGTTACATTCCTGAACACATCTGTCAAAACTTGGAGGAATATTATTTACTAAATAATTATTATTTAGTAAACACAGTAAATTGTACTTACAATCTTTTACTGCTATAATTTACATAAACTCATTTTACTCCTGGGCAAAGTCATCATGAATGTGCTGATATCTCTTTGTATTTTTAGTGTTAAAAATGAGAATATAGTATAAAGCGAAAGGACTCCTACTCTAAACTTATGTACAAAGAACATGATTTTTTTTATCCAAAAGATAATGGTGTTTATTTGGTTAACCTCCATTCATAAATAATTGAAAGCAAAAAATAAAGTTTCCTCAATAGAGAATTCAGGCTAAAGTTGTTCTTCCCAACAGCACAATATACTATTAGTTAGATTATGTACTTCATATTAAATACTGTAAATAATGCAAATGCAACAGAATATAAACATTTTAGGGCTATATTTTTATTTAAACGCTGAAAATTATTTTTAAAAAACTATCCTAATTAATATTAAGTTTAGATGATAATTCTCATATCTTCCTTTACATTATATAAATTAACAAAGTTTAGGCACCAAATTAATAAAAAAACAGAAGTAGTAACACAAAAACAAGTCATATTACATTAAGCTCTTGTGTAAAGAAGGTATATTAAACCTTACAAAAAATAGAAAATTATGAATTATCTTATATGTTAAGCAAAATTTAAAATGTAAGTCAGTAGAGGTAATTGTAAAAGTATAGAGTGTTTGGATTTCATACAAACATTTACATTTCCTAAGTCTTAACATACTGTACTAAAGATTCCAGAGCAGTCAATAACTTACCAAGAGAAATAATTTGTAAGTCAACAACTGTGATCAAGGATTAACCACTCTAGTAATTACTATCAATTTAGGCTATGAATTTAAGGATAACGCATTAATTTGCTGACTTTTTTGGGTTTTTTTTTTTATTTCATCATATAATGGGGGTACAAATATTGTTAGGGTTACATACATTGCCCCTACCACTCCTCCCCCCCATGCTGACTTTTTTAATTTACTGTCAATAGCAAATTTAGTTGTCAAAAAGAACATAAATCAGACTATCTTTCCTAATACTCCATGTGTAGAATTTCCATAAATGCAAAAAAGCAATGTATGTTTCAAATAATCTCTAAAATTCCAAAATAAGTTAAATCTACAACGGCACATTTGGAATATAATAACACATATTTGGTTAACATTAACTGGCCAACAGTTCTTGACTGTGTTATGTCTCAAGGATCAGGCTAGAAACTAGGAATGCTCTCAAAAACCTAACATAGACATGTGAAAACCACTGTGAGGCAAAAAGTACTTTGAATCCTTAACAGAACAGCTAATAAACATAAAATGTCTTATATTGTAAGATAACAAAATAAAATAATTTATAGTCAAGGATGGTTTTCTACCCAGAAAACAATATTTCTTATTTTATTCTATGTGCCAAGCTTTGAACTAAGTATTATATATAAATGGAGAGACAAGATTACTCACCACAACACTATGAGACAGAGTAAAGGACATCTGGCATTCACTTTAGCCACCTGGCATTGGGCTTCTTCCTTAACATTGGAAATTGCCTACAGCCTGTATCATTGTACCCCTAATGGAAGTTAAAAATAATGGCTCACTTTTCCATCCTCTCCTATAGTGTGGACAAGGATATATATCCTAAACACCACTAGATGCTCTAGGTCCACACCTCTGATGCTGGATCCAGGGACACGATAGAGAGATCTTTCTGTCAGCACTAGAAATAGAGGCTGCAAATATCCAAGTTTCCAGTGCTCAGGTTGCAGGGGTACCATAGCATCTAGGGCTTGGTGATAGATAGCAGTTTTTTCATTGAACCAGTTCTGCAGTGTTGATCCTAAAACTGCCAAATAGTTGTGTGAGCAACCAATATTCTTTTAATCAACTTCTTTTCTTAGTTTGTAACTAAAACTCTAACCAATAGAGACATTTATTCTAATCTCAATTTTATAAATGAGAAAACTAACACTTGAAAAATCTTAAGAAACTTATCCATGGTCACAAAACTAGTTAAGTCCAAGAATTTGTAGTCAATCTTAGCTACAGTCAGCAGCCCAAAAGGATCAAGTATAGTCTGTACCTACTTTTATAAATAATAAAGATATTAATTATTCTATTAATAGAACTCAAGGGAACTTATTTTCATAGCTCTAGTGACTAGAACTTCTCAGATATTCATAAAAATGTATTGAGTTGACCTGATTATGTGCACATACATTTTAAATTTCATTGAAATTAGCTTTAATCTAAAATCTCCTTATATCCAGTTAAGAGAATTAGTGGTACAGATGGGATTGAAATCCAAATTTTCTGACTATCACCATGCTTTTTCCACTACATCATACTTCTCCATAGGGTTAGTGTTATACAAACCCACTCACTTGTCTCTTTATCCTATATCCTGGCTATAATGGCAACCTTCAACACTGAAGTTAAATTTCCCTTTGGTTCCAAAATTTGGGCCTAAAAGTATTGTTTTCTAAACATCTGCAAGTAACTTTTTCAAAGGCTACACATAATTGAAATTGCTTCTGCAATCTAACTGTGCTACCCCATGACAAAGTCAAACAATACCACATTTTAGGTTTTTTAAACTCTCTCTCTCTCTCTCTTACACACATGGTAAATTGAAGGGAGTATCTTGGGAAGGGGAAAGCAGAGTAGTTAGTCTAAGTTATAAATGAGATGAGATGCTTTTACCACTTAATTCTCTGCCTCCCTTTCTTAGTAGACTAAGAAGAAAAAGCAATTGCCAAAATGTCTATAAGGAGACCTGCAGGTTCTGGGCCCTGTCTTTATGAAACCTACGATCTCTCCACATTATACTGTTTCCATCTCAAAAAAAAAAAAAGAAAAGAAAAAGTTTTTCTAATTCTTTTGATCTTTCAAGTTTCAGCTTAAATGCTTACTAATTCCTTCAGAATATAAAACAGCAATAAGACTATCTCTATAGACTATATTTATAAATCTAATTATGTATAATGGAAAATTGTTGGTCTCAGAAGAGAAAGAACCAAGAAATTTAAAATGTGTGTACAATAAATGAGTGGCAACAGTCAACCAAAACAAAGAATTTCTAAATCAAAGTATTCTCCTGCTGTTATTGTTTATATTATAGCCAGATTAAGAAAGAAAAATTACAGTAAGTACTACCACAGCTGCCTATTTACAAAGAAAAACTATTTTGGCACTAACGTTATCTCACTTAAATTGTAAAAGCTATAATCAGAATTTGTTAAAATTGCTGTTATTCAACCTTTTTAATATAGCAATCCTCATAATCAAATATTTAAGCTACAAAAATACTATTAATATATAAATGTTTTTTAAACAGAAAAGATAGTGTTTTATAAAGGAAAATTTTAAATCGCAGTAATTACTGCTTAGTGCCCAAATAATTTTTCAAAATCCTTACAAATTGTAATATAACTTCTTTCAACTTTGCAAAACATGGCTCCTTGCAGAATTAATAAGCTTCTTTGAAAGAAAAACCATATAAAAGGTTCAGGAGGAAAAAAGTCAATATGGCAAAATATCAAAGCAGCATATACTTCAATGATTTTGTGTTTCCCAGCAGAGATCTTGGAAAGATATCCCTTCCAATTCCACAAACGAAACTGACATACTTTACTTGAAGGGGAAAAAATGGAGGGACGGAGAACGGAATAGGGTAGGGAGGAGCATAAAGATTATGAAACCTTGAAGAAATTCAAGCTCCTGCTTTTAGAATTCAGGTCACCCTGCCTTACACAGTTTAAAAGTAGAATTACTTTCAAAGAATACATATTTCCTCTGAGCTATGATACATATTTCCTTTTAATGTATCATATTGCAGCAACAGCTGAAATGAACGTCTAGACATCAAAAACACTTCTTACTCCCACCTACTGCTTTTTTACCTCGGGCATCAAAACTAATGAAACCTATTATCCAGAACATTGAGTTCAGCAACCACATTGGCCATGGCAAATATTGGAGGGGGAGGGGCACTTTCAGAGATGGTACTCCTTATTCAGCTATTAAAATTACTGAAAATCAAATCTTGCTCCAAACTCCAGAAATACAAACAGATTAAAGCAAGGCACACGAAACAGGAGATTGTTCACCAGTTAGATTTCAGTGACAAACTGCTAAAGATAACATGGCTCTGAATCAAGGGTTTATAATTTGCCCACTGCCTTTGTTTCCAACCTCCATCTTCAACATATATAAAACACACCATACCGTAGTTTGAAAAAAAAAAATTTACATCATTAAACCTACTTCATAAGAACTATACTAATGCAGACATTATAACAAGAAAGCATTTATCAATTTAATTTTATGGACTGCATCAAATGAAATAAAACTTTAAACATAAAAATATACATAAAAGATTTTAAAGTATCTGCTTTCTTAAAAATTGACTTACCAGAAACTGAATGAAGTAGCATAATGCTACATTAATTCTGAAACATAGCATTACACCCCCCAAAATCCAATTACACACAACACTACTGATTGATCACAGTTATGCTGCCATCAATTGCTTTGTAAAACCTATATTTGGAGTCATTAATAACTAAATGGATTTATTACTTATATCAATTGAGGTCTGATTTCTTGAATTGCTTGTGGGTGTAGAATATTTGGTATCACTTAACAAATCTATTTTGGAAATAGATTTTTAACCTTCCCAGTGTCAATTCATCAATCAAATAAGAATAAGGGGTAGGAGATATACATTAACATGCTCCATATGTTTTGACCTTTTTGCTACTTTAAATGATCACAAATATTGATAATATTTGGCAGACAGAAGCACAATTGTGATTCAAAATTTTAACAGTATAATGTCTTCCTAAGGAATCTGTAACAGCATGGGTTCTCTGCCAGTTGCAGGATAACCAGAATTTTAATGATGGTTTCTATACAGCATTGTAACAGTTGAGACATGACCCAAGTTAGCATTTCAATGGATCGCAGGAATCCATGTAAAGCCAGTAAACTTTAAATTGAAGACCAAAAACTAAATTTCTAGATAAATTGTCCAAAGCCTTCAAAAGACAATTGCTACAGAAAACAGACTGCAATGTGACTTTAATAGCTGCGCAATGAAAAAGAAATCTTGCACAATGTCTGTTATTGACTTCAAAAAGCCAAATTTGCTCCATTTGCTACTCTTTTCAAAGATTTTTAAATAAGTAGTACTGTTTGACTCTTTAAAACTATTAATATGCTCTTAATTAATATGCTCTAAAATGCATAAAAAATAAGGGTCTCAAAAGACAATCATCAAAATTAACAATTATCTTTGATTGCTGTAGTAATAATTACTTTCTTCTTTGCCTCTTTGTGTATTTTCCAGACTTTCTTCAATGAGCATGCACTAACTTTTATAAGCATACATCATATTTGAAAGAAAATTTTAAAATAAGGCGACTACTATTTATTAAACAAGGAAAAATTACAAGGAAGATCAACATTTTTAAAACAAGAATCATCACGTGATAAAATGAAATTGAGAAGGAAAACCAGACATGTGATTCAGTTAGAGCATTTACATTAAAATCCACCAATGCTACAAATAAACATTTTATAAACTTTCCCTAGGACAATGCTTTTAATAAAAATGACTCAACTATTGATTTCAACATTGGCACAATCAAGCAGTAAAAATTTAAAATATTTCCTTCCACTCTTCAGACACAACCTGATTTGAAACAAACACACAAGCACGCACACCAGCTTGCTACTAAAATTCTGACAGGGCAAGTCCCCAAATTGCCTTTTACACTAAAGCTCAAACAGTTGTCTGTCACTGCTATTACTGTGAGTAATCCTTGCAGCTGTAACTGTTTGAAATGCAGCTGTCTCGTTGGCATTCTCTCCCCACCCCCACTCATCCAGCATTTCTGTTCTTGCTACAATAATCTTAAAGAGCATTTTACAGGAGGCTTAGCCCTGGCTGAGGGCACTCTACGGCGTGACCGAGAGAACATGGAAACACGATTCATTAGACACGCCTGGAGTGATAACAATGGTGCTGCTTCTTACTGCCTTTCATTTCGTACATCAGGCTGAGACTAATGCATTCTCGTTACACAACAAGCACATTTATAGACAGGAAAAAACTGTAATCACCTTTGATTAAGAGACAGCATATTTTTCCTATATGAGCCGCCAGCCATACTGACATAGTAATTATTTTTTAACTGACAGGTTAAAACAGCAAATGTAGCAAAAATAACAGAGAGAGAGAGAGAGAGAGAGAGAGAGAGAGGGAGGGAGGGAGGGAGGGAGGGAGGGAGGGAGGAGCTGACTACTGTGAAGATTTGGTGCACAAAGGTTTCTTTAGACAACGTTCAGTGCCATCTCCTTGAGACCTGATGGGTACCTCGGCTTGTATTTCAGTTGAACAATCTATGGCAAACAGAAGAGACCCTTATTAAAGCCAACACATCTATATATCCAATTCTTTAGAAGCAAAAATTACATAATTTTTTGTCATTTTAACTAATTATTATTGACCTATCTTCTTTTCTACTTCTTTCACCACAGAACTTCAAAATTCAACGGCAATATTAATCCCCTTCCCTTTTTCCATCATCTTACTTTTACCACAAAATAACTTGTTTTCCTTTATATAAATGTTACTCCAAGACAGAAAAATTGCTTTCTGTTGTAACAGTTTCAAAAAATGTAATTTTGATTAAAAACAGTAACGTAGAATAATTAGGTCAGTCTTATCATTTCATTCAACGCCCATCAGTTACTGCACCTGGTGAAGGTCTGAACTGTAAACATAAAAGCCCTAATTTAAATTAGAAAAAAGTCATAAGTCACATAATACTGACAATATGCAAAGTTAATTTCCTTATGGAATTTTAAGAGGTGAATCATCTCTCCACACTGCAGTCTTTTGTTGGTTTATGTATGTGTGTTGCTGGGTTGTAGTTTATAGATAGTTGACAGGGAAAAAGTATATCCCAGGAATTAAATGATTACAGTTAAGCCAAAATATTGAGAAGTATTTTTTCAAGATTAGCAGATTCTGTATAAGAATTTTAAAAAGGGGGGTTAGTCTCTTTTTTAGGCTTTCTATAACACTACTGTATTTTACATTAAAAGCGTGCTACAAAACAATTTGCACATGCAAAAATTTGTTACAACAGAAAAGAAATAAAAATAAGCAAATAAAAAAAATCAAATAATAGAAAAAGTCTAGTTCACAAAACTTTGAAATCTAAAATAGCTTTTTCAAAAATGGTTCTGCAGCCAGGTGCAGTGGCACACACATGTAGTCCCAGCTACTCAGGTTGAGCAGTGAAGATCACTTGAGCCTGGGAGTTCAAGGCCAGCCTGGGCAACATACCAAGATGCCATCTCAAAGAAATAAAAATAATTTTTTAAAAAAAGGACTATGTAGAACAAGGAAATTTCTGTAAAACAGCAAAATACTTGAGCAATTCTGAACTGTTAGATTTTAGAGTTTTCTGACCTGTGCTACCACAGCAACTTAGAAACTAGAAAATATGCTGCCTTTCTCTAATGTGTCTATTATACATGGACCACAGAACTTTAACATGCATTTAAACACAGTATGTTTTAAAGATAAGTCTAACGTGTGTCACGCTTTATTAGAATTACACAAGTTTAAAATGTTTATCATGTGGACTCAAATAACAAGTCTTATTACAAAGGATAGCATCTGTGTAATTTCTACTGTAACTGCCCAACCCAAATCTTATTTTGATCTTTTTGTACAGTGTAAAAAATCATGACTCTTCCCAAACTAATCAAATTATTTGTATACACTTTCCCTGCCCTGTCTTTTGTTTGAAAAAGACAAAACTAATCAATATAAAACATGTTAACACAGGCAAAAAAAAAATTTATTTTAAAAAATTCAGTTTAAATGTATTCTTAGTAACCAGAATATTTTATTTTAATAGATGAATACTTGGCTTCCATATGAATTTCCATTACATTAATCTCACTCTTAACAGAATCACAAATTATTATTCTTCACTTTTAAAAGCCAGAATGTATAATTCTCCCATCACATCTTCAAAATTAAGTTATGATTTTTTAATGCAAAAACAACCTATTGGAAAGCAATGAAAGTTTCTCAAAACCTTAAGTTGAAACATATCCAGGAAAAAATTGTCTTCATCCAAAACTTAATAAGCTAAGAAGTTTCCAATTCATAAGCAAAAATTTATAAATGACCTAAATATTCCAGTACTGCCAACATTTTCACTTCATGTAGGTGTTTCAACACTACAAGATTCCTTTGCATTAACGATTAAATATGAAAACTCCAAGTACTTTAGGAAATGAAGATCAATTATTTAAACAGTGGTGTCAGTGAGTTCAAACCTATGTTCTCTCTAAAATTGGCTAGAATGGCATTTTGGTTGGAGGGTTAGGTGACCCAGTTATTTTGGATAGGGCACAGTTTAGGGAAGCACAAGCCTCAGGAGCTTCAATACCACACTGGGCAGTGCGTGGTTTTTTCCTCTGTGGTCCATGTAGTACTAGAGACCTACATGTAGAAGTGCCCCAGCAAGTCCTTCTGGCCCTTTCCATCACCACATCTCAACATGCACAGCTGCAATTTTATCTGATTATAGTTTTACCCATTATAAATTATGAAGTTCTACAGAGAGTTTATTTGAAAAGGTAAATAAATACAAAGTTTGCAAAGAGGATAGAATTTGCAAATCACTGGAAAAGTTAAAGGAATAAATAAGACCAAAAACCCAGAAAGTCTGGGCCACTGGGTGATGCTAACACTTAACTGGATCTGCTGCTTCCTTCTTTTGTAGTTATCTCTACTTTCTTTGAGATTCTTTCTAGCTCTCAAATCAAATGATTCTAGCAAGTTGTACTAAAATGTGGGAAAGCCTTCCAAGATAGATTCTGAGGATTATAAATGTTTATGGAGTCAAGTCCTAGCCAATCCACTCCTTCTCATCCCAAAAGCCAGAACCCAAATGAACACAAGAGTTAAGCTATGAAAGGCTAAATCAGTTTATCATAAGCTAGCCTTAGAATCTAACATTTAGAGTAAGTTTTTCATAGGGGAAAAAATGCATTTTCCAAATAATTAACTTATAAATTACCTTTTTAAATATAGGATATTAATACTTAGTCAATTGTTGCTTGATCACCATATTAATTCTTCTTTCCATAGTTAGAAACCAGTTTTTATAAAGTATAGCAATCAAAAGTTATTTTAATTTGCATTTACCACTTAAGGGGAAAGGAGAGTGTTTTGATAATGATGGAGGACTCAGGAAGCTTTTGGGTTGCCTGTAATATTTTTTGGGAATTTCATTAGATATTTGTTATATAATAATTCATTTATTTTATATGCAACTTTCTGTTTGTTATAACTAATGATTCAAAAAAATTGTTTTCAACTGTGCTTCAAAAACAAAAAGTGTATATTGAGTAATGTGAGTTTAAAAGTTGAACTGTACACTTACTATGATCACAACTTTTAAAAGGTATGTTTAAATGTCTATAATGGTATAAAAAATTATAATTATACCCAAACTTTGTATATCAAATTTTAAAATATAAACACCTGTATGTAGTCCTTAAAAACAATAAATATTCTATATTTTCAAATATTCAAAGGCAGTATTACCCACTCAGAATGACTTAACAATTCAAATAATAAAGCCTAAAAACATAGCCTAAAGAAGAAATGCAGTAAACATGAAACAGATGTTGTTTAGACAGAAGATATACTAACACTCTGTAAAGTACAGATATTGTTGTTCAGTTTCTTTTACGATTCACCTTAATCAACAAGGAAAGCTTTTAAACTAGTCTCCCTGCTTTCACTCATTCTCCATGAGAATCAAAGTGATTTTCTCAAACCTTAAATCACGTCGCAGCATCCTTCCGCTTAAAAACCTACTCTGATGGCTTCACGTGGCATCAATAATCTATGTAAGCTTCTTACCATGGTCTACAAGGTTCTACCTGATCTCGCCTCTATCTACTTCTTCCATCTACCACTCTTTACCAGTTTCAACAACATGGGCCAGTCTGTTTCTCCACCAAAGTGAGCTCAGGGCTTCTGCCATTCCTATTCCTGTGTCTACCTGGCTCATCCTCACCTCAGGCTCCTCCAAGAGACCTTCCCTACCTAACCCCCTTATCTACAGTAGCCCCTTCCCAGTCACTCACTTTCTCATCAATTGCTTTGTAGCACACAACTATATGAAAATTATTCATTGACTTATTACTTTTCACCCACACAGAAGCATATCAGCACTACATGTACAAGGGCAATGTCAATCCTTGTGTGCTTATTATACTGCACAGAATCTCCCACAAAGAAAAACATTGTGACCCTGAGATAACATCCAAAGTGGAGCAAAATTCAACCTACCACCAAAAGACAATTTAATATTACTTAACTTTTGAGACAAGAGAATTATACATGACATGGCAGCAAGTTATAATATGATTCTAAGGATTTTTATACTACACAAAATAGCAAAACAGACACTTTTATAAAAGGCTTATTTTTTTCTTACTGTTGATTTAAGGATCTTATTCGAACACTTGATAATTACCAAGATAGAATGACCATTGTAAATTATTCTTTAAGGAGGAAAAACACAAAAATATTAAACTACAAGAAGGACAAGAAACTATCAAAATTTCAAGCAGTTACTGTCATAAAGTAAGTCTAAGACTTTAGATGTGTTAAAAATCAAAACAATTTTAAATTATAAAACCTCTATCCCAATAAGAAACATTTAAAAACAGAATTATTAACTCTTTATCCTCTTTCCCATGCACAATTGATTCTAGTTATAAACTCTATAGGCTATTATTACTGATGAGGCCTTTTGATCACTTTAAATTTACAATGTTTATCAGTCATGTTCATATTTGAAATAAAATAAAGTTACATATAGAGTGATATTAAATTATTAAACTCATATTATATATTGATATAACTGCACATAAACAAGAATAGGGAATATGTGTTACTTGTTCCATTCTATTAGGTACAGTGAACCAAAAGGTCCTATGTATTTGTCATAAACCACATCTACAAAGGTCTAGGAACCTTTTATCTTCCCTTGGGTGGTGAAGGGGGACACAACACACAAAAAAAAAATTTGTGGAAAAATACTGCAGAAGCATTTCTGTGGAAGTTTCAGTAATTTTATGAAATTTTATTCCTGGAAAATCAACTTCAAAATAATTATCCTCAAATATCTCTGGCTTATTCATATATGCCAATGTTTATTTGTGATTCTCAACCATTTATAAAAGTAAATTTATTGTTTTTAATCAAGTATAACTTAGACATGTGCATCATTTGTAAATTCTCAATTTAACAAAATATTGAAAGGATTTATTTTATCTATTTGACGATAACACAAATATTATACTGAGACAGATTACTAAAGTATCATTTTCAGCAAAGCTACTTAAAAATGAAGGTGAAGAGAGAAGAAACTGAAATACAATGGTTCTTTTAAATAGACTAGACAACTATTCACTATTCATATTCATTTTCTATCCTTCAGTCTAGAAAAAGCAAGGCCCTTTTTAACTTTCAATTAGTCATACACTGTCCTGTTTAATTTTTTCTCTAACCATTTTACTCTTTTGGAGGTGAACTTAAATTAAATCAAAGACACATAATACACAGACAGTAATTTGGAAATGGATTTTTGCCTACCCAAACCAGACATTATGCCTTGCCAAGGGAGAAACTTGTATAAATAAGACTATTCACAAGATAGAAGTGATCAGCACATACCCATTTACCTCCGGGGTAGTCTCCAAAACTTCAAAGTGCCCTTAAGCACAGCATCAACGCTTTTGTCTAAAAGATCTTAGAGACTCTGTAAGAGGCCTTAGTATCATAAACGTTTATGACTTTCCAGGAAACCAATAGGTTTCTTAAACTCACAAGAAACTGCCTAAACATTTCTTATTAACTATGAAAATCATTCTCCTTCTTTGAAAGTTATCATACTTGTATAAATTTAAGAAAAAAAATCTGGGCCACACTGGAATAACATAAAAATGTTTTATACTTGCTTTACTTTAGTTCAGGTTAAGAAAAACTATTTTAAAAATAAAACTCTCCAGATTGTGCAGTTTCAATTTTGCACTGCTCATTTTCTATGACAATCTGACCAAGAATTCCCCACCACCACCGTGAGCGGGAAGGGGGAAATGATACCCTGAAACCTCATTCTCAGAAAAATAAATATCTTTGGGAACATGTCTAGTTTTTCTGAAAATATTAATGAAAAGGTAACAATATCATATACTGAAAGGCTGTTTTAGAAATGAGCAAGTCAAACTTGTCAAAAGGCCAGAAAGGACTTTCTGGAAGGAATGATAAGCATCTTGGAATCTCACTACTCTCACACACTGTGCTCCAATCTGCAGCCTTTTCCCTCTGAGCCAATGCACTTGATGGGTGTGATAACAGATGGATCATTGTATCTGCCAACTTCCTGTGATGTACTGTATGGGGACTGATAATTTAGTGACTACAGAAGTCCTAAAACAGACAATGCAAGCAATACTGGCATTCAATAAGTAGCTGCATGCAGTCCTTTGACAGTCTGTAGGTGTTGAATATATGTGGATTATTGTACAATATAAGCTCTCTGCAAGTATCTAAGCCACTTAAAAAAAAACAACTTTAAAATAGGCAGGCTAAGAACTAGAAAAATAAACAGGAAAGAACAAGTATATCTTATATTCAAAGTGGTATTTTTCACTTAAATACACATGAAAAAGATATATTGCTCAAAGGTCTCATTGGAGTTTCACAGAGAGGTTAACTAGGAAAGCACATGTGTGTAAGAAAAAGTATCCATTGTGGCCTTGGTTTTCAGGTTTCACAATCTGAGCAACATTGACATTTAGGGTCAAATAATTCTTTATTGTAGGGGGTTGTCTCGTGCATCATAAGGTATTCGGCAGCATCCCTGAACTCTACCTATTAGATGCCAATAGCAAGCACCCTACGTGTAAGTTTTAACAACCAAAAAAGTCTCCAGACATTGCCAAATGTCCCCTGTGGGGGGGCGAAATCACCCTGGTTGAGACCCACTGATAAGGGAGTCTAAAGTTCCATTGTTTCTTAATGTTTCTTTTTTTTGGGGGGGGATTATAAGAAAAGGGGAATGTTTATTTATGGAAACTATACACAAAATAACAAAATATAATCTGTACTACACGTACCAGCTAAGCACATATTACCAAAAAGAGGAAAGGCTATCTAAAGATCTGGTGGGTGAACTGTTCACCAGGTTACACCAGGAATTAGAAAGGCGACTCCATTAACTACCATGTATGCTTACCTTCTTGAATGCTTACATTCTTGTATGCTTACCTCTCTTTGCAAAACAGAAAAAAATTCACAGGTCTGACACAACACTGTGTACAATTGATACTGATGATACTTTCTTCACAAATCCTCATCAAATAAACTCTGCATTATGCTGGGTACCAATTTACAGAACTGTCAGATTTAACAGATGGTTAGAAATGAAACTTCTCTAGGTTTTAGGTTCTGGTTAAAAAAAAATCTTCACATTTATGCATATACATATATGTGTATGTGCATGTATACATTCAAAATCCCAATGCAATCACATTTTGGAAATATCAGCACCAAATTAAACATTGCCATATTATTTAACTGGCATAACTCAGGATCCTGCCAAATTTATTCAAGTTATTGGGGAGAGGATTAGTTTGTCATTTTTGCAGTAACTCCACTGTAATGCTATTCTCTAAGTCTAGAGCAGCACAAAATCTCTTTAAAAATATTGTTTTAGGATACTATATAATATTAGCAGTTGCAATAAATGTCCTATAATCAAATTAAGTATGCTATTTGCACATGAAAATGTGGTTTCTCTCTCTCTCTCTCTCTTTTTTTTGGCAATTTCACTATTTAACAATCATAAACTACAAGGGGGGAAAGAGGGAAAAATAGACTAATTGGGGGACTGAACTCAACATCACTTGCTGCATAGTTGCAATTCATTTGTTGGGAAAAATTAAAACTAGGAGTTCTTGAAAACCATAAGTAAGTTTGATTTACTACTGATAATACAGGCGTAAAGAGAATAATGTCCCATAATTTGACAGAAGGAACATGAGTGAAGGGGCACCATTCCCCCAATCAGCAGAGGCCATTAGAACTACTTAACAGAAACCAGAACCAATTTCTGGCAGGCCCCACAGTTTGTTTTCTCCTTCTTCCTACATCTCTGGCTCTTTTTTACCACATGGGCAGCCTTTATTTTCAAATTTCCAAGCTGTACCCACAAAACATAGCACTTTACCCTGCAACACTTCCCCTGTCAGTCAACATTGCCTAAAAGTCCACTATTGAGCTTTCTTCTCCTGCCTGTAGGACTCCTAAGATAAAGGCTCAATCTACAGAAGAGTAGAAATAGGAACTCCCAACAAGCTGGGAACTACCTATGCCTGAAGAAGAGCTAGAGCCACTATCACCGTAGACCAGGATGTACTACAACTCCTGGCTCTGCTCAAAACTAACATTAACAGGCTCTGGGGCCATGATAACTAATGAGGCATCTGGAGAAGTAGACAGGCCCTTGAGGCCACAGTTCATTCAGTTTGACAAACTATATTTTCCAAAGATAGCTGCCACAACATATCCCATCTTACCTGCCTTTTCTTACAATATAACACTGTCACTCTTCCTATCAAGTGGTAGAGTCTATGTCACCTCCTCTGAATCTGAGTGGCTTTTTGTTACTGTCTCAACAAATAAAACATGGCCAAAGTGACACTATGTTAGTCTCCAAGCCCAGAACTTAAGAAACTGACAGTCCCCACATCCTGACTCTTGGGAGGCTCATTTTTGGCATCCAACCACCATGCTGTGAGGAAGCCTAGTCTACATGGAAAGGCCACCTGTGGTTATTCTGGCCAAATGTCTCAGCTGACATCCCAGCCAGCAACCAGCATCAACCACCAGCTGTGTGAGTAAAGACACCTCCAAAGGAGATCAGGCCCCAGGCATGGAGTCACTCTAGTCTTGGAGTCTTTCCAGTGGAGCCCTCAGATACCCTGGAGCGCTAACTATTGGTCCCTGCTGTGTCTTGCCTGAAGTTCTGACCCACAGAGTTCTAATAAGATAACTGTTTTTGCATCGAGTTTTGATATTACCTAATATACATCCAGTATAACCACTGTCCTAGACAGAGTAGATTTGGTAACTCATTCACAAAAACAAAATGACTGTAGTACTTCACACTAGTTTTGCAGTAACATAATCTGGATGATCATCATTGAGTGACAAATCATTAAGGCGTAGTATGTTGACAGTGGAACAATTAAATTTTAAAGTCACATGATTTGAGAAATATGATATAATAGGATAGTAGGATGGTCTCAGCTCTGATACAAACTGGCTATGTGGCTTTTAATTCATACATTTATCCATTCAGCAAGTACTTATTGACTGCCCATGACATGTTAGGGGCTGAAAATTCAGCAGTGAACAAAACAGGTTTTTCACAAAACTTTCAATTAAGAGTCAGATAATAATTTCATTTATATAAAATGATTTCAACCCACGTTAAATGCTCTGAAGACAAAAAAACATAATAGAAGGTCAATGGAGGTAGGATTTGTATGCTCCTTTACATAAGATGATATAGAAGTTTTAAAACAAGAACCCAAATTCTTTGATACTCTTCTCATTGAGAAGTAGGGCCTGTATCCCTTTGACTTGAAAATAGGATGAGTTATGATAGTTTCAACCTAGGAGTAGGATAAAAGTGACACCACGTAATCTCCAACACTAGGTTAGAAAGACCATGCAGTTTCCATCTCATTTACTGGAACGCTCACTCTGCAAGTTCTTTTGTAATAAGTCTGGCTACTCCGAGAGCATTATGCTGAAAGGAAGCCCAGAGGCTTCTTGTAGGAACTCCATTCAACAATCCTAGCTCATCCCAGCCCTCACATGAGTCAGACAGGTGAGTGAAGAAGCCTCCAGATTTTAGCACCCAGCCATTCAACTGTCCTAGCTTTTCAGCCAAAGGCTCAGGCACAGTGCAGAGAAAAACCGTATCTACTATGTCCTTTCCAAATTCTTGACTTAAAGAACCTGTGAACATAATAAAATGGTTGTCATTTTATAACACCCAAGTGCGGGGTGGTTTGTTGCACAGCCATGGATAACTGGAGCATGTGGTAAGGAAAAGATCACTATAAGGAAGTAGCATTTGTTCTGAGACCTAATGCTATAAAAGAGCCAGGCTCATGAGGATGTGAAGGAAAAGGTACCCAAAAAAGGGTAAGATCAAGTACAAGTCCCTAAAGCAGGAAGGAACATGATGGTATGAGACAAGTCAATTACATGCACAAAGGCTAGATAAAGGAGAGTTTTGTAAGCCTCGATGAGTTATTTAGAAATTATGTTCAGTATAGGAAGAAGCCACTGTAATCCTTTAAGTAGGGCAGTTTTTCAAAGATCCCTCCGACTGCTTTGTGTTTCTTGATGTTGAATGGAGAAACTGAAATAAATGCTATGGTTCCTTTAGATCTACCATGCAAATAATGTGTTTTTCAAATTGGGGCTCTAGAAAATCCCTATGCTCTATATAACATATTTATCTTGTATTTCCACAAAATTAGGTAATCTTAAAATTAATGCTTATTTGTGTTCATCAGAATGACCTCCTCATAACTGAATACACAATTTTAAAGCCTGTGTTTACATGTGTGGTTCCCACTCAAAGGCTAATGAGAAAGGAACACAATCTCTCTCTCTCTCTCTCTCTCTCTCACACATATGTGTGTGTGTGTGTGTGTGTGTGTGTGAATGCTGCATTCACACCAAATGAGGGCCAAACAAAACTACAATAAGCTGTGCTAAAGAAAGTTTTACAGCAGTTCAAATAGGAGGACATGGTGGAAGAATTGAGTCATCACACCATCCACAGAACAGGCAAGTCAAAATTAAATAGATCTGTTTCTAAGCAGACAGTACCAAATTCTTGCTATGAGCAGAAACCTACATTCAAGTAAACATTAGGTGACATACTATATTATTAATCTGTATTTTAATCAGTTATATAGTTTAGATTATATTTAACCTATAAAACTACCTCAGTTTTATAATTATATAGTAGCTATAAGCATAATGGTGTCCAAGTCTATAAAATCAAAATATAACAAAATGTTTTAACTAACAGTGAATATAAATTGGTGACATTGACATCATATAATACATGTTACATGCACTTTCATGAACATTTGATTTTCCTGAATAAACTTGAGATCCCAGTTGACCCAAGCCAATTATATTAAGTTAATATAAACAGAGACAACTGAGATGAATCATCAGTAAAAATTTAAAAAACAGAAGTAAGTTATTTTGAAATAATTCTGTTTTGAGGAACAGTCTCTTCTTCCAATGTTGTCTTTACTTGGATAAACCCTTTTCATTCTTCAAACTCTAATTCAAGCACCATTTCCCTGTCTGAACATCTCAGGCCACTGCAGCCCAAACTCCTTCGAGCATTCCTACACATGCTGCTTGGCACTGTTAGCTATTTTGTGCATATGTCTTGTCGCTAAGATAGATGATGATATGATAATGGAAGTGGTGGTGGTGGTATGCTAAAGATGAGGACAATAATGGCAACAGCTATCAATTATAAAGTGATAATTTATGTTCCAATGACAAAATTCACTCTCCATAGTACTCTTAAGAGGTAGATAAATATAATCTCTACTCTACAGATAAGGAAACTGAGGTAACAGAAATTACACAATGTTCTCAAGTCCACAAAGGTAACAAATGAATGAGCTAGAACTGTCATGTTCTGGTGGTCTGTTTTTTAACAGTAGTATTAATCAAAGGGTAGGCCTTTGAAAACTAAAGGGATTTCAGAATTACAGGGGAATGTGAAAGCTAGGTAAAAATTCTTATGAATCCCAAATTACATTAAAACCCCAGAGAGATGGGCTTGAGAATCTATTAACAAGCTTCCCAAGTATATTTTTGCATTCACTGAAGATGAAACAGGCCGTACGTACCCAGTGCTATTTTGTTCCATCTAGATTATGGCATTTCTGAGAATATGGACAATTTACATAGGACTTCCTTGTCTAAATAATATAGTCGTGTACTTCCAAAATAGTAAGAGCTCAATGCATGGTGGTTATCATACCTTTATACTGACATAAATAAAAATAAACCATTATTTAAATTCTATGTTTGTTAAAATCTCGAAGTCTAATTATACCACAAAATAAATTTTATAAAACATAGTCCCATTCTTTAGTATGCCTAGATTTACCTACCTTATAAAAACACTAATTTCTATAGTTTTCAAGGACTTTTTAAGTATAAGGATTTCTTGTTGTTAGGTACAGAGACTGGAGTACAGGATAGACAGAGAAGAATGGTAATAACATTGAAAGCTGTAAAGAAAGTGAAAGAACCAAAGACATCTTGGGTGGTCCCTGGAATTCTCTCTCAAAGTTCTTTTCTGCAAGAGAAGCAGAGGCCAAGCTGGAATGCTCACAAAGCCATAGAGTCTTTTTACTGGTTCCATCTAGCTCTAGAGTTTTATGATTCAGTGAGGTGGGTGGTGAGTTAAGCTGCTGTCTTCCCACAGACATTTGTTTGTGGCTATCAGGACAAATCTGGGGAAGCTCAATTAACACATGTCTGACCTTAGTCAAGTCATAATTCCTCAAAAAATATCTGCAATATCATGACCTACCAGAAAATTCCAAGCAAAGTTTAGCTGCTGGCAATAAAAGGTGTGAATGCTTTATTCTATAGCATTTTTTTTTGTTTTCTTTTATTTTGTTTAACCAACGATTCTAAGCCACTGGAGTTCAAGGTATTTTAAGATAACTAAACTAAAATCTCTAAGTTAGGATGTTGTCTTTGGTATCTAAAAAGAAAGGAAATGTTTTCAAATCAAATCACCCTTAAATGCCTATCTGATTAGTAACTGATGAAATTTAGGGTGATTAACACATTATTTGGTTAATGAAGTTCCCACAAAATCTAACACAGTTGAGTCAAATTTCTTGATGCTCTGAATCCACAATGATTGCCACCTTTGTTGCAACAAAAGAGACTGGATTATAAATGAGACACTGAGCTTTTGTCAGAAAAACATAAATGCAATGATATGCCAGGCCCTCACAGTGCTAACCAAAGGCCCCTTGTACCAAGAACCATCACTGAGCATGTTTCTCGAATTTTAACTATACCAACATTTCAAAGTTTGAAAAAAGTAAACTTTATATAGTATCCTGTATCTTACTAATTGCATAAAGTATTAGATAAATCAAGGTGATTCAATGATGACTGATGAAAACTTGGTAGGTCTGCCAGTTAAACTCAGCAGGAAACAATGCATCATAATGCAGATTCATCTTTTTTCAAAGAAGGATATCACAATCTCTTAAAAAAAAATGTTGCTTTGCAGAGGTCAGTATTATAATCCCACCAAGGGGCCCTAGTTCATAAATGAAATATTGTGTCACCTAATATCAAAGGTAAAATGTTTTGTTATACTTACTTTTTTTAAGATAAATGACTCTCCCACAGTTACCACAAAATGTTAATTTCAAAAATATTCCCCCAATCTGATTTTAAACTACTTGAGAGTAAAGAACATGTCTTTTACCCTTTATTTCATACAGTACCTAGCAAAAGGTAATATGCTTACTGAGTATGCATTAACTATTGGCTAGATAAATAGATGGACGTGAACTACTCCAGTTTCCAAAGGCAGACAGGACCTTTAAAACAACTTTAAGTATATACTTTCTTTTTATAACTCACCTAGGGACAAAATTATCATGAAAAGGAAAATTTGCATTAAGTGAGCAAAAACAAGCGCCCTACCCCTTCCCAGCATGCTCTATTCTCATTACCCTGCTTTATTTTCCTCCGGAGCATTTACCACCATCTGACATACTAAATATTTGTGTGTGTTTACTGTCTGTCTCCTCACCTCACCTCCATTAAAATGTAAGCTTGGTGAAGGCAAAGATTTGCTCACTTGTTTCAAGGTTGTATCCCCAGTGCCCAGAACATTCCCTGGGGCACATTAAACATTCACAATGAGTATCTGTTGAATCCATCTTCAGGGTTCATTACCAGTGTTCCTGTTTCTTCAGGCAGTGTTCTTAGAGCTCTAGTTGGTAGAGTGACAAATGAGTTACTTTTACAGAGAAAATACATACACACACACACACACACACACACACAGATGCATGTAAACAAAAATTATTTCATCCCTCATGAAGTGCTGCTGTCTCAGAGGTGTAACACAGCAGCTACACCTGGAAGAGCATGTTTGAGACAGCAAACCATCCCATCCAAGTCTAGACACAGAAAGGACCCAGAATGAAAGACAATTACCAAAACTGGTCTAAAAGCAAAACTTTCAATAAAAACTTGTTATCACTAAAGTAAAATCTCTCCAGAGCAGAAAGGAAAAACCACTTCAGCATTGACTTAGAAGCCATCACATTACTAACACTATGTCCTGCAATAACTGAAGGTATTTCAGGGAATTTTTCAGGAAGAGTTGTTCCTATTCTGCAGGGAAAAGTGGCTGAAATGCTACTTACACTCACTGCATCTTAATCTAATTACTTTTTAAATGTTTGTTTGCATTGTCAGACTATAAGTTCCTTGTCTACAGGGGCAGCTATGTCTGTTGTCCTGTTTGTTTCCCTCAACTGCTAATTATTTCATCATTTACTATGTGTTATTTTTTTCCAAATCTGTCCCCTGCCCATCAGAACATAATCATGAGAGCAGAGACACAACAGGGCTGAGCGCAACAAATAAATATGTGAACTGAATTCAACACAGACATCAAGATGGCAACAAAATTAATCTTCAATCTACAACCTTATTTCAAGACAATTCATTCAGTTTCATATTAAATAACCATACTAGGAACCTATTATGAAGGCAATTAAATAAGCTTCAATTAATCTGTTAGCATTCTGTATTCAAACCAATATTAAAGCTATGCATAACCAGTTATTATAATCATATAAATGAAGGGCTATAAACATTAGGTGGCAGCAGCAGTACACTGTATTATAATTCTGAAACTGATTTTTTTTCATTTATAAAAATCTGACCTAGAAATAGGCTTACACAAATAGCCTCACATAAAAAATATACAAAAGGAACTGAAAATACCATAACAAAAAATGCAAATAAAATTATCCCTCTGTATTCAGATTTTCCAAATTATTATTTCTATAAATAAAATAATTGAGCAATATCAAAAAGTATTGGCAATTTCCTATAAATTTATTCAATTTTTGCTTTATCCTTACTCTCTCACATTCTACATCCAAGCTGCCAGCTTTAACTTCAAAACGATAACTAGAACGAGACAACTTCTCACCATCCTCACCACACACGCCCTGATGGAAGCCACCTGGGTAGGTAATCTGGATCATCACAACAGCTCCTGCCTGCTCTCTCTGCATCTGAGCCGGCCTCTCCCACCCTATCCCTAACCCAGTCTATTCTCCCTTCCCGTGGTAGCTAGAGGGATCCTTTAAAATCATTACATAGCTTACCTCATCCCTCTGCTCAGAACCTTTCCATGGTTTTCCAAATCAGAGAAAGGTTCTACTGTGGTCTTCAGCAACCTTTATGAACACCCTACCCCACTGCTTCACTTCCACTACTCTCCCGCCTTTGCTCACTCAGGTCCAGCCATACTATACTAGTCCTTCATCAGATTAACCAGCTCCACCTAATCACCTCTGCATTTGCTGTTCTCTCTTCCTCACCTTAAATGCCACTCAATCAGTTAGACTTTCTCTCACCGTCACCCTATATAAAACAACCACCATCCTCCTTCACTGCTTCATTTTTCTCCACATCAGTCATCAGCATCTGACATACTTCATTATTTCATGCATTTACTTCTTTATTATCTTCTCTACTAGAGCTTAAAATCCACAACAAAGATTTCACTCTGTTTTCTTCATTGCTTTATTCCCAGATCCTTAAACAGTGAGTGGCAAATAGCAACACTCAAGTATTTGTGAGCAAATGATTCCTCTTATCAAATAAGTGCATAGCATCAGTCCTATAGCTGTTCCTTGCTCAAGACAAAAGACTACATTAAAATTCAAGACTATTTATTATTGATTTACTACTTTTTAAGTTCAAGTAGGCACAATTCATATATGTGTGTATAAAAATAAAGTGACACTTTTATAACACACTGTAAAGTAAAATGTGTTAAAGTGACCATCATATGTTAGAATTACATTTTTTAAAATAAAAACTAATCTTATTATTCAATGTCTTTGGTATTAGAATTGCAAGCAACCAAGCTCTTCCTTATATTTAAATCAAACAGGTGAATTCAAAATTGCCTGTTGCATTTTATCTTATCTACTGACAAGCTTCGTAAGTTCAGACTCCGCTGGCTTCAGAAAGAGAAAGAATTACAGGTTTGCTCTCAGCCAAATGACTCTATAATCGGTGTTGATTGCTTAATTCTGAACTACATCAGTAGCTAACCACTGATTATGAAATGCCCAGATTTAGTCTATTTTCTTTACTGTTTACATACTGTAGAATAAACATTTGGGCAAGAGAGAGAGAGAGAGAGAGATACTGAAGGACTTCAAAAATACAGTATACCTCTAAAATTCTCCCATGTCCTTTGTCAGGATGATTAGTATTATAGTTAGCCTCCTAAAAAGTGACTGATAAAGTATTTAAACTAAACACATTGTGAGAAACCCATCACTGCCATTTTTTTTTAAAGCTGGTCTTGAACTTAAGCAATCCCTCTGCCTCAGCCTCCCAAGTAGCTAAAACTACAGGTGTGCTGCCTGGCTCACTGTCACTTCTTAATTGCATTATGTGGTGAGGGCATTTTTTTTCATAGTATACTTACAACACATGCTCCAAAGAAAAATTTACAAAATTGCTTGGAAAAGATTCTTGGTTTTACTTTGCTTTGTTATTTTATTGGGGGGGGGGTGCCCTCATGAAGAGAAATTTCAGAGTTTAACATACACTGAATGTTTTTCTTCTTCCCTTGGTGTCAAACTAAACGAGGCCACATGCTACTCTGTCACATCAGTGCACATAGAAAGAAAATTATCATGCCATATTTTATGCACACAACAAATGAAATATAATACAAAAGTATTTCTTGTAAAATATTTCTGATTAAAAATAAATAATGATTGATTACCAGAGCCAGAAATTTAGGCATACCCTTGCCTCTTGAAGGTCTACTTAGGAAGTTACCAATTATAAATGGGTGTGTTTCAAAATTTCATTTCAAGTTACAAGTTTGGAATCCAAAAATTTGTTCTCCCACAGGAACAACATCACATACAATAGTTAGGTTCCTGGCTAACCTAACACAGCAGCTGACATCACGTTAATTTACACTTCCTCTCAGAGGTGACTTGCCTCCATTATTCTCTGGGACTCCATTCTTCTGAAATGTTTCAATCAAATTGTGCACTAATTGACTTGTGGCCGAAGCTAGATAAATAACCATCATGCTTGCTGTATGTCACTAGGAAAACAAGCAAACAAACTGCAGAGCAAGGCAAGAAAGTTAGAACAACTGAGAATATTCATGTCTCTAGAGAAGACTGGACTCTACTAAGGTGTTCATATTCATAGATGGTATATTAAAATTACAAATCCTAAACCATGTAAAATGAGTACACAAGAACTCATTTCCAAGCAAGAAGAAAATCAGAGCAATTTGTACCTTTATAAAAACAGGTTATGGATGGGCTAAAAGAGACCACACACATACACCTCCTTCAAATCCCCAATTATTTAGCCACTGCTACAGAACTTAATAGAAGCCAGGTGGTTACACAGAGTCACAGAACAGGCACAAATGCAGCTTATCTTTGCTTGGCTTTTCCTTTGCCCCTGGGTTCCACATGAGGCACATGAGGAAAGGTCCTGACTAAGCAGAGAAATTCTTGCTATTTCAGTGCCTCAAAGGTTTAATTCACCACTCAAAAGTACTCATACCACTAATTCATGTGACTCCATTTAAAAGGATGTCTGACAACAAACTCTCCAGATTCCTAATCCAAACTCAGTCATCACCAAGGAAGTCCACATCCTCATTTAGGAAAAAAAAAGTCAAGTTGGTACCAAATTACTCCTGAAATTTCCCCTATATCCTGTCTTCCAAAGAGCCCAGCTCGCAACAGACCAACCCTGACAGTGATTTCAGATCCCATTTCTGAAATGCTGGGTGATTCCAAACCAAGACTGGTCTGAGGATCTTTGTCCCGAATCTATTTCCTCTCAAGAAGACTCCACCAAAGAGAAAGGCTACTCCCAAAACAAGGAATTTTTGCTCAAATCATCCACAATATAAATTCTCCATGTTAATGGTCAATCAATTTGGTTAATACAACTAATACTTCATCTAGTATAACTTTCACTATGAATTCATACTACGTTCTCAAAAGTTCCAACTACTTTGTGCAGAGACTTTTAATGGTTAACTGATACAATATATAAAGGTGCTAAAAAGAGTGTCTCTGGCAGAGAGTAAATGCTCCATAAAAGTTTGTGGGTTTTGTTTTCCCTGAAATAAGTAGTCTGTGTACTAAATGTAATATGCAATAAGCAACCTCTGGCTGTTGTACATTAAGATATCTAAGAGATTTAATTATTTGCTATCTAATAATCAACATCTATGCTAGACTGCTTCAAGTTGCACTTCACGGCATCCCTGTAGTGTTTCTGCCCCCTGGTTGCTCCACTTAATTCATCCCACACCATTGAGTAAGGTAATTACATGTATCTGAGCATCTAACAAAACAGCGTTTCAGTTTTCACATAACTGTTGTTAGTACACTAACTTCATATTATTATCCTATTTTTTTCCTATGCCCATTTAAATAAAACTGGCTTAGCAACATCATCTCCTTCAGATCAACAAATTAATATCTGCCTGATACCAAACAGGGTAGACAAACTTTTAGAGGACAAACTGCTCTTTGAAGGGAATGGAGAGTTTAGTTCTTGTATATCTATCTACTATTTGACAAGGTAATGCTAATGTCAATCAAACCAATGATAGCTCTAAATGGCAGATGGAAATCTTTAACAAGGAATTCTGATACTTAACCTCCATTCACAACGCTATATATCCTTAAGAAAAGGACTCCATGGTGTGCATACAAAGATTTACCCATCACAGGCTGAAAAACAACCAGGAACAGATTTTCTGGAACTGAGTCCAAGACAGGTGGATGCTTGGTCTAGCTCATCTTTAAAGGTCCCTTCCAGTACTGAGATTCTGTGCTCTCTACTACTGCTACATGGTTGTCAAAGTCAATGGCATATAATTCGTTCCTGAGTAGCTGCTTCGAGTACTTTTTTAGCCTAAGGCTAATAAGGTTTAAAAAGAAAAAAAATCCCCATATAAAATAACATGCTTTAACAGCATGTTCCAGGTTTTCTGCAATAGCTAAATATATCAAACAAATAAGAAAAATCTAATTGTTTTCTATTTGTGACAAAGTTTTAAAATCTAGCTAGCGAGAACATTCTAAATATTGATAAAATGTTCTAAATAGCCTTAACTCAGGAAGAGAGGCAACAGTCTAAGTATAGACAAAAAAGTAGCAAATATATTACAACAAAAACAATTATCTCCTAAATATTTATGGTAGGTCTACTATGTACAAAAGGTATTATTGGAGATATAAGAATAATAAATACATCCCTGGGCCCATTGCCTCTGAGAAGACAACACATATGTTCATTTAACCAAAATTCAAAAAATATTTACTATGCCAACTCTGTACTTATAGGAGTGGCTAATCCAGTGTACTATATTGTGAGATTGTGACAAAAGCTAAGCAAAGATGGTCGACCTAAAACTTATCAAAAATAGCTTCTTTGCTTTTCCTATTACAAATGACAAGGATATCCATGTTCTGAAACCCTAATATCACTTAATCATTTCACTTACTTAAAAAATAGCACCTGACTTCACTATGCTTGTCTAATTTGCCAACAATTTCTAATTGTTGGGGGGGGGTCTAATTTCTTAGACACCCTAATATTAGGTGTAAGAATCTCATGTTCTTCATAGTATGGCTGTATTGCTGAGATTGAAACTTAAGAGAAATAATTAGATAGTTCTATATAACAAACTCTCCACATCATCAATTTTTATCAGTGGCAATGAAAAGTAAAACAAAATTTCACTGTTATCCTTGCCAAATACAACCAACGTAAAAGGTATGGTGAAATATTTCCAATACCTATAAACATGCCTCTAGGCAACAACGTAGTCTTTGGCTTATAAGCAACCTGAAGAAGGCAACCTTGCAATATCAACTCTGCTACAGAAATCCTGACAGCATGATATGTAAACACTAAAGATTTTTTTCTAGGCTTTAAAAGAATCCATCCTTAACATACCAAACTGTAATTTTGTTACCTAAAAAGAGGAGTGGTGGGGTACTTCTACTTTTTACAATATTCATTCTTGTACTGTTGAAATATTTTTTATACTGTGATAATGTGTGAATTTTGTAGTCCAAAAATGCTAATTCCTTAATCTGAGAAACTACCTTATTAATAATATTAGTATTGGATAACATGAAATTATTAAACATATTAAAATATGGATTTTTATTCAACCAGCTAGGAATGATTTGATGTTAAAGTCATTAATTTCCATTTATTCATGTACATATACATACACATATACACATGTATTTATTTATTCATATAAAAGTTCAAAAGAAGATTAATGGAATTCAAGCATTTCCTGAATTTCTCACTTAGTGTACCAATACCACCCAACCCTCTCCCCTACAATTATATTTTGTTTTTAAACAAAAAGTACTAAATACATTTTTTAGAACTATGCAAAACCATATATTAAAATTGTTTACATAACTATGGATAGTGAACTTTATAAATGTATATTGTATTTCTCTCTTACAAAATGAGGAGAGCTACTGCAGACGGCTTAAAAAAGAAAAAGATGCAATAAAGTTTGAAAAACTTTTCTGTTACTGACAAAGTAGTGGTTTATATAGTAACCACCTAAAGATAAAAATCACAGAAGTAATGTATCAAGGTGACAATCTATACTAAAAACTTTTTTAAGTCTGAGAAAAAATGTAGTTTATTTTTAATTTTGTTATTTTGGGAAAGAGGAAAGTAAAAAAGGAAGGGGAAATTAATTGCAATTTAGGTAACTTTCCTACAGAAAGTAGGCCTTGCTTTGAGAAGATGGGGTATTGGATACACTGTTCATCTAACCAGTCAACATCCACACTTTCAAATCTTTGACTTATCTTCAATTTCTCATCTAGATTTATTCCTCAGTATTGCCTTTGATCGATTCTTCTCACCACTTCCCAAGTTACCTTGCTAAAACACAACTCTGATTGTGTTTTTAAATTTGCACTGCCTAAAACAGTCTAAAGACCTTAGAAGTGTACTTTTTTGTGCTTCCTATTTGTTCAGTTTTCTCTTGTTTCAGCTTCCTTTTATTTGTTTCTACTCAGTAACAACCCACCGTATAAGATACTTTGAACATACCCTGTATGCAGACCCTTGCTCATGCAATGGGTGTACCATGTGTCTATAATAGGTTATCCTGCTCCTTCTCTGCTTATTACTATACTATGTTTTCCACAAAACTTTCCTCATATCCCACCCCCCAAGTTAATGAATTTCCCTCTTCCCTGACTCAAAGCATTCTTGATTATGTTTTTGTTACAAAACTTCTCATCTTATAGTTAGCAATATAAAAGTGGTCCTGCTAGATTATAGATTTATCAGAAGCTGCCCAGAGCTCAGCAATTATCCCCTATTGTTAAATATACTCCCACAACAACCCTAGAAAAGAATTATGCATGTTATAATAAATATGTCTGATTGATTCACCTCATCTCTCATTTGTGAAGCATGCTTCCCACATTTTTGCTTTTAAAAATCTCATTTAACAAAGAGGCTGGCTATGAAGAAGAGCCCAGACTATGTCCAAGAAGTCAAATGGTTTATAACTAAACAAGCAAGCCACTTAAAGAACAGTATCTGGTATTTGTGATAGAAGTTTCTTACATGTCATCTAAATGCCAAATCCCCCCACGGTATTATACCAGGCCTTGAAGGGTGGGTTACATTTGGAATAAGGAAACAGGAAGATTAAGGAGAGATGAAGAATACAGATGACCCAACCAGAGGAAATAACATGAATAAAGACAGAAAATAAAGTTAGGCATTGAGAATGGTTTGACTAGAGATGAGTGAGGGGGATGTTCAGTTCCTTTCACATGTCTCTATAGTGACTAAAGCTTGCTGACGATCAAAAATATTTGATAAATGATAAAAATAACATTTAGAAGGGGGGGACTAGGGAAGGGAAGGAAGAGGGAGAGAAAGAAGAATGACATTTCTTTCACTTTGGCCATAATTACATTTGTTTACTTCATTAACTACAGTAGTGATATAAATGGATATAGTAGTGATATAAATGGATTCCCTTGAATTGGATCAAATACAAAACAAAACCCAAGTATATACATTTAATAAATGCACACAAGGAGAGATTTAGCTGTCAAAAGAATGGCTCTAACTGCAAGAATCTCTGCAAAGACCTAACTGGAATCGAAGCTGACGTTGAGATTGCTGCGATACCAGTATGGCCCTAAGCCAAATCTCTTTTCCGGCTGACCATGCAGGCTGTGTCACTGGACATTAACTTCACACAACATGCAACAAGCCACCAAGTGTCTAGTCCACTTGTGTCTGCCTAAGGCCAGAGCCTACCTTCCCTTATAGTAGTGCCAACTTATCAACATACTCAAATTTTATTACAATAAAGTCTTTGAAAGCAAATTCAAGAAGGCAAAAAAAGACGTTTGTACTCTTCTTGTTAACATCTAGATGCCATAATTTAGTAAACCAAATTTCTATAATGAATGAGGTGAGAAAGCTTTAGAGCCCCCGCTGGCATTCTAAACCTCCCACAACTAGGTCCGAGCATACATTCTGGTCTAGTTTCCTACTGCTCCTCTAATGCACCTCTATTCTCCAGCTACACTTCCCTGGCTGCTCCTATACAAGCTCCTCTAACATTTAGAATCATCTATTGTTTCTCTAAGCTCCCACAGAATTCAGGCATACCACTCTCACAACTGGCATTTCCTAACTTTTATTGTTATCTGCTTGTAGGACTCGAAGCCAGAAAACAGTGAAAACTTATTTTTATTGATGGACACTCTAGAATTATGGAAAGATATAAGCTTTGGAATTAGAGAAGTCCAGATTTGAAACCTAGATCTACTACTTCCTGGCTGTGTGACCTTAGATAGATCATTTCATTTTCTCAATCCAAGTTTCTTTTTTTGTAAATGCAATCTACAACATATCACTACCAGTTGTTCTGCAAATCAGAGCTATTGTATATAATGCACCTAACACTACGCTAGGCCCATAGAAGGGACTCAACACATGACTGCTATTATTATCATTGAACTTTGTACCCCCTTCCATCTTACATGCCACAAGTCTATCACATCACCTTATTGTTAAAAAAAATGAGAAGATTTCAGAGGACTAGAAGATCAAGGCGAAAAATGAGAAAACTAAAGTTACAGAGAATAAACTAGGCCCATAATTTAAATTTCATCTTAACCAGGCTTGCTAGCAACCAAAATCACTTCGGGGAAAAATATTTAGTTATAACATTCTGTTATTGAAAAGACGTGTGTATAAAAGGTCTTCTTGAAAAAGTCAATTTTCATATATAATTGGTTAACAGATCAAAGATGTGTTAAGTTACTATAGAAATGTCAGAACTGTTAAATGCTTTAAATGAAAACATTTCTTCATGTCCTACCTTTAATTTGCTTCCTCGATGAAAAAAAAATTATTGTAAAAGGTATCATGAAGAAACTCCATTAGCAAAGAGTTAGGACAGAGATTTAACAATAAACGTATATAATGGAACTCCTTTGTTACACTGATTTTGGAATAAAATACAGTGCAAACTATATTACATATGGCCTTTTAAAAATGTGGGTGTGATGGATTCTATGGAGTAGCTGAAACTTAGCAACAAGAAGTTACATTACAACAGACCTACCTGCAGGAATAAATCTACGGCAAGTTTTAGAAAATCAGAATTAACCATAATGGCAGAAAGTAAAATAATACCATCTGCGTATAGTGGCTATGGAAACCACGCAAACCAATTGTGTGCTTTACTGTTAATAATCCCAAGGGTTAAAGTCAATAAGTAAAAGAACAGAGAGAAAGAAGAAAAGGTAAAGTAGGTCCAATACAAGGGCATTCAAATATATTAACACTCAACTTCTATTCTCTATCCTTTGTCACCTTTATGCCTCTGTTTACCTTCCTCAGTTTGTCCAAGATTCCCAAATGCTAATTGCTGAATGCCATCCTACTTATTTGGACAACTCAAATATCATCTCTTCTTGCTCCCCTATATATTCAACTAGAAGTGTTGACTATCTGTTCATGATCTCCTAAGCATTTTCACTGACCTGTCTTGCAGTAGTTGCAGGCACCATCCTGTAAGAAATATATCTGTTTCATACAGGTTCTCTCTGCCCTACTGGATTATAAACCCCTTGTGGACAGAATCTCCTTATAAAGCCCCAAAAGGGCTCAGAAAACAGTAAACACTCAGTAAATGCCTGTTGAATGTGAGAGAAATAAAAGTAATTTTTGTTGTGTGAAATTATTTTTAGCTTAATTATGTTATAGCGTAATTATATCACTGCTTCCATGTCTAAACAAACTTGAACAGCACCAATAGTTCATATCCTGCTAGCAAGAATAAAAAGATATTGTTTTGGATTTTTTTGCTTTACTTGGAGACAGGCAATTAATACACTAACTGCAACACTAGAAAAAAAATTTCCTTGGGATCACAGTGTTTTATTACAAGAACAGAATTAAAACTTCAAAAACAAAACGATCCTTTCTAATTTAATGAAAAATTTCTTATTTTTTATCATTTTCTGTACATGAGTTATGTGCAACTTGTAAACAGTTCTCGTGGCTCCCAAGGCGAAGAGACATGAGTTACATATGCCTCATGAGGTCCCAGGCTCAAAACTAGCATGGGTTAAATACAACTTACATGGCAGCTAATGTGTTAAAGTGTCAAATTTTGTCTCCAAGTATCTTCAACTTCAAGCATATGCTTACCACTCAAAGAAAGCAAGCCATAATTTGGTACATTTTATATGATCCTGGCGGGGGAGTGTTCCTACTCACTTGCCCTCTGCTTCCCACCCCACCCCCACATTTAGAAGGCTAGAAGGAGTATGAGGGTTAAGAATTTGGAGTAACAGGATCCACCCTCTTCAAAAATCCAATGGTGTGGGAAAAGGAAGGGTAGGGGAGAAGGACTGTTTAACATTGGAAAACAAATTTAGAAGAAATAATAAATGAAATGTGTGAGCATTGTAGTGGTTAATAAGAAAATGCCCTTATTTTTTAAAGATGCATACTGAAGTATGAAATGTTATAATTTTTTGGACTTGCTTTAAAATTTTCAAGAAAAAATGAAGCAAACATGGCAAAATGTTAACTATTAAATATAGGTGAAATGCAGGATATATAATGTTCTATCTGCTTTTCATATATTTCACATTTTTCGTAATAGAAGTTAAAAAGAATGAAAAATTTTTTCAATCTGTGAGACTTGGATTCCATTCCCAGGTGGACATGTATTGTATGGGCACAGATAAATTACTAAACCTCTCTGAGCCCTGCTCTTCAATGCTCTTCTGAGCCCTGTTTAACAATGATAGTAACACAAGGCTCAAAGAGTTATTCGAGAATTAAATTAGTGTGTAACATGATTAGGACAGTCACATCACACAGTAATTATACAATAAACACGAACTATTATTTTTATCAATGTTCATGCTGCAAGGTACAATAACCTGGTTAAAGATTCTTACTTTCTCACTATAGGTTCACTGTATACAGAACTTCCTTTTCTTCCCGTGTTAACGGGAAGAAATGATCGCTCACCTTTCTCCAGTCCACTATTTGCCAAGAAGACTATGGTGGCTGCTAAAAGCCACAACGTGGAACAAAAGAAGAAGGAAGCCAGAGTGCCACCTCCATCAGCAAGAGAAGGCCCAGAGTGCAGTCTAATAGCAACCACAAATCCCCACCACCACCACTAACTGCAGAGTCTTAAGAGAACAGGAAGCAATCAATTTCTATAATAGCAATAATCAGATATATGCCATTAACAACAAAAACCAGTTGTTACCACATATGACAAAGAATTAAAGTCAAGAGTTGTATACCCTTAAAGGCCAAAACCGAGTTAAATTCACTCTCCTAAAAGAAATAATGGCCAGTATTCCAATGACACCTCCACAAAGGAAGCAAATGATTCTTTTCCTCTTGAAAGAAACACACTAGATACAAATATATGCACAACTGCTTCCATTTTTAACCCATTCTCCTTACTGCAGGAAATTTTGTAAGCAAACACAAAATCCTTCTAACTTCGAAATACAAAGAGTATGTTTGGCTTAACTTTTCCTTTTGTGTTTAGAATATATTTTCCCATGAGCTCACTAAAGCCTTACTGACACCATGGCCTCGTGGGTTCTTTTCATTCCCAAAGCGAAAACATTTAGATAAAAATAAGAAACAAATAACTCCTTCATTAAAAATAGAAAATAGAAAAGGCCCTAATGCATATACACATATCAATGTCAGTGAAAGGAAAACTACTGAATAGTAAGTATAACAATAAAAATCACAGCTGCCTGGAATATTGCAATTATAGGAATAGCATAAATAGTGATGATAACGTTAAAAACAGCTTATACTTCTTGAATTTCCTATGAGCTAAGTGCTAAGATAAGTGATTTCCATGTGTTAACCGCAACGGTCCCCAACCTTTTTGGCACCAAAAATGATTTCGTGGGAGATAACTTTTCCATGGACCGAGGGGAGATGGGGGGATATGGTTTGGGGATGATTCAAGCGCATTACATTTACTGTGCAGTCAAACCTCTTTGCTAATGATAACCTGTATTTGCAGCCGCTCCCCTGCTCTAGCATCACCACCTCAGCTCCACCTCAGATCATCAAGCACTAGATTCTTGTAAGGAGGACACAAGCTGGATCCCTCACATGTGCGGTTTACAGTAGGGTTTGTGCTCCTGTGAGAAATTAATGCCCCTGCTGATGCTGATCTGACAGGAGGCGGAGCTTATGCAGTGATGTGAGTGATGCTGAAGCATGAGATGGAAGGTGCACACTGAAGATGAAAAAGCAAGATTCCTGACACCATGAAACTACCATAATATTCAAATGAGGGCATTTAAGCCGCTGTTATTATAAAAGAACCTTTTCATCCTTACCGCTATGGTAGTTCTCATACCTAAATGTTCTTCCCTTCATGAACCAACCTGTGCTATGCCTTTCATAATACTCTCTATACTAGTAATTATTTACTTACTATATTTATTCTCCAAGACATAAGCTGAGGACAGGGACTATGTCTTCATAAATGCATCCCCTGCACCAGTAGTGTCCACTATATATTTGAGAAAAAGAACAAGTTACATGAATCTGTCAGCATGCCAGCCCTGGTCAATCTTCCTCTTTCCTATAGTCCCAAAGGACCTATGCTCTATACCATATGCAAGCCTATCAGTAGAATACTATTCTTTCCTCGTGCAACTATTTTGTCTAATTCCGCTCTTCTCAACGTACCTGAACTCCTTGAAGGCAAAAGCACTACGCATTCTAGCACCAGTTTTACAGTAAGCACACAAACACCTGTTGCATGGTGAAGTTAGTCCTTGCAAAAGTAAATAAACCAGTATTTTCCCTACAATACCTAATCCTATAGGGCAAACATTATGGTGCTTTCGTGAGTCCCACAAAGATAACCTTTTATTCTCTTCAAACTGTACTTCAAGAGAAAAGGGTAAAACTCTCACTGTGTTTTTAAAGAAATACTGCAAACACAGCCCTTAGTACCGGAGTATAAAGTTATGATTTAGTTGTCACAACTATTGGAAAATAAATAAATAAAGTCAGTGTGAGGCAGTCCCTTGCACCAGGAGAGTAGACGCAAAGAGGCAATTAGGTATTATATATGGGATGGAGCTGACAGCCGGCAGGACCAGAATATTTTTTGACTGACATTTTCTAACTAGGAGGTGGACAGTCCAGAGTAAAAAGCAATTTAGCTACTAAAGGATAAGCAGTGAATGAGTTGTTTAGTGATGTAAGCTGTAGGAATCCAGAACACACACAGGACACTGAAGAACATGGGTTCGGAGCAGCAAAATACGAGGAAAAAACACCTGGTAAACGATTGCGCTTATCTATCATTCTATATACTGTAAACAAAGGCAAGAGCTTGTCTCAAAACCTAGGCTGACTTAAACTTGAAATGAAAGGGAAGTGATACAGCAGGGAGCAGAGATTTGAAATTTACTTTGATATCACCAGTAATGAACTAATTATTAGAATTCTGGATGAAGATTGCTTCTTGAGAACAAGTACATAAACAAACTGTCCTGTTTCAGAAATCCAACTATTTAAACTCAGAGCCAATTTCAGCATGGCATTATTTGTTGTTGGAATTTACTGTGTCAGTCACTTTAAATACATTATCTCATTAATAAGTTCCATAATCCTATAAAGTAAGTACTATTAATATCTCCCATTTTACAGATGAAGATACTAAGCCCCAAAAAGCTAAAGTTAACATCATATGGCTAGGGAGTAGTTCATTTGTATTTAAATATTTTTCTATTCTCTAACAAACCCAGAAGTTTAAAAAGAAATGGTTCATGTCAACCATCAACCTATAGTTCTTAACATCTTATTTCTCTAGGGAAAATGAAAAGCACATTCAATTTTACCTTCCTTCAATAACAACTTCAAAAACAGAAAATCACCACCATAACTTTGTAGGAAAGAATTTTCTTGAGATTTTCTAAATTGTAAGAAGAAGGGAAACATTAAGAGTTAAATATCAACAGTATATTTATTTGGAAGCTTTTTAAAATAAAATAAATAAATAAATCCTCTTTTCTATACCACTGAACACAGTAAGGTCAAAGTAGAGGCTCTGAGATTATTATGTCCAACAAATGAAGGTCCCAATCTCAGAGCTTATGTAGACATCACAAAAACTGTTTCAATAAAAGCGGTTATTTTAGAACTGGCTGTCTGCCCAGAGAACGTCAGAATACATTTTAACCAAGAGGACAGAAAACGAAGCGGATAGATTTGAACTCCATTTTTATATCTACTAAGGTCTAAATAACACCACAGTACAATTTCCTCTCTCATTACTTTTATATATAATTAGATTTAGGAAGGTAATCAGGTTATTAAAAAATTTTCTATAATTTATTTTTTATCACTTTAACTTAAAGTTCACATTCCTACAAACTTTCAACTTGTATTTTAATTGAATTTTGAAGATTTTAAGGAAGAAGGCCTCAACCACCAATACTGATTTTGTAAGGTGACATCTGTTAAAAGAATATGATAATATTAAAAGACATAAAAAGGATATATTTAAATGTCTAGAAAGAATTAGAAAAGCAGCACTACGTGAATAAATTTATTCAGAGATTATATAAGCACCATCTATATATTTAATTCCATAATAAAGGCTTCTCTCTGCTCTTTAAATCTTCAACTTTACACTAACTGATCCTCAACAGAAAAGAATTACAAACGTGCCACATCCTATTCTCTATTTCAAAGCAGCAGTGTGAAATAATAAAGAGCTAATGGTCCTGACGATTACTGTACCTTTCATTAAAATTTCATCTCTTTGTCCTATTTAAGGACTTACTACATGCTTCTGACCACATGGAATCAGTTATGCAGACCCTGTGATTTCTTCTCCATGAACATTACTTCACTATTTGCACAGGAACAAAAATGATATAAACTTAAGAAATAATTTACACCATGTTTATAGCTGAGTTTTCCAATAATTCTGCTACAATTCAAATCATCAACATATCATCAGGTCAAATTCCATTACAATGAAATAGACAGAAATTTCAAATTTATCACAAAGGAATTTAGAAGTCCTAAATAAGTATTCTTTAACTTATCATTAATAAATAGTAACTAATTTTTAAGCAGTAAGATCTTTTAACTGTCATGCGCTTTTTTTTAACATACATTTCAACACTACAAAATGAAACAAACTTAGTCAAAATCACGTATGTGAGCCACACGGCTTCATGATAATGGCCAACTCACATTCTTCAAAAGGTTGGAGAGCACTGCAATAGTCACCCCAGAAGCACCATGACATAGCAGGAGACAACAGAGCAGAGCAGTGGGAACCTGGATCTGCCTCTCCTCCTGCTACTTTGTTGTATGAAACTAGACAAGTAGCTTAGCCCCTTTGGGCCTTGGCTTTCATCTGTAGGAGAAGACTGGACTAGATCCTTAGTTTATATAATTTTTAAGCAGAATTCTGGCTACAGGAAAGCCTCTAGTATAAAATGGATAAAAGTGGATGTCTTAGTCCATTTTATGCTGCTATATCAGAATATGTGAGACTGGGTAATTTACAAAGAAAAGGAATTTATTTCTTATATTTCTGGAGGCTTGGAAGTCCAAGATCAAGGGACCCACATCTAGCAAGGGCCTTTAAGCTACATCATCATGATCCCATGGCAGAAGGCACAAAGGCAAAAAAGGCCTGAACTCTCTCTCTTTTATAACAAACCCACTCTCACGATAACTAACCCACTCCTGAAATAAATACATAATCTATTCATGAGGGCAGAGCACCCATGACCTACCTAATCAACTCTTATTAGGTCCCACCTCCCAACACTATTGCATTGGAGATTCAGTTTCTAGCACATGAACTTTAGGCACACATTCAAACCACAGTAGTGGACTTGTACTAAACTCTCTCCAGTAGCAGCTCCTAAAACAAGTTCTTGGGGGCCGGGGAGGGGTGGGGAGAAAGAAAGAAAAAGAAAAGAAAAACAAGTTCTAGGAGCACATATGACCTTAGTGGATCACAACTTGAAAATCTTCAGAGTTTAAATATATATATCTCTTAACTCTCAAGCACCTTCCAGTATCAACTTCCTAATTCTTTATACTGTGATTAAAATAACATAAAGACCCTGCATTGCTGCTCCCAAGAATACCAATCAGGAAACACATAAAGCAATCAAATTCAACAAATATCTACTAGGTGCTGTATCATGAGGATCAATGACCAATAGGGAAAAGCCCCTCCCCTCAAAAAGAGCAAGCGATAGGGGAGACATATTCAACCAACTGAAACAGAAACAAGTAAAAGTTACTGTAAGTTAAGCAGAAGGTGCTGGTAAAACACATAGGAGGGGCAGCTTTCTCACACTGGAAGGTCAGAAAAGCCTTCCCAGAAAAAATAACATCTACGCTAACAACCCAAATATATATGGCTTGAATATTAAATGACAGTTTTCTACTCCGAATGAATTCCCTCACTCCCCCCACCAAGCCTCCTCAATATTTATTCATATGCTCTATCTCTCCTTTACTCAACACACCTTATTGTAACCTAAGTCTACCGTTGTGATTATAATTAACATGGCCATGTTCATGTGAGTATCCAGATGAGGAGAAATATTAATAACCTTTCAAGTGTTAAACAAAATGGAGTCACTCATGCTAAGTGCCACATAATCAAACTCAAACTCTAAGGAAGCAGAGAGATCCCAAAATAGACCATTTTTTCTTGAAAAAAGGGAGATTCTAGTCTACATGGGTCGGCATAATAAGGAAGTCCCTCTGCTTTACCTCTTACAAAAAAAAGTGACCTGAAGTAATCTGATGTTAACCAATCAGCTTTTTTCCCTATTGTTCTGTTTCCTTGTTCCTACCTTACAAAACCCACTATTCTGCCATTGCCCAGTGGGAGTTCCCATTCTATTTTGCAGAGTGAAGGCTGTCCCATTCAGGAATCCTGAATAAAAGCCAATTAGATCTATAACTAAATGTGTTCTAATTTTGTCTTTTGACACAAGAGTGAGTAAAAGTGTATATGGAAATATCCACATGGGTATGAGCTAATACAAGAGGGTTAAGGATGGGTAAAGCTGCATGGTTATTTATTATATATAAACTTCATCCATGGATTTCCTATTGAGGGTAAGAGCCACTTATGCTCAATATCTTTCAGGCCCAAAGATATTTTAAATTTTTCAGTGTTGTCACATGTCTTCAACTTAACCTAGAAATTATTTAATCAATACTTTGAGAAGACAAGAGTCAGTACTAAAGAGTAACTATAAGATTATTTCAGAAGCAACAAAATTCATATATCTCCAAATAATATATATCATATATAATATAATCTGATCAATTTGTTATCCTTACCATCAATATTTATATATAATTCCTTATTAATCATACTTTTGGGCTAAATGAACTTTTCAATTTTTCTTTTGCTATACCTTAAAATTTTAATTGATAAAAATTCATGTTCTACTGGTCATTAAAAAGCCTTATTAAAGCAAGACCTTTTCAATGCAAAATATATTTCAGAATTTTTCATGACATCAGACAATAAGCCAAGTTTATTTTGGCTTAACAAACTGTTTCTTCTCAAATAGTTACAGAATATAAACAAAACTGCCTAATACGCTTACAAAACAAAACAAAAAACAAAGGTTTAGGTATAACAGAAGACACTAGAAGCGGGCATTTACAAATCAATAAGCTAATTATTAATTTTAAAAACCATATCAAATCCAAGATATTAAGTCTCTCTTTATATAACAAAATTCATGAATAACTGCATTTTTATAAGGTGGATAATTTTAAAATGTGCTGGAAAGGGTATTTATAAAAATTCATAGTAAAGTTCTAAATAGAAAAGTACACACATATTGCGAGGTATGTGTACACTATTTGCTTAGAAGTGAACTAAAGTGAAATTGCATTTTTGAAATTCTGGTAAAACAGACTTTTCCCTAATATAAACTGACCATCAGTAATATCTTCAGATTGCTAAGCCTTTACTAGAGTAGGGAAATCAAATTCACAGTAATAATATATTTTCAATGCCCAAATATCAAGAGAATAAAATAATATTTTTTTAATTCACTGAAGTCATCACATGAAAAAAGTAGTAAAACTGACAATGTTCTCCTTGGAAGAAAAAGGAAAACATTTTAACTTGCCATGGAAAGAGCTGACCTATCAAATATTTATTAGAAATTTTTACATATTTAAAAAGAAACAGATCCATCCACAGATTCACGAGCTGGATTCAAATGTTTTAGGCTTGCTCACGCCCCAGGTACTTATTTGCTGCTCCTCAAGCATAATCTTTGATCATATCCATTTCACTCTTTTCTCCTCAGCACTATGTGCCAAGACCAAGTCCATATCCAAAAAAAGGAATAGTTTCCTCCCATGTAGTTTCACTTTTCTTATTTCAGAGATAGGCATAAAAATGTATTTAACAATCTCAGATCATTCACTCATTAGCTAACTCCACCTGCCTATAAGCAATTCAACTTCCTCAACCAAAATCCTGTTTAAAAAAAGAAAAAAGCCAACAACAAAAAGATGACTTAGGGATAGAGCAATAAATATGAAAAGGGAACACTTTTTGTTTATTTAACCAAAACAGAGGCTGCTGCAGCTGCAAGAGCCTCTTCTCACTGATGTGACATGAGTTGCTACATTTAAAAACAGATACTCTAAACAGATGGCTATTCAGATAAAGGCTTCAGGCATTATCTCCCACACTCAGCCACATTTGCCAAAGAAGGCACTAGTTTTTTGTTATAGCTTCAATACAATTACACACAGGACCACAGATTGACCACTGACGATTACACATAGGACCACAGATTGGTGATTTGTAGCTAAAACTGCTAATTGGTGTTACTTTGTCTACCATAATTAAAAGAGTATCGCTAGCTACAAAGTAGTACTGCTAGTTACAAAGAATTTAAAACCCAGGTATAGAATCAATTTTACATGCCTGAATTATAGGCTATAGCTGATATACAATTCAAGAACTACTCTATACTAATAAACCTTTCAAGTTATGCTTACTTTTAGTCATTTGTTCATGTCAGAAGTTTTTACTGCCAAAGTAATAATTAGCAAAAAATGTAGCTGGAATACAAACCAATTAAGGATCATCCTGTACTCATGGAAGTTTTTTTGAATCAGTATTCCTAAAGTACATCATAACACATAGTTAAGAATATAGCCTTCAATATACCTGCTTTTGGACTGAGTCAATGTTAACCATCCAACCAAATACAGCAGTGTTCTGCACTAGTGCTGCATTAAAACTCTGGAGGAATCAACTTTCAGAACCCTGACACCAAAACATGATAGAATCTGTCTCCAAGAGAGGACTGAAGGCCTTCTGAGGGTCTGTACAAGACTGAGAAAGGGCATAGAGCAATGAAAAAGGCATCATCATATCTCTGAACTACTAGAAGAGCTTTCTGACCAGAATGCTGATGTCTACTTTGGCCACATCCACTTCTCCCACCTTGTACAATGTAGACTGATAGAGTCACACCATTCCTATCTAACTTCCCATACGTTCATTCGCCTTGGACCTCCACCCTCAAGTCCTGCTTAAAACATGTCACATGGATTCTCCTTGTTCTTAAGTTAAAAAGCCAAATCCTTATCATGGCCTGGAAGGCCATTCATGGCTTGGCTATGCCTAGTCTATCCCCATCTACCCTCGAATCAGCCTCACGTGATACCATGTTCCCAGGCATTCTCTCCACCAGAGCTACACTGGTCTTCTTTCATTCCCAGAATATACTATGCCTCTTGCTACCAAGAACTGCTGTCCTTTCTGCCACAAAATACTGTCACTCGTCTCTTCATCTATGTCAAGTCAATTCTACTTTCTGATCTCAGTTCAAACACCACTTCTTCAGATAAAAGTTTCCTAACTTCCTCTTATGTCAAATTCTATTATTTATTAATATATAGCACTACACAGTTCATAATTGTACTTATTAATAGTTGCAATTTTTTCATTTATTTGTGTGATTTTATTAATGTCTGCCCCCGCCCCATCAATAACATAAAAGACTGCACAGACCAAGTTTGTTTTTACTCACCACTATATTCCCTAGTGCTTACTACAGGGACTGGCACAAACTGGGTACTTAATAAATATTTGCTGAATGAATGAGTAAAGAGAGGGATTTAAAAAATTAACATGCATCAATCAGTAGAAAAATTTACTACCACATTTTCAGTCACAATCGTACAATTCCTTATTTCCACTAAATTGAAAATTTGTGAAAAGAACTCTTTAGGGATCAAGTTTTTCATCCTTTGACTTCAAGCTTGAAGACAAAATTCTTCACACATGACTCCATGAATTTATATCACAAAAATAATAGAGTATTCTAGGCTTAAATCTTTAAAAACCAGACTACGCTTTAAAGAGATGAAAGATTAAAGATGGTTTGTAAAGATAAAGGATAGAAAAATGGACTGAAAAGAAAACTCAGACAATAAAGAAACTCCTTGAAGAGAATAAATGTTTTATAAAGAAGAATTCATTTTAATTGATTGCTACAATAAAAAGATACTAGGGTATGGAACTGTTGGCAAGAAAAGTTAATACTACATGTTTGCAAAAGAAAGGGATCCCTCAAATAAAAGCAAACTAAACTGATCCAAAAAATGGGAGACCAATAGATTAGATGTCAGCCTGTTAAGGATGCAATATTTTATTATAAAAATGTCAGTTAATAGGCCAGCAGATATTGCATATGTTCATCTTTCCTTTTTAGAGTTATACTGGCTTATAGATTTGGAGGTTTAATTTTTCCCAATAATATTTATACTTTTAAAAAATCTTGTTCTTTCAGTAAGCACCATTACTTATAAGTATTTATTTTACGTGGCGATCACTCTGAGATGTCAAGAGATCAATTCATCATATTCTGTGTACTGTATTCCATTAGGACATGATTACTGTGGAGAGACCTTAATATAAATACCACATGGTAACCATTTAAACTTAGCTACCCTGAAAAAGACGGTGTTACTACCAAGTAGATATTCCAGTGTGGACTTTCTTCACCTAGATTTCTGTTTTCTTGACTTTCTTTTTCATTGTTGCTTCATTGCTAACATTTCCTTTGGACATGTATTGATCATGCTAATAGCTATAATACTGACTTTCATTCCTAGAATTGATAGACTAGATTTTATAAAAATCTATATGAATTGACAAACAAGTTTATTTAATGATGTTTATTCAAAGGAATGACATTTTCTAGATAGCACTTTTACCACATTTAAAATATTAAAGATAAAATGTTAGCTTTTTAAAAAGAAAACAACTTATAAAAATCACTTTAACACTATAATACACCACATACAATTTTCATAAACACATTATTTTCATAGATCATCTAAACTACATGTGCCAATTCTATCACCATCACCTACTAGATCAATCTAATTTTCTTGTGCTCTCTACTATCAGAAGTATGAAACAAAGAACATATGTGAATGTCGCTCTCGAGGTTCAAAATGAAGACACTTATTCATAAATATAAAATCCCAAATGTTATAAAGATTAACTAAATTGGTAATAGAAAAATAAGAGTAATAAATAAAAGCAACATGCCTCTTTACACTCCTAGAATAGTGTCTTGTGCTTTATCAACATTTTTCTGACTGAATGAACAAACAAATGGCACAAATCCTTGTGATAAGAAGCTATTAGAGGCTCTTTCCCTGATTATTCCCCAGCCTCCAATCAGAAAGGAGGGTGAGAAAACTGAAACTGTCTAAAATTTAGGTGATCCATAAGCCTACAGAATCCAACTAATTCTATACGCATAACAATTTAATCCTGACAGATACTTCTTGGAAGTATTCCTGTTCTATAACATCTTAAGGCTTTAGCTGGAACACAGGGGTGATCCAGGGTAAGATGTAAACTAAAATAAGAATTCTCTTCTTATACATCCCTGAAAACACAGCCCTCTGTTTATACAATTCCAACAATGGCTGTATGAGAAAGCAAAAAATAAGTGCCAGGCATATAATATAGGCACTCAAATATTTGTTGAAACAGCATGATCCAAAATCCCTCAGATATTATAGACAAGGTCCAGAAAAATAACAAAACACCCTCTGCAATGAAAGCCAATAGGCTGCAGGAGCTAAAACTAAAGACTAAAAAAGTCTTCAAAGTATAACAGAACAAAGATGTCTGGTGAATCAAATCAAAATAGGAAAACATTACTAAAATATAAGTATTAGTCAACAGTAAGTTACTGTATACTTTAAAATAACTAAAAGGGTGAAATTGGAATGTTCATAACACAAAGAAATGATAAATGCTTGAGGTGATAGACATCTCAATTACTCTGATTTGATGATTAAACATTGTATGCCTGTTTTGAAACATCACATCTACCCCCAAAATATACACAACTATTATGTACACATAACTAAAAATAAATGTTTTTAGTGTATTTTCTATATGCTGTCACATTAAAACTTAACAGTCTACCTTGTACTTTGAAAAGATCTTTTTTGTTTACCCATGCATAATTTTTAATATCATGCATTGGGGTTCACTGAGTTATGCAGATCTATTTGTTGCCACATTTTACCATACAATATTAAAAACACACACACACACACACTTATTGGTATTACCAATGACCTCTGCAGAAAATCTTTAGGTAGTGAGAAGCTATCAACTCACAGAGGCAGACACAGTGGCAGTTTTCCAAAACTCTCATTTTCACATGAAATCACCAATTTTACCATAAGCAACAAATACTGTCAGTTTTCCTTGATAAGCTCACTGTTCATTCTGGAGAAAATACCTGTCAAATACCTAAGTCTGAATAACCATAGTTTATCAGTCATTCTCTCAGGCACAAATGATGTTCCATCAGTAAACTGGCTGGTTCAACAAAAAACTCAAATAATTGCACAAATGCTCTCCCTTGAGATAATCACCATATGTAGAAGTACTCTGTGTATATTTGCCATTTTCTCTCATAGAATATTAAAAAGACATGTACTGAAGGGTCAAGATTTCATAAAATTAGCAATTCTTACTCCTTCATCAAGGACATTCTTAACTAAAATCTAAGGTGTGTTTTCTGAAGAATACAATGATTACCAGTGTAGTTTGGTGTCACTACTGCCTTAATTCATGCTAAGGCACCAACAGTTTTACCTACCATTGCTTTTACACCATCAGTACCAATATTGACAAAGTTGGAAAAGACAGATGATGTCTTAATATTATACAAAAATAGTTCTGACCTTGTGGGATCTCCTGAAAGGGTCTAAAGCACCCACCCCACTGTCCCCAACGCCTGATGGTTGCAGACTACACTCTGAAAATTGCTGGCCTAAGGTTTATGAAAGGTGTATCGTTACAGAAAAATAAATAAATAAAGCAAAACAAAAAAACCTGCCCACTGGAAAAGCCTTGCCTGGAGGAGCCACATGGTTGGATCCCAAAGATTTGTTTTAGATGCAAAGATGGGGCTCCCTACTTGGGAAGACAAAGGATTTATGGAGACATCTAATAATCTTTGCTTGGAGTTAAATACTTCATCCTGTAAGTCACATCTACTTCTTGTAAAATAACACAAAATAAGTTTCTACCTACAATGGAGACTATTTAATAGGTCTCCAAAAATCCAACACATATTTTTTTCTCCTGTCTGGCCTAAATATATCCAATTGTTATAATCATTCCCCATATGACATGGTCCCCAGATTTAGCCCCATCCCACCTACCCTTTCTCTTGCAGTGGCTCCAGTTTTTTAAGTCCTTCATACAACAAAGCCTTCTAAAATAAGCATATCATTCCAGTATCTCTGATAAAGACAGAGAGCAGTTAAACTATTAATTATTCTAATCTGGGCACAATGCTTCCATAAGATAGCCTAGCTATCATATTAACTTTATTATCACATACCAAAACATCCAGCTCTTTTTCATTCACAGAACTGACACACCACAACTCCCTGTCCAATATCTGCCAATCTACTTTTTAAAAACCTCAGTGAAGAACTTTGATTAGATACAGAGACTGAAGGTAATCTTTTGAAAACCTGGATCTACCATATAGATACTGGCTGTCCCTATCAGTTTTATAAAAAGAAATATCAATTTTATGAAGATTTTATAAATATGACTCATTTCTCATTATCCAAGATTTTTGTTGTTGTTGTTGTTTCTAAATCAGTAAGTGCCGAATAAGACAGAACCACAGGTAGAGCCAATGTCCTAAAACTGTAGCTCTTCTTTTTGAGCCAAATAGACAAACAACTCAATCAAGACCCTCTCGGGTATATGTCCCCCTTACATACACCCTTTATTTCATAGAGGTTAAAATTCTACCACTGCTTACTTCTAATCAATTAGGACCGAAGAGCTCTTTTTTTTTTTTTTTTTTTTGAGAAACAGGGTCTTGCTCTGTCACCCTTGCAGCTTGGAGTGTAGTGGTGTCATTGTCATCTTTTGGCTCACTGTAGCCTCAAACTCCTGGGCTCAAGCAATTCTCCCACCTCAGTCTCTTGGGTAGCTAGGACTACAGGCATGTACCACCACACTCTGCTAATTTTTCCCCCCTATAAAGATGAGCTCTTACTATGTTGCCTAGGCTGGTTCAAACTCCTGGCCTCAAAAAATCCTCCCACCTGAGCCTCCCAAAGTGCTGGAATTACAGGCATGAGGCCACTGTGCCTGGCCTAACAAGAGTTCCTTTTTAAAAATGAAAGAATCATATGTTTCCAGATGTAAAAAATTCAGTCAGATGACAATATTAGCATGGGATTTCCCTCCACCCATCCACACTGAGACAGGCCGTGGTAAACTGCAATTACATTATTCCACGCAGCCTGTGGCATCACTGCCAGAGAAATCCTTTTGGCTGTACAACCCAGGTATATCTGAAAGGACACCGTCTTCTAGGTTTCATTCTCTAGAAATGAGAATCTTTCAGTTTTCTGTAAATGGTTACAGAAAGTAAAAGTACCTTTTATAGAATTTAGGTCTCCTACTACCCACCAGTTACTTTACCTGAAATGCTAAAAGTATCTACCTCCAGGCAACATAGCATACTGGAAAGCTTTTTTTTTTTTTTTTTTTTTTGAAACAGTCTTGCTCTGTCACAAGGGGTACAGTGCAGTGGTATCACCATAGCTCACTGCAACCTCAAACTCCTGGGCTCAAACTATTCTCCGGACTCAGGCTCCTGAAGAGATGAGACTACAGGCATGTGCCACTTAACCTTGCTAATTTTTTCTATTTTTAGTAGAGAAGGGATCACGCTTTTGCCCAGGCTGGTCTCGAACTCCTGAGCTTAAACAATTTGCCCACATTGGCCTCCCAGAGTGCTAGGATTACAGGTGTGAGCCACCATGCCGGGCCATACTAGAAAGCATTAAAGTCAAAAAATGTAGAGTTCTAACTTCACCACCTTAAAAAATGAGCGGTGACCTTAATTAAGCCTTCACTTTGCATCTGTGTGACCCTGAATCGGTCAATTTACTGGAACCTCAGTAGACTCAGAAAATTGTATACATCATAGCATCATTGTGAAGAATAACTGAGATATGTATGAAAATGCCTCACAGACTGTCTGGCACAAAGTAAAATCCTCAATATATATTAGTTTCAATCCTTCCGGCCAGTGTCTTCCAAGGAGTAAGCATTCCTACATTCCAGGATTATGCTTCCTTCCAATCCACTTAAGACAAAAATCAAGTATTATCTTTAGTTCCCACAGCAAACAAAAGCTGGCACTCCCAGTTCAGGAGCAAACAACTTTCACAGAAGATATTACAGACTGTGAACTAACTGAGATCTGAAAACACACCTTGCTCATCTTTGGATATAGGTGCATGGCACACTAGAAGTACTTAAAAAAAAAAAAAATCCTTTGCCAAATTGGTGATTCTGTTTCTGCAACCTAAAAAAACTACCACCCATGGAAAAAAACAAGTCATGGTTAAAGAGTGAAATTTTTTCAATCAAAAACTCTCCTATCATGTTTTAAAAAATGACCATAAGACCCTAAAATAAAAACTTCAATGGCTAAATATAACTTGGACAGGTATGGAACTGTAGGTGTTCTTCAAATGTAACTATCACATATATCAATAAAACCACCACAGAGAGACAAGCTCAAGAAACCATATTGCAATGATCCAGAGACAAAAGCAAGGATGTAGACAAGACTATTTTTTCCTTACTATTTTAATAAGACATTGGACTGTCTTATTTTAACAAGGTAGTATTATAGATCAATAAAACAGGTATTTTAAATATAGTATAATAAAAAGTTATAATGAAAAATAATTGTACATTCCTGTTTTATAGCCCAATTAAGCATGTTACCTTCTTCCTTTGCAAAAGTGATAAAAACATTTCAGTCAGAGATGTTTAACATACTACAATTCCTTTTCTCAATTGCCTTAAAGTGTGCATTTGTTAGGTAACAAAAGAGAGAGATAAGAGATGTAATAAAATTGATAAATATTTTTAAATATTGGCTCAACAACTGACAGAGAAAATATTGCCCATACAATCAATTCTATTTTCATTTCCACCTTGACAAATTAATGAAATTCGCTATCACGCTTCACTATCACAGAAGATGCCGTAATTACAATGGAATCAGGAAGAAAAAGCATCATCCACACAAAGGTTCAGCTGCATAAATATTCTCATCTTACACTACAAATGAGAAACAGGAAGAATGAAAAGGCCAGGATAGCATAGTGCAAACACGTATAATAAATTTAAAAACACACCAATTCCAAATCTGTAGGCAAAAGTTAACAGAAGTATTACACAATATAAATTTAAAAGACAGTAACCTAGAGATGTGGCTAAGCAGAGAAAGTGCCAGCCACAAGTGTACAAATTTTAAAAGGCCATCACATAAGATGTAAGGCTTCTTTTTGACAGTTAAGATGAGCTGATTAAAAGAAACTCAATTCACCTTAATTGACCAAGGGTGAATGATAATTCTAAAACATAAACCCCAGGAAAAGGAATAGGTAGAGAGACACTGGTTCACTTAAATGTGTAAATTCGCTGTCCGTTTTCTATGTTAAAACCAGAGCCAGATCTATATATAGAACTAGATATACTATTTACAAACTGGTTAATTCTTTACTAGGAAAAAAACAAAAAGGTTTGACTCTAAGTAATCTAAGGTCAAAAGCATAATTGAGTATTGAATTTTGATGCTAACAGATTAAGTCCCACCATGACCAAATTTCTCCAATTCAGGTTTTGGTTAATGTATTTATCTCTATGGGATATCGCTATGGGATAGTTGTTATTAGTTGCCAATGCCTATCTGAACAGATTACAAATTTAGCTTCTAGAGTTTTCAAAGTGAATATGAAAGTCTACTACACAAGATAAAAAATAAACCTGTATATCGGAAAATATATAAAAAATATTCACAGAGAAAAATGCTAGCTACTGCCTGTGCCAGAAAATAAAAAAGAATATTAAGACTTCAAGGAGTTAATACACTTACCCCCAACAACCACCAGCCTCCCCACACACAAAAAAGTATTCTCTCAAGCAAGATTTGGATCATGATTACATTCCATTTTAAATTATTTCAATAAATTTTAACAACTATTTCCTGAATCCTCTACTATGTGAAATTTTTGACAAAAGCATGATCACTCCACATGGGGAAACACACACACACACACACACACACACACACAAACTCAAAGAAATTCATGCTGACTAAAAAAGGGATACTTTAGGTATAGTTAAACAAGAAAAACTAAGACACTGGAGTATCTGAATATAAGAGCAAGAGAAAAATTTAAACAACACGCTGAGGAGTTTGTACTTTTTCTAAATACAACAGAGAACAATAATTTCTGAACCCAGGAGTATTAAGAACAAAACTTTTAAGAAATATAACTCTCAGGGCTACCTGAAAGATGCAGATTAGAGACAGGAGAGACTAAAAACTAGGAGACAAGTTAGGAAGCCTTCACATGGAGACCTAAGACAGCAGAAATGAAAAGGAAACAGGACAATATACTAAATACACCAGGGGAAAAAACTGGCAGAACTTCAGTGACTACAATTACAAATGAAGAGGAGACAGAAGGGGGAAAAACTCACTCCAGGAATTCAAGTATGGGTAAATAACTGGCAATGCCATTAAACCTTGATGGAAAACATGGTAATAAATAATAGTAAAAAGTGGAGGAGGGTCCAAATGATTAACCAAATGGTGTCAAATCCAAGATGCTGGTAAAACATGCATATGGAGGAGTCCAACATAATACTGCAAATATAAGAATGGAACTCAAGGGCTGGGCGCGGTGGCTCACGCCTGTAATCCTAGCACTCTGGGAGGCCGA